>PVHT020000011.1:619864-750387 GCA_004024745.2 Catagonus wagneri | reverse complement strand
ATTTGAGGAATCACCCCTTTCAAGTCCTTGTCTTCGCCTTTTGTTTTAGGTCCCCCCAAACTGACTTTTCAAATGTTCCCTAAATGCACCCGCTTTCACGTCTTCAGTTATTTGCACACGCCATGCCTCCACCTGGGGCACCATTTCCGTCTTCCTATTCTTGACAAACTCCTATTCCTTTGGCAAAGTTTCAACTCAGGTGTCCGCCTGCCTCCCGTTCCTCCCGTTCCTCCCCCTGCACTCCCTCCCTCATCCCGGGTGTAGCGCACAAGGGGTCGCGGGGAGCGGGCAGCAGGCAATGCCAGGTATAAAAAAAGCGTGCACGAGACCGAGCCCGTGCGAGGGTCCACGTGCAGCGCCCCCGGGTACGCCCCCTCTTCCGTCCGGGAGCCGCCGAGTCCGTCAGACCCCTTGACGCGCCTTACGCCCCCAAGTTGCGGACATGCCGCCAGAGGGAGGGGGCTACACGCCTCCGCGCCGCGCCTGCGCATTCGGCTGGGCCACACCGCAGTCCCGCCTCCGGGCGGCAACCTCGCGCGGTCATTGGCGCGTACAGAGCCCTACAACGGAGGGAACGAAGTGGCCACCAATGAGGCGTCCCCCAGTGGGCGGGGCCGGGGCAGAAGGACGGGGGCGAAACGGGGGCCCTCCCCACGTGACGTCAGGCCAGCTTCTCGGCGCGTCGCCTTGGAAACCGCGTTTCCATCCCTGCGGGCTTCCGGGGGCCGCCCCCTCCCATTCAACTTTTTCCTCAATGGGGGGAGGGGGCAGTGTAAAGGATGTCTCCGCCCCGTGTGATTCCGCAAGTCCTGGCTCTCTCTCGGCCTCAGTTTACCTTTGCGAGCCACCCACGCCCACGTGTCCTGGCTGGCCGCCTCTCTGGCAGCTGCACCCCCCTGGCTGGGCACCTCTTTCGACCTCCCCTCCCCGCCCCCACCCCCCCACCTCCGCCTGGCAATTGTGTGCCTTGCAGACCTGCGCAGCAATAAGGGGCCAAGGGCTGCAGGGCTCCTTGGCAGGGCTATGACCCTAAGACCCCCAGTCTAGGTGCCAGGTAGCGCCCTGAGTAAGTTCCCCATCAGTACGACAAGTGCCCCCCGCCCTGCAACATGCCGACACAGCCCCTGTGATTCAGATGGTGTCTTGGTCTACACCCTCTTTCCACATCCCCCACCCAGCCCTGCGGCCGGCCACCTGGGTCACAGCCCTGAGCTCCTGGCGCCCAGTTGCGTGGGCAGAGGGTTCGACCCGAGCTGTGCCACCCACACATCTACCCTGTAGCCCTCCGGACCCGCAGGTATGTTTGCGCCTTGACCTTAAGATCTTCATTTTTTTTTTCTGTCTTTTTTAGGGCTGCACCCGGGGCATATGGAAGTTCCCAGTCTAGGGGTCGCATCGGAGCTGCAGCTGCCCACCTACACCACAGCCACAGCAATGCCAGATCAGAGTCATGTCTGCGACCTATGCTGCAGCTTGCAGCAACACCGGATCCTAACTCACTAAACAAGGGCAGGGATCGAACCTGCGTCCTCGTGGATACTAGTCAGGTTCATTGCCGCTGAGCTGTAACAGGAACTCTTGACCTTAAGTTCTGACGGGATCAGACTGACCTGGGCATTCTACCTTCCTGGTGTGGGCGTACGATGATTTGGGGGTGACTGGGTAATGGGAGGGGCAGAAGGGCCTTAGCTAGCTGCTCCCAGGACACTCTTGGGACTGCATGGCTCTTGTTTCCCTTAGGCCTGGGACCCGTGGAACTGGGGCTTGGGAGGACAGGGTCTTGGGGCATCAGAAATCAGCCTGGGGATGGTGGTAACTAATTTAACAAACACCCCCAATGCCCAGTGCTATTTCTCTTTAGGCCTCAGTTTTTTTCACCTACCAAATGGGAGGATAATTGGTCCTCTTAGCTGGCCGCGTTGAGGAAATACAGGTAAAATGACCTTATTATATGACTGTGTGTCTCTGCCCAGCTCCAAAATGGTTGAAGGTGGGAGTCTGGAGAGTATTTGCCACCTGACCCCACCCTCAGGGAGCTCCAGGTGGGCAGGAGTGGGAGGCAGAGTCTGAGGAAGTTCCCAGGCAGAGTCTGGGCACTGGCTAGGGCTGTTCTGGGTGAGGCACAACCTGGGCAAAGGCCTGGAGGCTTGAACGTGGTCAGGGCTGGGGAGCAATGGACTGCAATGCCAGGCAGGCACTGAGAGTCCACTGAGGGCCAGGGTGGAGCCAACCAGGAGGCCCCTGAGCACCAGCCCAGGCCCTGGCTCAATTCTGGGCAGGAGGAGGGGGCTCTGAAGGCCTGAGAGCGTCCTCTGGGGTGGTGCTCCGGTCGGGGGGTCCCCAGGCAGGCCCAAAGTGTGGGCTGGCCACTGTAGTTGCTTCCCCCTTTCTGTGGCTTGGGGGAACAGTGGCGCAGAGCCTGTGGCTAGGTCTCCCTGGAGACTGAGTCCCTGGGCTTGCCTGCAGCCCACTTTCTAGCCTAGAATCAAAAGGCCCCACCCAGGGTACACAGCAGGCGGGGCAGTCCTGTGCCCACACCCTGCAGGACTTCCGGCCTTGGGTACCGGGAAGTGGCCAGCCCCTCCCTCGCTGGGTGGCTTCCTGCCCACCCTCACCCCAGGGAGAGGAGGGGGCGTGGGAACTGTCCTGTGCTGGCCCGCACCCCTCCCCCCTCTCCGCCGCTGAGGGGCCTGGGACCACTTCCCACCTCCTACTCCCGGGGGTGGTGGGGACCCCAGCATACCAGCCGGTCCTGCGGGAAAAGGCCTCCCATACCATACTTCCCCAGGAGAGCAAGCCGGACATTCACTGTGTTTCATTTTCTGTTTATTCTTTGAAATCACGGTGTTTGTGTAAGTTTTCTTTTCCAATTTTGTTTTCTTACAGGAAATTCCCGCAAGGTGCTGAGAACCCCACAGCCCGACCCCCCCAAGGGCGGATAATGCTTTCTGGCGGGGGGGGCGGGGAACCCTGGCGAGGGCAGAGGCGGGTAGGCGGTTCCTGCCTGGGGCCTCCACCCTCAGACCAGCCGGAGGCACAGACGTTATTTAAAAATCGTTTAAAAAACCCCATCAGAACACACATTAAATAGATATCCAAGACAGAGCTTCAAAAACAAACCCGCCCCTTTTTTTTCTTTTTTTTTTTTTGCAAAAATGAAAACAAAACTCCTTGACCCCTACCCTCTGTCCCCTCCCTGCCCACCCCCCCCACAAAAAATTTACAGAGCTACAGTTAACACAAGATGTTCACATCTGAAACCATTAAACACATAACCGGGGGCAGGATAAGGACCTGGGGTTCACCTAGGATGGAGGGGCAGGCAGAGGATGAGGGGACGCGCAGCACAGAGGGGCGGGGCCAGGACGAGACTGACAGGTGGGGAGGCAGGGCCCAAACATCTCTCCATTATCAGTAAAAAATAAAATTGAATGAAAAAACTCCGCCCCCAATGAAATGGCCCCAGTATGTGTGTGTGTGTGTGTGTGTGTGTGTGTGTCCATCCCTCTGCCCTGGGGGGGGGGGCCCTCAGGCAGGGGCATGAGTGGGGAGGGTCCAAATTAGACCAGCAGCGAACCCCCCCCCAAGGGGGTTAATGCTACACAGCGTTTGCCCCTACTGGGGGTTTCACAGCTCAGCAACCCCCCTCCTGGCTGTTGGAGGGCCCCCCAGATGCAGTCCACAGGCCCAGATCCCTCAGGTTGGGTGAGGAAGGAGGGCTGGGGGTGTTAACCTGCGCCCCACAGCCATTGCTCTCCCTATTTTTCAGGAGATTCCCCAACCACTATTGGCTCAGTCAGAAAATTAATAGTCTATAAATACCCCAAGCTCAGAAAAACGGGGTGGGGTGGGAGGGTGGCGTTGGAGGAAATGGCACAGTGTGTGGACGCTGAAGGCTGGCGGCAGGCTGTTCCCCTCCCTCCCTCTCCTTTCCTGGCAGGAAAGGGTCCCACACCCCAGCCCGCACCCCAAGGCAGGCTCTGGCCAGCCTCTGCCCTGAAACGGCTTTTCTTTTCCAGGAAAAAGGAAAAGGAGAAGAGGAAGAGAAACCAGTACGGCATGTGGGATGTGGGCATGTGGGATGTGGAAGAGAAGCAGTCGCCATGGGTCGCAGTGCACCTGCCCGCAGCTCCTTGCCATGTGGTTTTAGAGCCAGAGTTGGCGGGTGGGGGGCTCTCCTCTCCTAGGCCCCCTCCCCTGTCTGTAAAGTGCATAATGAGGCATCTACATTTTTGACTTAAACCTGAAAAGGGTGGGGATGGCGGCAGAACGGAAGGGGGGGCGGCTTCCTCATCTCCGCTCTCAACCATCTGGAAAGACTGCTACATATTTGGAGCTTGGGAAGGTGGGCGGGAGGGACCCGGCACCCATGGGGATGGGAGCTGGAGGGAGGGGCGGGAGTGTGAGCCGAGCCAAGGAGGCAGGAACCCAAGTCCACGGAGAGTTTGGAAAACCATGGTGGGAATTGAAGGAAAAAAAAAAAAAAAAACACCAGAAGGATGCTGAACCAGGAGTGGGGAGCCTCCCACTGCACCGACTGACCACCGGCCCTCCTGTGCGGGCCATGCTCACGGCCACCCTGGGCTGGGGCAAGGGACAGGGTTCCTAGGCCACCACGAACTCTGACTTGATGTCGGGGTTCACTTCTGGCTTCCAGACGGAGTCCTCAAAGTCGAGGCCCAAGCCAGAGGTCTCACTGGGGCTGCCGCCTCCCCCGCTGCTGCTGCTATCGCTGCGGCCGGCCTTGCGACTGGGCGGCCAGTGGTAGGGGCCCCGGGCATCGCGCCGGGCCTTTCTGCGGAGCCGTTTCTGCTGGAGCAGCAGCTGCAAGCGCTCCACCTTACAGCGGGTTGCACGGTTTTCCGTCTGCCGCAGCCGGTCCCCTGCAGAAAAGGCAGTGACCATGACTCTGAGGGCCTCCTTGGAGGCCAGACCCCCATAAGCGTGATGACCCCCTGGCAACTGCCCCTTGGGCATCAAGCCTGGCCCAGCGCTCGTGGACACTCCCTCCAGCAAGGAGCTGGTCAAGAGTGTCTTACCTAATAGTTTCAGTGAAATTCCATGAAGGAATTCCATGTCCACTGCCTGGCTGGCTGAGCTACCTGAGGGCAGGGCTAGCCCAAGACAGGCACTTGGAAAGTGGCTGTCATGGCCCTTCGGGCTGCTTCTGTGACCCAGGAGAGGACTCAGTCTTATGTCATGGTTTCCCCTTAGTGACCAAAGCCGGGGGGCCCATTATCATGGTCCTGAAGGACGCCGGATGTGTCTGGAATAACCAGGTCGTGGGAGGGTGGGGGGGGGGAGGTGGCACAGGCTGCCCTTGAGCAGGAGGGGAAGCGAACCCTCCTCAGCCTGACTGGGCCATTCACAGAGCCTCCGCACACCATCTGGAAAAGGCCCCCGAGGGGGGCGAGGAGGAAGTGAGGATGGACACCCCCCCCCGCCAGGGCACAAAGACACTGTGTACCTCCGACACACACCCCCCTTCTCCAGGCTGCGGCGGAGCAGGGTGAGCGGCAGCTGGTACCCACCCCCCAACCCCGGGGCTCAGCTGCTCTGAGAGGCGCACAGAGGGGCCTTGAGAGACCCAAAGATTGGGGGGGGGGGGTGCGTGTGAGGTGGACACTCACCAGGGGGCTTGCACAAGCGGGCCTGGCTCAGTGAGGCCGGGGCCGCGGCCGCTAGCTTCTCGCAGGAGGTAGTTTTGGGGGTGAGGTCCGGGGCAGGCGAGGCGGGGGCGCACTGGGCATGGCAGCGCAGCTGGGTCAGCGACGGGGGCATGCCCTGGTAGTGCCGAGTGGCACTCAGGAGGTCGTTGAGGATCTGTAGGATGGTGCCGATGTCTCGCCTCGGCCGCCCGCTGCTGTCCTGGCAGTTGGGGTGCAGCGTGCCTGCCGGGGGTGTGGATGAGCACCAAGTGGATATGTGGCCTTGGAAGTGCCCGGGTCCCACCTGTGCAAGTGGAACCCCTGACCAGCGAGGGCACTTGCGCTCGCACATGCAGATAGGCGGCCTGCCATACGGCCATGAGTGTGCACGGAGAGGCTGGGGAGGACCCATCGTGTCCCACTCCTGGCGTGTGCGCGTTTGACTACTCGTGAGGACACCCCAGGACACCTACCAGAGAAGGTCCCTGAGAAGACCCCCGGGGCATGGTTCACGAAGCTCTCGATGACTGCGCCAGGTTTGCGGGAGCGAGAAGTGGGGCTACCCCCGGCAGGGGACGTGGGGCTGGCACCAGCACTGGCAGGGGGGGAACAGTCCATCTGCTGATGGGGTAGGGGGCACATGAGCTCAGAGTGCAAGGGTAGCCTTTGGGGTTCAGGGTCAGGGGATCACCCACCATACCAGCACCAGCCCAGGCTGTGGGGATGGTGCTGGATACAAAAGATGTGTCTGGAGCTCTGATTCCCCCCAGCGTTCCCCTGCCCAGAGCCCCCCGCCCCCAAGACCTTCCCCAGACTTACCTCAGGGCAGGTGGTAGAGGCCGAGTGGGAGCGGAAGGAGCCAGCTGTGACAGGTGAGGACACGGGGGTAGGACTGCTGGGCACTGGGGGCACACGGGCGGCGCTGGAGACTGGCCGGCAGGGAGAGGATACAGGGGTGGTGGTCATGCTGGGGTCTCCGCGGGCGGCAGCGGCGGCAGCGGCAGCGGCCAGCACATGGCGGTGCTGCAGGGGGGCATGCTGTGCTGCGAGCTGCAGCTGGACGAACATCATGTGGTCACCCACACGCAGCGCCAGGGTCAGTGGTGAGCGGCCCGACAAGAAGTCACTGACCTGCAGAGAGCGGCCTGTCAACCCAGGGCCCCAGCCTGCAGTGCCCCCAGCCCGGCCCAGCCCAGCCCCCCGCGCTGCGTGACCTGGGGCCTCTCGCCGCCCCTCTCTGGGCTCTGGGGTCCCTGTCGGTGCCACGGATGCTTAAATAAAATGAATCGGTATTTCCGGAAGCCGCCTCCGCCAGCCCGGCCCCAGCCGGGCGCCGCTGGGGGCTGTGGGGGGACAGAGGCGGATGAGACGGGGGCCTGGCCCTCCCTGGCCAGCTTGGTATTTTCAAGGGGAAACTGAGGCCAGAGGGGGCGGGGCCCAGCCAGTGGTCACTGCTCTCAAATAACCTTCAGATCACACCTCTTCCCCACCCTCGGGCCCCCAAGTCCTCTCTGCCTGTGAACACTAGAGGGGCCTATCTCAGGCCCCCTCCCAACCAAGCCACTTGGGCAGCGAGTGGGCGGAATTCCTGGACAAATTCTTGTCCTAACCTTTGCTTTCTCAAGATAAATATTTATCTGTGCTGGGCGGGGCGGAGGCCAAGGGGGAGGTGTTGCCTCTGCCAGCCGCAGCAGGGGAGGTTGTGGGGGGCCCAAGCCCCCCCCAGGGCCTCAACACAGCTCATGCAAGCGTGAACCTCAAATCTATCACCCCCTTTTTATGGTGGGCAAGCAGTGCATCTGCCCCCCCATCTGCACTGGACCCTCCTCTGGGGCCTGGCCAGCGCTGTGCTCTCCCCAGGGGCCGGGATGGGGCAGGGGGCGGAGGTTTCTGAGAAGTGACACAGGCCAGGATGACTCAGAACCACCTCCTCCCTGCTCTCTGCTGGCAGCGGCTGGCGTAACCTTCTCTGCTTGGGGGCCGTGGGGAGGAGGCGAAGGAGGCGGACAGTACACAGCCCCCACCCCGCAGCCCCTCTCTGCACACGCCCTCCCCAAGCACCAGAGACCCCCTTTGCAGGAAGGGCCTGGGGTGGCTTCCGAAGAACAGCTGGGGTGTCCCCCCTCCACTCCACCCTGCAACTTCCTCCCTGGGGAGGGTGAACGGGCAGGCATGACTCGGTGCCAGGCGGGGAAGTAGTTCTGGGAGCCCAGTCACTCCGCCTAGCGCCTCCCCATCTCCCTCCTGACGCAGGCACCCTGGGGCGGATGTGAACCAAACACGCCCCTGGGGCCCCCTGCCAACCACAGCACCCCCCCCCAACAGGGAGCTCAGTTCACATCTGCCCCAGGAGATCACAGACAATCCTCAGCGGGCTTCTGGGACCTCAGCTCTCCCCCCACCCCACTGCCCCTCCTGATGGCAGACCACCCAGCTCCTGGCCCCGTCCTCCTCCGGGCTAGCTGGCTGCTGAGGGCAGGATGCTACACGTCGGGGAGGGGGCGAGGGCCTCAGGGCAAGAGGAAGGGAAGCGGCTGAGCAGGTTCCTGAGGCCGGGGGCTGGTCCTGCCCAGCCCAGCTGGAGAGGCTGGGGACCTGCCACCCCCACCCTGGCAGCAGGCGGATAGTTGAGACCTGTGTCACCCTCTTGGGAGGAGGGCCCCTGCTGCCAGAAAAATGAGGAAAGAAGGGGGAAAAAAAAATGCTGCAACCAAACCGGGAACCCAGTGTGGGCCAGCCCCAGCCTTCCTCTTCATGGCCCTCCCGGATGCTTACTAAATATTTTCCTAACATCCTGTCTGGCTGTGCTGGCCCCTGGGCTGGGCGCCCCCTCCCCCTCCCCCATTTGGGGCAGAGAACAAAAGCTGGGGGGAGGAGGAGGGGTGACTCCCCACCCTTCACGAAGGGGTCATGGAAGACAAGGAAGGAGTGTGAAGACTGGTCTCTTCCCCCCCACCCCACCCCATCAGAAGTGTTAAAAAGGTTGCTCTGGGGAAACCACATTGGCTGGGGTGAGGTGGGCTGGGGGGAGTTCCTCAGCAAAGCAGGTGGGGCTGAGGATGCAGGGCCCAGCGGTGTGGGAGTGGTGTGGGAGTGCTGGCCAAGGTCACCCTGCAGGCAGGCTTGTGAAAGCTTGCCCCCCTCCCCCATGGTGGCCACCGTGGGAGAGAAGGCTCTCAAGGTCAGGTGGTGAGTGCTGGGGTTGGGGGGGGGAGGAAGAGGAAGCTGGGTGACCAGGCCAAGCTGGCACAAAGACGGGGCTGCATGTCCTCTCCCCTCCCCACAGGCCTCCTGGGAGCACAAACAACCCCTGGGCTCTCCAGAGTGGCCAGGCACTTGGGCCTGCCGTCCCCAAGGGCTAGGAGGGGCCATAGGGTCTTACCTGTGTCTCGGTCAAGCTCTCGAGGGCCTGCATCACAGACTGTTCTGGCCTGGAGGCCTGGGACTACAGAGAGGAAGGAGAGGAGACCCTGAGGGTGGGCTGGAGCACAGGGCTGTGGGGGGGCCCTGCTTGCTGGGTGGGGTGGGCAATCCTGCAGGGGAAGGGGTCCAGAGTTTGATGGGGACTGTGCCGGTAGGGGAGGGGGCTGCCTGCCGGAGTGGGGCCTTGGGGGCACACTGCCCTAGTCATTTACCATGAGGCCCGCCTCGACGGTGGGCACCAGCGTCAGCTTGCTGCCATCCCCCACGCCGAACTCCTGCAGCTTCCCCGAACTGAGCCGGCTGAGGGGAGGAGGAAGGAAGAGGGTGAGGCTACTCGGAGACAAGGCAGCGACTCGGAAGTGGAGGCCGCGGGGGAGGGCTGTGTTCACGGGGTAGAGACTGGCGCCCTCGCACCCCCACCCCTTCCTGGACTCCAGATCCAGGAGCCTGAGTTTAGAGGTTGAGGTCATGCTCTTTTTTCCAAGGAACCTCCGTTCTGAACTGGGGCATTCGCTCTACATCTCAGAGAAAAGCACTTTTCCACCAGATAGGCCCAGCGCGCCCCTCAGCACCCTACCCCCACGGTGGCGCCCCCCCCCCCCCCCCCCCCCCCCCCCCCCCCCCCCCCCCCCCCCCCCCCCCCCCCCCCCCCCCCCCCCCCCCCCCCCCCCGTAATTCAACCACCCAGGCCTGGGCTGTCCCTTGTGGGCCAAGCGCTTAGCCTTTCGGGGCTTTGCCGGGTGGGCTTCCCTCCTCCTTCCTCCCTCCCCGGCGCAGGCCGCCGTCGCCGCCGCCGCTCAGACAAAGGAGACCCTCCCCCTCCCGCCCCTCCCCCACGGGGGCCCCACCGCTGGGGATGGACACTGCGTGTCCCCGGAGGCCCGCGGAGGGAGGGCTCCCCGGCCTGGAGGCGATTTAAATGGCAGGGGGGAGGGGGAGACTGCGAGGAGCGCTCGGTGGCGAGAACAAAGGGGGGCAGAGACACGCAAGTCGCGGGAGAGACAGCCAGACGCAGAGGGGGCAGCCAAGCAGATGCGGAAGCCGGCGGGGACGCAGGCAAAAGAGGCGGCTGCCGCGCCCCCCACCCCCGCAGCTGGGACCCCCCCACGCCTCCCGGGACTCCAGTCTTCCCCTGGGGGACGCCGCCTAAGTCCGACCCGAGGCGCCCTCGCAGCCGCCTTTGTGCAGCGACCCCGGGCGGGGGAGGGGGCCGAGACAGGCAAGGCCGAGCAGAGGGCGCCCGAGAGCGCGCCGCGCACCCCCAGCCCCCGTCTGGCCGCCCCCTTCCTTCCCAGAGCGGCGCGCTCTTTGTTCCCGCCCCGGGGCCGGGGCCCAAGGGGTTGGTGGGCCTTGGGGGCGCGGGGGCTGGGGACGCGCGGTACCTACGTGTCTTTGTGGAGCAGCGCCAGGCGCTCCTTGGGCACTTTGAGGCGTTGGGACAGCCGCTTACGCAGTCCCTCCACCGTCTCGTCGGAGGGCACCGATAGCTCATAGCGGGTGCCCGTCGTGCTGTGGATGGCCAGGCTCATGGACGCCGTCTCGGCCGCCGGGCCCAACTCGCAGGCACCTCCGGGGGCCCCGCGCCGGCAGCTCCGGGCGCCGCCGGGCTGCGGCTCCATCCCCGGCCCGCGCTGGGGGGCTGGAGTCCGCGGGGCGCCGCCAATTCTCGCCGAGCCTCCGGGCAGGGCTGGGGGGCTCCCCAAAACGGGGTCTTCTGGGTCCCTGGGGGCAGGGGTCTGCGCGTGTCCGGTTTAATAAGGTCCCAGGAGCGGAAGGTTAATCAGGAATCAAATATCCGAGTGGCACTCCGCGGTCGCGTCGGCTCTTTGGGGCGCCTTCCTGGGTGGGGGCTGCACTCGCGGCTCCTTTCAAGGGCGGCGGGTACAGGGAAGGGTCCCGGAGGAGAGGACGCCACTCGGTGGGCAGCGCTCAGGTCCCTCTGCGGCTCTGGCCGAGCTTCCCAGAGCGTCCCCTCCCTTAGCAACAGCCGCCGCCGCCGCCGCCGGAGGATCTGGGGGTGAAAGTAACAAGAAAAAAAAGTTATAATGTATCAACGTTCCGAGGGGCGGGGCTGCCGCCCCCTCCCATTCACTACTTACTCCGCCGGCCGGAGCCGACCTATCAGCGCGCGCCGAACGCCCCGTCAGCCACGCGAGCCGGCCAATGGGAGCCGCCGCGGAGCCGCCCCACGTGGCCGCGCGGACCGCCCTTCGCCCCGCCCCTGGCCCAGCGACCAAACGGAACGCGACGGAGGCGGGGCTGGCTCTGCTCCGGCCCACCCCCGCGCCCCCCGCCCCGCCGCGGCCATTCATAAGGCCTGGGCCCTCAACAAAGGGCTGGCGGCCCGACTTAGGATGGGGGTGGGGGCGCGGGACCCCGACTAGAGGTGGCGCGTCCTGTGGGAGGGCAGCGGCCTCGCGCGGTAGGACCAGTGAGCCGGGGCCTCCCCCTTAGTCCGTCCGAGAAGCCGCTGTGAGCGAAAGCGGGAGGCGATCCCCGTGCCTCGTGGCCGTGCCCGGGCTGGGCTGCTCGCGAGGGGGTCGGCCCAGGGCGCCCCCAACCTGGGGGGCTTGATGCCCGAGTAAGGGGTGGGGCTGCGAGCGGGGCGTTCACCCCGGTGACGTGGCCGGTGCCGGAGGGCCCCTCCCGCGCCAGTGCCACCTCGCGTCCCACCCCCGTCCCGCGGGCTGGGCCCGCTTCCCGAGTCGCGCCCGCCCGAGCTGTGACGTGACGCGGCGTCCCCGGCTGCGCCCGCGCGCGCCGCTCCGGGCTGCGGTGAGTCAGCAGCGCCGGCGCGCCCTCTGCCGGCCCCGCCCGGGAACTCTGCCCAGAGACCCAAGGAGGGGGTTGCGGAGGCCGACCCGGGCAGGGGGCAGGCTGACCAGACTGCAGACGTTGGGGAAGCCTCGCTAGGAACGTGAAGCTTCCAAGCCAGGAGACTTGGGGCCGCATAGCCGGAGAAACTGAGGCGGAACAAAAACTAGCTCAAGGTCACTCGCGGGGAAGGGGAGTGCCCGGGGGGCGGGGCGGGGGCAGAGGTCCCGCCTGGACAGTGCTGGCTGGGCCGAGTCCCTCCCATTCCACGTCCAGGAGGGCTTCCCAGAACTGGAGACCCCCTAAACCCTGCCTGCTCGAAGAACAAAGAAAAGTGGGGCACTCTTAGTTGCTTAGAGTGTAAACCCCCTCTCGGCCCGCAAGGTCCGGCCCCCTACTCACCGGGAGCGGCCAGTCCTGAGATCCCAACTGTCCTGTCCTGAGTGTACCCACGTCCGGGCCAAGTGCGCGGTGGCGTAGCCGGTCTGGGGCCAAGCAGGCGGCCCCGGAGCCTTTATCCGCGCCGCCTTCCCTCGGGGTGGAGTTTGGGCGGCCAGGGGGCGGGGGTGGGGGGGTGCCGGGCGGGCGGTGACGCAGGCTGGCCCCCGCCCCTGCCTGCCGGGCCGGGGCCCTGGGGCGCCGTCAGGCCTGGGCCACCCGCCTCCTAAGCCTCGCCCAGTAAAGGAGGAGCGAGGAGCGGGGAGCACTCCTTGAATGCTACAAACCCGGAGTCACCCCGTGCCGACACCGACACCGACACCGACTCCGGCACATCCGCAGGACAGGGTCTTCAGTAGCACTGGATTCCCCTGCCCTGCCCCCTTTCCTGCCGCCCCAGCCCCGGTGCTTCCACCTGGGGGCGCCCGCATGGGGGAGCTGGAAGGGGGGCCTGAGTCAGCCGCTGCAGTCCAGGAAAACAGGCCAGTCACCTGCCTGTCGTGGGGGTGCCCCAGCCAGCTGCCAGGGCCGCCCAGCCTCCTGCATCCCTTAACGGTGACCTCAGACAGCATTTATGGAGCGATTCACCAGCGCCGGGCCTGCCTTGCACAGCCAGTCACCACCCAATGTGCTTTGTGACCCCGGAGGACACTGACCTTTGGGAGCCTCAGTTTCTCAAGGGTGGCAGTGGAATGAAGTGAGAGACTCACTCTGGAGCCTGGGGGTGTGGGGCGCTCACCTAGGCCTGGCGCTATTGTCATCACCTCATTAAGCATGCTCACCTGCTGGTGTCCAAACTCTGAGGTGGGCAAAATCACTCTACCAACTTAACAGGTGAGAAACCAAGGCCACACAGGCAGCAACAGACAGAAGCCTGGTGCATCTTTAGGTTTCTCCCTACAGGTCGCCTGTGTAAGGGAAATTTCCAAGAGTGACCTTGGGTGAGAATGGGCCCTTTCCGTCCTCCTTCCCCTCTGTCCAGAAGAGGGGGACCCCAGGCTACCCCCTATCCACTTATCTGGTGTCTCTTTTATCTGACCTGACCACCTCCACCCCACCCCTGCCCTGGGTGCCTTTCCAGGTCTCCAGCCTCCCACCCGAGGCTCCTGCAGCCTCCAGCCCCCCACCCTGTCACAGGCACACCCAGACACTCCCAGCCCCACAGGATCAGGGCTGGGCCCAAGGGAGGGACTGGTGGAGCCCTTGGGAGCAGGTCCTGGGGTTGAGAGATGGATAGGAGTTTGCCAGAGGAAGAGAACAATGCTTCTAGGAAGAGCAGTGGTCAGTGCAAAGTAGAGGCAGAGGCTGGAGTGAATGCCCAAGATCTGGTGGTATGGCCCGGCTGGCTGGCTCTGCCTCCAGCGAGAGAGGGGAGGTAGCACAGGGAGCCATGGGCTCTGAAGCTGAAGCAATCAATGCTGGAGGGCTCCAGGAGAGGGGACCAAGAGGCCCCAAGGTGGGCAGGTGGCTGTGTGTGTGTGTGTGTGTGTGTGTGTGTGTGTGTAGCGGGGCTGCTGCAATATCCCAGGCAGGTCTGTGATCTCACTGGTCCCCTCGCTGGGCCCTGGCTCGTCTAGCTTACAGGGAAATGGGCTATCCTCCTGGAATGAGGCCTGAGAGTCACACACACAGGGGAGGGGACTGGTGGCCCCTGCCTGGCTTTGCAAGTCCAAGATGATAAACGTTCCAGGTCAGCCTGCTTCCTGCTTTTTCCCATGAAGAGCGTGCCTATGGAATTACTATTGTGGCTCAGTGGTAATGAACCCAACTAGTATCCATGAGGACAAGGGTTTGATCCCTGGCCTTACTCAGTGATTTAAAAGGATCCAGCATTGCCATGAGGTGTGGTGTAAGCCACAGATGTAGCTTGGCTCCTACACTGCTGTGGCTGTTTTAGGCTGGCAGCTGTAGATCTGATTTGGCCCCTAGCCACCTGGGAACTTCCATGTGCTTCAGGTGGAGCCCTAAAATGACAAAAAAAGGGGGGGAGGTCATGGCGCCTGGTTCTTGGCACTGTGTGCCCCTCATTCCAGGACACAGCCCAGCCAGCACAGGCTGTTGCTGCATCCCAAGAGGTGTCCCTAGGCAGGGTTTCAAGGCTCACATGTCCCCCAGGGGCCTGCACTGTGCTGGGGGGCTCTGGCTGCATCTCATGGCTGGGGCTGGGGCCACAGGGTATGGGGGTACAGGCAGGGTTCCCTGGCATGGGGGCTGTTGGTTCAGCGGTGTGGTCGAGGTCTCCCCCCACAGGCCCCCACCAACCCCTGGCAGTGCCCTTGCTCTTATTTATAGACCAGTTAAAGAGCCTGGCCCAGAACTTGAGGACATGGGCTCTAAGCCGGGAGACGGGGAGAGGTGGGGTGGGGCTGCACCTGTGACCCCATGCCTATCACAGCCTTATTGGAGCGGGGGGCTCCTGGGGAAGTGGCAGCCAGCTGCTAAGTCCTCACCAACCCAGAAAAAATAAGACCAGGATGGACACCTCCTGCTAAGACACAAGCCTGCTTTGAGTCGTGTGTGTGTGTGTGTGTTTGTGTGTGTGTCCCCACCCCAAACCTAGCAGGCGGGCCATGGCACAGTCATTTGCACAGGACCATGACACAAGATCGCGCAACTAATGACAACCCTAGAGTGGCCTGTCACCTCTGTCAGTGACACACAGGGAGGCCAAGACTTTCCTGCATGTTCCACTCCCTGTAATCCCCTGTCACCTCTGCTCAGGCCCAGGGCCGGGGGAGGGCAAGGAGACCCCTGTCTACAAGCTGGAGCCAGCACCTGGACCACCACCATCGCTGCAAAAGGGAGTTATTGGCTGAAAGAGACAGCACAGCACTGAAGCTTCAAGGTTCCAGGCCCACCCCTGCATGGCCACCCCACCCATCTGGAGCCAGTCCAGGGGTCTGGGTGCCACGGAGGTGCCAACACCAGAGATCAGGCGCCTGGCCAGCTGGGGCCACCCACAGGCCAGGCAAGCACAGGGCGGGGCCTCCATGGGAGTAGGCGGGACCGCCTCTTTCCAGTGTGGCTGGGGCGGGGCACAGGAGCCCACAGAGCAGACATCATAGCCTAGAACCTGGAAGAGACCCAGTGTATGTCCAGCAGCCCAATGCCAGCCCAGAAGTCACAGCCACACCACTCCCTGTACCCTGGCTGGTAACCTTTGCCTGCCCCCACCCTCTCAGGGTGAAGACCAGCACTCTGCCTACTTGGCCTTGCTAACCATGCCCTTTGCAACCCCAGCACCCAGCCTACTGCAGACACCCAAGATGTCTCAGGCCACAACCTGCTGACTGCAGAAGGCTGAGGTTAGCATTTACTGCCCAACCTCACGGGGCATGTACAGAAAGCTAAGAACTGGAAGAGAGAACAGGTTGGGTCCTGAACCCACCACCCTCAGCATCATAAAAACAGCATACACTTGTTGAGTCCCAGATCTTTAATAGGGAGCTTGGGAAGGGGGCAGGCTGTCCACTGGAGGTGGCCAGGAGCAGGTTTCTGCAGCAGGCTCTGCAGGGATAGAGAAGCAGCAAGCAGCACATCAGCCCGTGGAAATCCTGGGAGATGAGAGGAGAGCCCCCTAGGGTGACAGTACCCCCACATGGGCAAGGCAAGCGCCCAAGCTTGCCCCCAGCCACCAGGCCTGCCAGCAAGGGCAAGGGCTTGGAAGGGGCAGGGCCCTATAGGGTGCTCTGGGCAGAAGCTGGCATCGCACTGCCCCCTAGCGGTTTCCCAGTAAGGACAGCTCCCCTGAGACAAGTGCTACTCCAGGGATGGCTGACCAACTTGCCCACTCCCCACTCCCCCTAGTTCTGCCTGACCGCAACAGTTAGTTCAGTCTGGCCAGGACACCCCTCCAGCTTCAGGCCTTGGTTTCCCCGCCTTTCCCTGCCATAGCCACCATGGAGGTACGCACCGCCTACTCCAGGGCCTTCACCAGGGCCTCATTGGCCTCAATACGGATTTGGATCTCGGCCTTCGAGGCTTCATCTGCCGTCCCCAACAGCTCCGACTGTGCCTTCTCCAGGTTCGCCTTGGCCACCTGCAGAGAGTGAGTGGCAGGTGAGGGCTATGCAGGGACCCCAGCCCAGCACCTGCCCCACCTGGGCATTCCACCCCAGTAGCTATGGAGTTCTTGGACAGCTCTGAGCAGGTTTTCCCTGTGACACTCACTCCCAGGTCCAGCATGTCCAGTGTCACAGCTTCTTCAGCCAGTAACTGCACAGAAGAGTCAGCGTTCACCGTGACAGAGCCACTGCTCACTGTGGGAGGAGGAGAAGTGAGAGCTCCACACCCAAGCATAGGGGACATGATCAGGCCCAGAGCTCTTGCTGGGCCAGGAGAGTGACCCTGCATCGTGGCTCTGGAGCCCAAAAGTCCAAGCACAAGTGGACAGGTGGCCACCAAGTATATCCACCTAGGGTTGGACACAGGGACAGGACTCCCGTCCTTTCCCCACCAGCCCAGGGACTGAGCCAGGGTTGTGTGTGAGCGAGAGTTGAATTCAAAACCGGGTTGTAGTATTCAAGAGGAACTACACTGGTGGAAAACCTTAAAATTCAGGATCTCTTCTCCTCCAAAGGGCCCCCACCACGCTGCCATTTTACTTCTTTTTCTGGCTCCTGTCAGCTCCTCCTGCTGACCAGTTACACTCCTAACCACAGCTGAACCACCACTGGAGAGCTCTATGGTCCACAGCATCTCTTTACACTCTGTCAGCTTAAATGAAAACCATTCTCTCTGCCCTCTGCTTTCACTCACCAAAGTATTTGGAGGTGGTGCCATCCTCAGCGTGAACCACAACCACACCTGGCCGCAGGACCTGCAGAGTGGGCACATGGGCTGCTAGGATGCCGAAGGCTCCTGTCTGCGTGGGCACGTCCACCTGTCTGATGTTGGCGCCGTTGAAGAATACCTAGAAACACATGAAACAAGGGTCGCTTCGGGCCAATCCCTGGGGAACCAGCACTCAGTACCCCCCTAAATTTAAACAACTTGGGGAGGGCTGAGGGCTGATGGGGACACAGAGGCAGCTGTGGCGCGGCCTATGTTTGAAACGTAGCGGTCCTCGAGCAGAACTGCAGTATCTTTACCTATTAGAGAAGAAAATCCAACCATCTTAACCACCATGTAATAAGATGCCGTTAAGGCACAAACCGAGAGCCACCCCGGGAAGAGAGTACAAGAAACGCTGAATTGGGACAAGGTGCCCAGGAGCTCAGATTCTGAACAGCGTGAGAAGGGTGCACGCTAGGCACAAATGGAAAAGGGGGGCTGAGGAGCGGATCCCGGACCACATGGAAGAGGAACACCTGAGGAACAGGGACAGCTGACCTGAAGTTTGGGGGCTCTGATACCGGACCACAAGGGGTTGAGGCGCGGGTCCGGAACGGGGGTCACTGATCTGAGGGTTGGGGACACACGGGGAAAGGGTGCAGGTGCGGGGTCCGGAAAGGTGTCTGGAGCCCGGCAGACGCCCGAACCTGAGTGGGTGAGGCGAAGGTGAAGGACATCTGCCCTGGGCTCGCTGCAGAGGCCGGGGCGGTGGCGGCCTCGGCGTAGGCGCGAGCCTGGCGCACGACTCGGCCAAGACCCGGGCGGCGGAACAGAGTGGCGGGCAGCATGGCTGAGGGCGGAGGGCGGACAGCGGAGCAGCAGCGGGACGACTCCAGCCGGAAACAAGCGGCCTGGAGGGCGAGGAGGACAACGCGCGTAGACTTCTGGGAGAGAGATCCGGCCGAGTGCGCGCGCGCGAACTACGACTCCCGGCGCCCAGCTCGCTACGTTAATGGCCACGCCCCGCCTGGGCGCGCGGTACGCTGGGGGTTGTAGTTTCTTTCCGGCCAGCGCGTCCAGCGCGGTGGTCAAGTGGACGCTCAATTACGTGGTTCTGCATGAGGAGTAGCCGAAGCCTGCGTGGAGGAGACACTTGAGTCGAAGTTAAAACTCTGAGGACTCTTACTGGATGTCAGGCGCTGCGGAGAGAGACACCGGAACTATCAAGAATCTTGCACTTGGAGTTCTCGTCGTGGCTCAGTGGTTAACGAATCCGACCAAGAACCGTGAGGCTGAGGGTTCCATCCCTGGCCTTGCTCAGTAGGTCAGAGAGCAGGCATTGCCGTGAGCTGTGGTGTAGGTGGCAGATAATGCTCGGTTCTAGCATTGCTGTGGTGCAGCACTGCAACTGTAGCTGCGATTCGACGACCCCTAGCCTATGGAACTTCTGTATGCCCGGGTGCAGCCCTAAAAAGCAAAAAAAATAAAAATAACTTCTACCTTAAGAGGTGAAAAATACTTAAAAATAAAAAAAGCAGGGTGCTCGCTTCGACAGCATATATACTAAAAAAAGCAGGGCGTTCCCTTCGTGGTTCAGTGGTTAACGAATCTGACTAGGAACCATGAGGTTGCAGGTTCAATTTCTGGCCTTGCTCAGCGGGTTAAGGATCCGGCGTTGCCGTGAGCTGTGGTGTAGGTTGCAGACGCGGCTCAGATCCCGCGTTGCTGCGCCTGTGGTGTAGGCCAGCGGCTACAGCTCTGATTAGACCCCTAGGCTGGGAACCTCCATATGCCGGGAGTGCAGCCCTAAAAAAGGCAAAAAGATAAAAAAAAAAAAATACACAACAACAATAGTAGCTCTCCTTGTGACTCAGTGGTTAACAAATCCGACTAGGAACCATGAAGTTACAGGTTCGATCCCTGGCCTCGCTCAGTGGGTTAAGGATTGGTGTTGCCGTGAGCTGTGGTGTAGGTTGCAGATGCGGCTCGGATCCTGCGTTGCTGTGGCTGTGGCGAAGGCCGGCAGCTACAGCTCCTGTTAGACCCCTAACCCCAGAAAAGACCAAAAAAAAAAAGGAAAAAAAAGGCAAGAGTAGGGGGACTGGCCAGATATGACTGTAGAAGGTGCAGGCGTCCCGGAGCGGAATCCCAGGTGAAAAGCCTAGCACGGGTAAGCGTCCAGCGGCGTGGGAACGAAAATCTTGGCTGTAACCCCCAAGGGTGCCGGCAGAGGGCGCACGGCGCCCAGAGATGCGCTCCCTGCGGCCCCGCCCGCTTGACCACCGCCCCCACGCGCTGCTGACGTTGGGGCGCGTGCGCGGGCGGCCCTGGGCTCCACTGACGTCACCGCGGCCCGCGCAGTCTCGTTCTCGGCGCTAACGTCACTGCCCCGCCCTCGCGCTCAAGGAGGTCGGCACCCTAGGTTGGGCCCCAGCCCCCACCTTGGGCTCTAGGAAAACGCGGAGTTCGGATAGCCCGGCTGAGGCCCACGTCGGGCCGGGGATGCGACCTAGGAGCGGAAGGGTGCAGGGCGCTGGGCAAGTGCCACACCTGGGCCCATGGCTGGGCAGGCGCTGTGGCCGAAAGAGGTTCCCACACGAGGGAGGCCCCGGGCACTCGGGGAGTTAGTCCCAGTCTTCTCTCCGGGCCCTAGTCGTGTTTGTGCAGGAGAGAGCATCCTGTGCACTGCCCGAACTCCCTCAGTGCCCCAGACCCTATAGCAATGGAGGCCTCTTCCAGTCGGCTCCTCACACCTATCCTTTGGACTTGCCTCTAACCCCCACTCCAGGATAGCTAAGGGGTAGTGGATCCATTAACAAGGTGGCTCCACCCAGCTCGGCCACCACAGCTGCAGTTACTGGCCTGGAGGGCCTCACGCATCTCCCGTGGCCTCACCATGGTGTCTTTTCTACACACAGCCAGAGGAATCATATCACTGCCCTTATGGGAATCATAAGTGGCTTCCCCGGCCCCTTCAACACTCTGATCTTCAGCCCACACCCTCTCAGACCTCAGGGACTTTGCACAAGCAGTTCCCACATGGCTGGAGCCAGCCTTCCCAGGTATTTGTCCACTTGACTGTCCCTTGCCCTCCCTTGGCAGTGTCACTCTTTCATCCACTGGACACACTCGGTCCCTCCAGAGTGCCGGCCCTTTGCTATACCTGGGGACCCAGCTGTAAATGAACTCCTGCCCCTGGAGGTCTGTCCTTACTCACCTCTGCCCCTGAGAGCAGAGGTGAATAAGGACAGAACATACAGGAGTAGGTAACAGGCAAGTTCAGAGCCTTGGCTAGAAGCAAAGTGAAGCAGGGGTCAGAAGGGTGGTTTGGGAGCTGCTCTGACAGCAAAGGGAGCCAAGAGGACACACATGGAAACCTTGCCATTGGGAAATAGCTGGGAAAGTGGAGGAGGGAGAGTCTTGCCATTGAGTCTGGAAAAAGCTGTCCAGACTGGGCCCCTGCACCGGCAAAGGCCCTGATGTTGGACTGGGCCTTGGGCTTTCACTGGAGAAAGGGGTGCCATGGTGCTGTGTCCAAACACAGGGCCAGGCAGGCTGGGCTGGGACTGCCTCTGACCAGGCTGGTGGCCTTAGCATCTAGAAGGATGAGGCACGATTGTCTGAAAAGGAGCAGTTGACCAGGCATGGCGTTTCTGCAGTCCTGTTGTAACCTGGCGCTGGGCAGGACCTGGGGGCACTCAGCAGAGGCTGTGTTCTGTAAACCTTTGCTCGTCCTGGCAAGCAAGGTGCGTGGTGATCCCTGACGATGCCGCCAGCATGTATCGGAGCCTCTAGGCTGGGCACCTGGAGACTCCCGAATTGGGGAGGCGAGGGACGAAGAGTCTATGCACCCCAAAACTTCGGGTTTTGGGGAATCGTGCGTCTTAGGACCAAAGCCTCATTGGTCTCCCGCCCCGGGATCTAAGGATGGGTCGGGGAATCTTGCGGCAGGGGCTCGGGCGGAGATTCGGCTGCCTGGGGAGAGGGCGGCTCGGTGTGGGGAGGGGGCGCCCGGGAGCGCAGGCTCCGCCCCCCCGCCCCCGCCGGAAGGGAAAGGGAGGTTGTGGCCAGCACTGAGCAAGCCAGGCTCCTCCGCGAGCGCGGTGGGGGCGGCCGGCCGGGGACCCGGCAGCACCGAGTGGGTCAGAGCGGGCTCGCCGCCAACGCGGTCACGTGTACGGCCCCTCCTCTCGCGCCTGCCTCCCCCGCGCGCCGCGCTTTCCATTCATAAATTCTCCGCTGGCTCCGCGGCTACCGAGCGTCGGAGCCAGTCGGGAGCGCCGCGCAGTCGCCCGCCCGCCGCCCATGGGCCGCGCGCCCCGGCGCTGAGGTAGGCGCGCGGGCCTGGGGCTGCACTGGGGTGGGCGGGGGGTAGGCCGAAGCCGCGCGGCCCGCCCTGGCTATAGACCACTGGTTCTTTCCCTCGAGGCGGGAGGCCGGGAGCTGAGGAGCCGGGGCCGGCGTGAGAGCCAACCTGCCGTGCTCTGCACCCTCCCTTCGGCGGCCTAGACAAGGACCCGCGCCCTCCCTCAGCCTCAGTTTCCCCGTGTGGGATTCGGGGGGTGGGGGCATGGCGTTTCCACCTCCTGGCTTAGCCCGAGCTTGAGATGTGCCTGGAGTCGGCTCTCTGCATCTTTCCGCACTCCATCCTCTTCCTCGGGGCTGGTCGGGGGCGCAGTAGCGAATCCGATCGGGAGCCGAGCCTCGGCGGAACTTTAGGGACTGGCCGGTAGGCAACCTCCGCCCTAGGCTCCCGCCCCCTCCTACCCCCTAGGAGTCCACCTCCCTTCCCCCTCGGCCTCCTGCCATTTTTCCTGGTCTCCTGTCATCGTCCGTGTGCATCTGCCCCCTCCCCCTCCAGCCTGAACTCATTTCCCGACCTACATTTAGGCGCCCCCTCCCCCGAGGACGCAGGGGATCCGTGGCCACTCTCTGACCCGAAGTGCTGAGGACACCTGGCTTTCACCCGGACCCTCCCCTTTTCTGGGCCTCAGTTTTCCCCGCTGTCGACTGGCGATAAGACCCAAAAGGGACGGGGGGGGCGCTGGAACCCATGCACAGGTTTTCCCTTTCCTGTGGGGAAGGGCCGCGCACCATGCCCATTCGGGGCTGCTGGTCTTCCGGGCCCCAGACTCGGTTCCCTGAGATTCCAGAGCGCAGCCACCGGTCCTTCCCGCCGGGAGGAGCCGTGCGTTGGGAAGGGCAGTCAGGTGCAATTTCCAGGTAGTCCCTTTCCCAAGTGCTGAGACCCTCCTGGCGCCGGTACCCCCAGCACCAGGCAGAGATGGAGACCGACCGGCTCGGGCGGGGAGAGGTGCGGCGGGGGCGCGCGTCCGGGCTGGGCACCGAAGGCAGCAGCCATCTTGCCGCCCGGGGCTGGCTCCAGCCGCCCCTGCAGGAGGCCTCCCTCCCCCGCGCCCCCTCCCCTCCCCAGTGCTCCCTGGCAACCCGCCCCCCCACCCCGCTTGGCCTGCTCTCAGTCGCCATGGGAACCAGATTCTTGAGAGTTGGGAACAGATGCGCCTTCTTTGGCCTTTTCACGCCCACTGGCACTCGGTGAGGGGGACCTTTACCTCCAGGCGCCGTGACCGGGGAGTCCCTGGGCTCAAGTCCCTCTGCACCCTCCCTGGGGTTGGACAGCCCCAGGGATGACCCGGGTCCCCGCCATTCTAGGACGGTCTCCGGAGGCCGAGACAGCCCCTCCCGCTTCCCTGGTGGGGTAGGCAGGGCCCCTGGGATTTGGCGGGAGTGAGCTGACCGCCTCAGTTTCCCCATTCCTAGCAGAGGTGCTTTCCTTTTCCTGGACAGGGTTCCACAAGGTGCTCGCTTGCCTGGCCAGTCCCACCGGCTGGGGAAGCTGTTGATAGGCACCCGCCTCCCCCTTTCAAAGATGGGAGCATGGAGGTCTGATCTGAGCCGGGTGGGGGCTGCCTCGGGACTCCCCTCCACCTCTGAGTCACCGCCCTGGTAGGCAGGAGAGGGAACCTAGGAATTCGAGCTGAGAAAGCCCTGCCCCTCCCCCAGGCCCCTCCTCCTAGCCTCAAAATGCAGCCCACAGCCACCATGGCCACGGCAGCCACCACCACCGCCACCACTGTCGCCCTGACCACGACGTGGGATAACGCTACGGGTCAACCCACTGTGAGTGAGGGGATTGAGGTGGGGAGGATGGGTGGGGCGGAACCGCCAGAGTCCACGCCCACTGGCCCTGACCCATTGCCTCTGCAGGCTGAGCCTGAAGACCCAGTCCTGGACAACTATGTGCTCCTGGTGGTGGTGATGGCGCTCTTTGTCGGGGGCACGCTCGTGGTGCTGTCTGGGGCGCTACTGCTCTGCAAGCGCTGCTGGGAGGTCCACCGGCGCCTCCACAGGTGCACAGGCCACCGACCAGCAGTGGGGGGGGTGGCAGGGATGGAACAGGTCAGCATGAGAGCCTGCCCTGGGTGCGCATCAGCTGGTGTCACTTCTGAGTGACAGACAGTGCCCTGGGCGCCTGCACAGGGGCCTTAGAAGAATGTGGTTGGTCCAAGGGAGCAGGATGCTGTGAGCTCAGGACACTGACCGTGGGCAGGATATCTGGTCCTCTGGCTCACTGTGCTATCCTACTGTCCCTTCTAGAGCCACGGAGGAAGCAGAGAAGACCACCACCACCTACCTGGACAACGGCACTCAGCCTGCCCAAGGTGAGGCATCCTGCCAGGCCCCATCCCTGTCTGTCTGCCACTCCTTGGGCCACCTGACCGTCTGTCTATCTGTCTCCCCCACCAGACTGGGCGCAGCTCGATCCCGATTCATCTCTGTTTTCTTAAGCCCTCGCGTAGGTGCTCACAGGCGCGTGCTGAATGAGTGAATGTGTGAGCAGATGAGCGAATGCCCAGCCACCCTCCCACCACGTCCCATCCCGGTGGATAGTCCACCCTCCACACTCCCATCCCACCGGCCCCCGGCAGCCCATGAGGTGCCAGGCCAGGCCCACCGGGGCCCACCCTCTCTTGGCTCTCCTCACAGACCCCGACTTCAGGGGCGAGGATCCCCAGGGCCAGGATGCTGAGACCGAGCGCTTCCTGTCCACCAGCTCCATGGGCCGCCGGGTGTCCTTCAACGAGGCTGCGCTGTTTGAACAGAGCCGGAAGGCACAGGACAAGGGCCGCCGGTATGGAGGAGGGTGCAGTTGTGGGGGGCTCCACCAGGTGCCCTGCTCTCCCCCACACCTGGAAGGGTGGCGGTGGGGCTGTGCCTGGGGGGTGGCCGGCAGGTGACGGGCAGGCATGCTGGGCACAGGTACACCCTGACGGAGGGGGATTTTCACCACCTGAAGAATGCCCGCCTCACGCACCTCCACCTGCCACCCCTCAAGATCGTCACCATCCACGAGTGTGACTCGGGGGAGGCCAGTGCAACCACCATGCCCCACCCCACAGCTGCCCCCAAGGCGAGCCTCGCCATATTCCAGGTGAGTTGGGAGAGGCCCCACTCCCCACCCTCACCCAGCAGGTAGTAGCTTTCCGGCCCTCCGGCTGGGCCCCTCACATCAGGATGGGGAGCGGGGGCCTGGCTGGGTACACTGGGTGGCGGGTCCAGCACGCCCCCTCACCCACCCGTGCTCTTTGACCTGTCACTGCTTCCTCCCCCACCCCGGCTCTGTCCCACAGCCCCCGGGGAAGGCCCTCACTGGCCGCTCCGTGGGCCCCAGCTCCGCCCTGCCAGGTGACCCTTACAACTCTGCCGTGGGGCCTGCTGACTTCGAGATCAGCCCCTCAGCATCCAGTGACTCCGGGGAAGGCACTTCGGTGAGACCCTCATGCATGCAGCTCCTGTCCCACCCCAGAACAGGTCAGCCCATGGCCCCTGCCTGGTGCCCTGTTTGGGAGGAGGAGGAAATGGCGCGCACACGCACAGGGCAACCCAGCGGCTGGATGGGGTGCAGTCAGGACCCACCCCAGGCCGTGGGATGGGACCCAGCACCTGGCTGAGCCCCTGGGCTTGGCATGCTCGAGCTTTGCACTCATGAAGGGTGACAGGAGTGTGGGGCTGTGGCCTGGGCCGGACTGGCACTTGGGGCAGCAGGGAGGGGCCTATGTGTCTGAGAGTGTCCCTCTTCCCTCCCAGTTGGAGGCGGGAGCCAGGAGCGCCAAGCCTGGTGGGCCAGGGGCTTCGGCAGGGCCTGGGGAGGCGGGCCCCGTCCTACAGTTCTTCACCCGCCTGAGGCGCCATGCCAGCCTGGATGGGGCCAGCCCCTACTTCAAGGTCAAAAAGTGGAAGCTGGAGCCCAGCCAGCGGGCATCCAGCCTGGACACAAGAGGTGAGCCATGGCCCTGGGTAGGGAGCCGGGCCCAAGGGCGTGGGGCCCATTGCCAGGTGCTGCCCAGGAGGATGTGGAGCAGGAGCTCAGCACCCTGGGAGGGGCCCTGGGTGCCCAACCCATGTGGGCCAGCATTATCTCCCTTCCAGCCGGCATCTTGCCCCAGGTCTTAGGCTAGTCAAGAGGAAAACCCAGAGCTGTGTACTGTGCCCCAGTAAAGCAAGGGGCTGTCAGGCTAGCGTGGAGATTGGGGAGCTTTTGCTATAAGAAATCACTGCCGGGTGTGATTCTGGCTTTGTGGTCAGTCGCCCTGCTGCCCCAGTGTGAAGGCAGCCCTAGATGGCGTGTAAGAATATGGCTGTTTGCCAGTTAAACTTTAGTTACAACTACAGGTGGTATGCCGTCAATCCTGCAGCCCCCTGGCCATATAGCGTCCTGGAAATGGGGCTTCCAAACCCCCAAGCCAAGAACTGTGAGTGGGGAGGGAAGCTCCTGGCCCAGTGGGCACCAACAGCTGAAATGAGCCTGGCTCAAGGGAGCTCAGCAGGGCCAGGCCTCCGGGTTGCCTCCTGTCCTGTGGAGGAGGTGGCGGTGCCTGGAGAGGTGGGGATGGGGGACAAGCAGTGTTGGAAATGAGAGAAGGCATGTGGTCAGTGGCAGAGGAAGTCCCTTTGTTGGGGCCTGGCTCCAGCTGGTGCAGGGCTGGGCAGGATGAGTTCTGGCTGAGGCGCGCATGGCCAGAGAGGGGAGGGCCTAGCACCTTGTCCCATGGGGAGCCCAGATGGAGCCTGTGATTCCTGGAGCGATTACAATGAAACACAGGCACGGAAGCGCCCAGAACCTGTTTGCTGGGTGACTCTCATCCCCACCCCTGAGGCTTTCCCACTGAGGCCTCCATTGTGGGAGGGTCCTGGCCCCTGGCCAGTGGGCCCCCTGGCAGGGCTGAAACTGGCAGGACAGGGCTTCACCTCTCTGCCCTCACACCCGGCCCTCACTCTCTCACGCCTTCCTTTGGCTGCGGCACATATTAGCTAGGCTGTGTCTGTCACCGGGTGGCCAGTCCAGGTCATTGCTCCGGCCACTCCTGTCCGCCAGTGCTCCTCAGCTCACCCCTTCCCTGGCCTTTCTGCCCCCTATGCCTTGGTTTCCCCATCTGCACAGCAGGGTACACACTCACGTGGCCCAGGCCGGTCTGCTGGTTTGGGGGTAGGGGATGGGCCCAGGGCTAGGAGGGGCCCCGGCAGGCTGCCGTGCCTTCTTTTTTGCAGGCTCCCCCAAGCGGCACCACTTCCAGCGGCAGCGAGCCGCCAGCGAGAGCATGGAGCAGGAGGAGGGGGGCGCCCCCCAGGCCGACTTCATCCAGTACATCGCCAGTGCCGGAGATGCAGTGGCCTTCCCAAGCCCCCGCCCCTTTCTGACCAGCCCTGCCAGCTCGCCCCCCGCTCTCGGCAGGTATTTTTCAGTAGATACAGGTGCTAGGGGTGGACCTGTGGGCCCCCTGCCCCACCCCGTACCCCATAGGTGGCCCAGGGAGCACTCTCCTCACCCTTCGGACAGGCGGTTCGTGTCCCTCTGGCTCCACCATCCCTCGCGGAGGCTGCCTCGCTGGGGCCACCTCTCCAGCATGGACTGCAGGAGGGAAGCAGGGGGAGACTGGGTAAGGGCAGAGGGGCGGGTGGGGCCCACAGCCCCTCCTACCTGCCCTGTTCCTGAGGGCTGGATGGCTCGACTCAGAAACAGTGTGACCACTTCTACCAGCAGTACCCCCTCCCGCAGCCCAAGGGCAACTATCCTGAAGCTCTGGGCCCTGGTCAGTGGTAAGGCAGGCTTCCTATTCCTGGGCACTTCCTAGTCTAGGTAGTTAACAGTTCCTTCTGTGTATCTTCTTTCGGGCTCCTATCAGCTCATGGTAGGGGGTGAGGTGACACACCCAGTCACCTGGTGTAAGGGATGAGCCGGACCCTGCTTGGTCCATGCCGCGCTTTGCTATCCTCAGCTCTTAGGAACAAGGCATCTCCAGAGGAGGCCTTAGCTCTTTCTGGGCGAGGGGCCAAATCCCTGCAGTGCCAGCAGATGCTCGGGTCACATATTCTAAGAAAGGCCCTGGTTGAACAGCAGGCGCCAAGAGGGCTCTGGGTTTACCCCCAAACTTCCACTCCAAAGTAGACGGGCAGCATTCAAAACACCCATCTTATACAGGGTCTGGCCAAGCCTGCAGGGTCCCCACCAGTGCCCACCCTCCCGGACCCAGAGGCAGAGTGGCCGGGGAGGGGGCGCGGGGCCCATGCAGCCTTCTGACAGCTGCAGCCTGTTTTGCAGGCTAGAGGCAGCCGAGGAGGTGGGCGCCGCGGGAGGATCCAGTCCCGAGTCCCCCCAGGAGCGCAGCGGCAGCACGGGGCCTGAGCAGCAGCAAGAGTCAGATGGTGAGCGAGATGCAGGGCCAGAGCAGGCCCAGACCATCTACCGCGACATCTGGAGCCTGCGCGCTTCGCTCGAGCTGCATGCGGCCACCGCCTCAGACCACAGCAGCAGCGGCAATGACCGCGACTCTGTGCGCAGCGGCGACAGCTCGGGCTCCGGGGGCACCGCACCCGCCTTCCCTCCACCCTCACCGCCGCCCACGCCGCGCCCGGCGGAGAGTGAGGCAGGCGGGCCACGCAAGCTGCTACAGATGGACAGCGGCTACGCCAGCATCGAGGGCCGTGGTGCGGGCGATGAGGGGCTGCCCAGCGAGCCGGAGAAGCGCTTCTCCTTCACAAGCACAGGCCGCGAGTACACTGTGGGCGGCAGCTTCGAGGGGCCCATGCCTGAGGTACCCTCCCGACCCCGCAGCCCGCGCGCCTGGCCCCGCCGTGCCCCACGCCGGGACTACAGTATTGACGAGAAGACGGATGCACTGTTCCACGAGTTTCTCCGCCACGACCCGCACTTCGATGATGCCCCGTCTGCAGCAGCACGGCACCGCGCGCGTGCGCACCCCCATACACGCAAACAGTGGCAGCAGCGTGGCCGGCAGCACAGCGACCCTGGCGCGCGCGCCTCAGCCCCAGCCCCCTCTGGGGCCCCGACCGGTGCCCCCCGCCCTGTGCGCGCGCCCCTGCGCCGCGGAGACAGCGTTGACTGCCCGCCAGAAGGCCGCGCAGGCGACGACTCAGCTGCCCTCGCCATCCCAGTCATCGAGGAGGAGCCCGGCGGCGGCTGCCCAGGCTCTGGCCTGTGCACCGGGCCTCCAGGCGCTCTCCTGGACAAGCTGGCGGTCAGCCTCGAGGACAGACTCTTCCCGCCGCGCCTGGCACAGCCGGTCGCCGTGGCCCCTGCGCTGGCCGCAGCCGCCCCCACATCCCCTGACCACAGCCCAGTCTAAGTCTGCGCCCCGCGCCCACCTCGTCAGCTTATACAGCACCGGCGGGGCCTTGGCGCCGGACACGCCTAGGGCGCGATGCCCTGGCGCGCATGCGCTGGGACTGGGGGCCTCGAGCACAAAGCAGCGCCCCAGGCGTTCCGCGCCGCTCCAAGGTGCGCCACGCCCACAGTTCATACTGGGCACTTCGCTGGGTTGACTAGAGGGAGCGTGGCGGATTCTCATCTTCAGACTCATGAGGACCACGTTCAGCTTCCCTTGGTTCCAGACAGCGACTACGGGCTGGAGACTGAACGTAGGGCACACCACTGTCGCGTCTCGGGCGCATAGTGATGGGAAGCGCATGCGCAGCGTCTCCATCGTGGAGACGCGGCGCAAAACTACGCTAGACACATGCGCAGAGAGCCCCTCCCAGGACCAATTGGGCCTCGAGGCACGCCAGGTTTGCACACGCCGGAGTCCGAGCCAGGGCACGTGAGCAGTGACTGCGGGGCGCCCAAGGATCCGTGAAGAATGCACCGACCCTGGGCTAGGAGGTTGGCCCGAGGCCGCGGCCGCCAACCCCCTGAAGTCGTTTACCTCACCGCGGCAAGTGCTCATAGCAGTCCACGCCCCTTCCGAGCAATAACCGCATCTGCTGCTGCTGCTGCTGCCCCTGCCATCCCTGGCCCTGGATACACCCTCCCGCCCTCCTCCCAGTGTCTGCACCCCCACGCCCACCCTCTGCATGTTGAGTGGGCCGCACGTCCCTACTGCACTGTCCAAAGAGCCGCTAGGACTCACCAATGTTTGAGACACAAAACCCAAACAATTAAGGTTTCAAGTTTCCCAAGCTTTATTTATTGCCAAAAGATGGGGCAGCCCTCGCCAGCGGCCGAGTCGCCCTGCCCCGCCCCTCCCTTCAAAGCTTCGCACTGTCCGTGTGCCATCCAGTGATGGAGTTTGTGTTTCCTTTTCTGGTTGATTATATTTACTGCACACTCTTGCTGGCTCTGAGTTTTCTTTGGGGACCCAGGGGCACAGAGGCCTCTGAGGAAAAGGGACCAGGCCACTGCACCGTGGAGCCGTGGGCTCTGGAGCTTTCCGGAGGCTGGGTCACCAAGACAGCATAGAGATCCAACATGGCCAAAGGCATACATGCCTGGGAGGCCCATGTCCCCACCAGGCACTACCAGTAAGACCTGCAGACCCTGGCCAGCCCCTCCACCATGGGGTCTACAAAGGGCCCCAGGCTCAGACTCTGATCACCCACCTGATAACACATCCTGCCACCCACAATTCCCAAACATCCCTCATGACCACAGCTCAAATCCACCTGTTTTATTTTTTCTTAAAAAAAAAAAAAAGAAAGAAAGAAAAAGGAACCAACCAAAACAACAAAACAAGGCAGACGCCTGGCTCCCTTGGGCACTGGGCATGCATCTCAGTGGACAGGCCTGGTCGTCATGCCCATCCTGCTGCGGCTGTGGTTGGCTTGAACACATCACCAGGTGTGGGAGGCGCTAACAAGTAGCAGAGTAAAAAGAGGAGTCAGGGTGGGTGAGAACCAGTAGTCTCAAACGTAAAGTGCATGGCGAAGGCTGGCTCGGGGCCACACTGGGCCCTCTCCCTCCTCCCCTGGCAGGGGGAGGGGACTCAGCATAGGATTGCAGTCAGCAGGAGGTTGTGTCCACCGGCCACCAGGGGAGGGCCGGGCCCCAGTCTCTGCTGCCCCTAGCCACAGTCCTCTAGGACCCCCTGGCTTCCGGAGGGTTGGTCAGCATGAAGGGTGCAGTGTCGGCCTTCCTGGGTGGTGGGTGGCAGACCAGCAGTAGGCAGGAAGACTGAGCAGGACCTGGCTGGGGCTCCTGGAGATGGGCTGAGACCAGGACAGAAAGTAGGTCACTTCTGGGCCAATACACAGGCTCTGCATCCCAAAAAGCAGGCCTGCCCTGGGCCCCCCTGTTGGGTGAGGAAACCGAGGCCTGGTCACACAGTGCTGTCAGAAACCCCAGGAGGCCAGGGAGAGCTGCGCTGTCTCAAGGGGCCACCTGTGAATTACTTACTGCCTGGGGAGATTAAGCGCCGCCCTTCTGCCACAGAACCAGGCTTCCCTCCAAAGCAGTTTCTACCGTGTCTGGCTGGTTCTGAAGCTGGCAGAGAAGTACTTCCAGGGCAGCTCCGTGGGAGAGGGGATGTGGCTGGACAGGGGCTACAGCCTCAGGACCTCACCCTGCTGTTTGCATCCTAAGCAGGCCATGGGGCCTCCACTCTGGGGCCTTTCAGGATGGGGGCAGGGTAGTCAAGGGTGAGAAGAGGAAGCAGAGCAGGCAGCAACAACCAAGATGACAGCCACGGCCCCTCCCGGCCCTCCCAACCTCCCACCCACTCTACACAGCCCCTCCAAAGCAGTGGCCCCCTGTCCTGGGAGCATCCCACGCTGGGGAAGAGTCAGCCACTCATGTTTTGCAGGACAGGCTATCATATTTTTTTTTTGTCTTTTTGCCTTATCTAGGGCTGTACCCGCAGCATATGGAGGTTCCCAGGCTAGGGGTCTAACAGGAGCTGTAGCTGCTGGGCTTCGTCACAGCCACAGCAACGCAGGATCCGAGCCGTGTCTGCAATCTACATCACAGCAACGCCAGGTCCTTAACCCACCGAGCAAGGCCAGGGATCAAACCCTCAACCTCGTGGTTCCTAGTCGGATTTGTTAACCACTGAGCCACAACGGGAACTCCCATAGGCTATCATCTTGAGGGGCCTCCTTCTGCACACGGGCTCCCCAACCCCAGGGAGGGCCTCCAGCCTGCTGAAAGTGACCTTCCTCCACCTCCAACCCAGACCCCACGGTGATAAGCAGATGACTGTGAAGGGCAGAGCTGGCCATGGTCGGCAGTGACACAGCCAAGCACTGGTAGTGCCCACAGTGTGTCCCCGACTCAGTCCTGCTGGTCCCCAACATGTCTCACCTGCAGGCAGCCACCCTCACTGCTGCTTGCAGGCTGACAGCCGGCGGATCTTGCTGCTGGCCGAGCAGGCCTTGCGGGTGGGGTTGGAGGTGGCGCTGGCCCGGCGCTCCGCTCTCGACTTGGTGCTCAGCTGGACTGACTCGGTGCCGTTCACGCATATGGCCTTAGGCAGGCCCCGACTCTGTACGCTCCGACCTGCCTCCTCCTCTGGGACCTGTCCTAGGAGGGAGAGGGCGAGCGTGTGCTGACTGGGGGGCCCAGATCAACACATCCCCAGTGCCTCCACCCGCCCAAGCCCAGGTCACCTCCAGCCAGCAGAGCCCAGGCTCCTCCTCCACCTGACCTGTCCAGGGCCTGCCAGCAGGTTCCTAATGCAGGCAGAGGGAAAGCTGGTCTTAGGGCCAGTCGGCCACGGCCAGGTCCAGCCCACGCTCACCTGCCCGTTCAGGTATGGGCTGCATTCAGGCAGGCCCCGGGCTGCCCTGCTCACTCTCCACCGCGGGAACGGTGAAGGACCAAGGTCCTGGGCCCCAGCCTCGGTTCTCTCACCTGTGCAAAGGCCAGACCTTGCTGGGCCCTGTGGGACTCAAAGAGGGTGCACTTGGGCTGGGGTGCGGACCTCTCTCCCGCAACAGCCCACCCTGACTCTCCACACCAGGCACAAAGGGAGAGACAGCACCTGCTGAGTCCCACCCCTACTGTGCAGGCGGCCAGCCCTCAAACTGCATCCAGGGGCCCCTGGCCTGGGGCTGCCCACTCCAATATGTGCTCTGGCCAAGGCATGGGGGAGAGGGAGGGGTTCAGGGAGCCCACGTGCCTGCGCTGCCCAGCCTCCTCACGTGGACATCGGCAGGGACTGCCTTTAACTGCCTTGAGCCCTTCTCTTCTCCACAGAGAGCCCCACCTCCAACAACGGCATCCAGTGCCTGACTTGGTAGCCTCTGAAAATTGCTGGAAGCCCACAGGCATATGCACAAAAAGCATTTCAGGTCAGAACTCAAAGTTCAGGGCGGGGGGTGGGGGTGAGCGGGAGGAGCCTTCCCTTAGCATGTAGGAGGCTGCAGGGGCACCAGGCACTGAGTGTGACCACATGACTGGAACCGGAGTGGGAGGAGCCTTAGCCCTGGCACAGCCTGGCTGACCTACGAGCAGGTCAAAGAGAAGTGGCTGCCTGACCTCGGTGAGGGGCTCTTCCCTGTCTGGTGTGGGGGACACTCCTGGGCCAGGGATCTGGCTCGGGCTCTGAGAGTCACACCTGAGCAAGCTCTCCCCAACCCAGGAAAGGCAGCCCCAAGCCTCTGGCACAGACCTGAAGGGAGAGCAAGTGGTCAGTGTGGCCTCACATAGTGTCACTTGGACTTAGAGCCTCAGAGAGGCTCCTCCTTCCCATTCTCTTGAAGAAACAGGCTCCAGGAGGCCTCAGACTCATGAGTGGACTGGCCAGGACCAGGGTTCCAGGGCCGGGGACACCGTACACATGCCACGTCCCAGACCTCCAGCTCCCAGGACCCCACAGGGAAACAGCTGAGCCAAAGCATAGCGGGCACGAGTTCTGAGCATGCCCTGGGGAGAGTGGGACCCACAGAACCCCCCCCAGGGCTGCTCGCTGGAGGTCCCACCACCCGACAGGCCGCCCTGAACACAAACTCTACCTACAGTAAAAATCTAAGCCCTGCCAGTGAGCCGGGAGGAGGCAAGCATGAGTCGCACACACTCAGCAGGGCAGACCTTTATGTTGGGAACCAGCCCAGGGATAGCACAGAAGTGTGGATGCCTTGGGGTGGGGCAATGGCCCGGCCTCTCTCAGACCTCAGGCAGGTCCGAGGGTCCGTTGGGGTGCAGTGGCCTGGACACTACAGTGGTGGCTGTGTAGGGTGGGGACACTGCTACACTAAGGCCCAGGCTCCGCCTGGAGCTCCTCGGCGGCCCTAGCCTCAGCTTCCTCTCCAGAAAGGTCTGAGCACTGGCTCTCTCGCAGGCCTCTCTCTCTAAGCCCTGCCTCGGACGCTTCCTCGCCACCTGGGGAAGAAGGCCACGTGTCAGGAGGGTGCCAGCAACAGGAGGGCCACCGGACCCTCAGGCCCGTCGGGGGGTCCCCTCCCAAGTGCACCACCACCCACCAAGAAGCACGTGCCCAGGATGCAGGAGGAGGCACCCTGGGAGGCCTCTCTTAGGTCAGCCCAGGGGTGCCAGGTAGACACGAGGATCAGTCGCAAAGCCGAAGCCTGCCGGACTCACCAGGCACCGTGAAGTCCTGAGTGTAGATAATGTCGTCCTCGATGTCGAAGAGCTCGTCGTCCACGTCGTCCGCGCAGCCGTGCAGGTCTTCCAAGTACGGCACCACTGTCATGCCACGCCACCGGTCTTTGCAGTCCGCGCTTGGTGGGATGGGCACTGGCTCCTCAGCCAGCGGGTGCTTCTTCCGGAACCAGCTGTGGAAGCTGCAGGTCAGGGTGGCCAGGGGCCACCCCAACGCCCAATGTGGAGAAGCACACAGGAAGGGGAGGGGAGTGCGGGCCAGAGAGACTGAGCAGCGCAGCCCCACACCCCAGGCCTCTTGCCGAGTCTGCCGGGACCTACCTGTGCTGCCGGATCTGCTGTATGGAAAACCTCTTGGCCGGCTCGTATTCCAGCATTCCTGCCAGGGAGACCGGCGGTGGGTGCAGGGGCCAGCACGGGCAGAGGCCCCTCCCCTGCCTGGGAGAGGTGGGGACGCCCGTGGGTGCCCGTACACGGTCAGGGGTGGCCTGTGTAAGTGGAGCCCCTTCCCTACTGCAGGCCAGGGCTCCGCAGCCAGGTGGCCCAGCTTGGTGCAAAGAAGCTGAGACTGTTACTGGACAGGGGCAAACGCTGTTCTGCTGGGCTTCCCGGGGGCCCTGTCTCCACTGCACGCGCGCGCGCGCACGCGTGTGTGCGCGCGTGTGCACATGAGTGAACCTGCTGCCTGGCAGGGACAGCTTCTCATACCAAGACCAGAGTAGGCTGGGATGTGCAGTCTTGGCAGAGGGGAAGGGCCTCCAGGCAGAGGGCCCGGCAGTGTAGGCCCCAGCAGAGGAAGTGAGGACAGGACACTGCCTGGATGTGGGGACAGGGACATGGATGACCCCACCATCTCACTGGCACAACTGGGGACTGTTTCAAGCATTTATTAGAGTGAGGGCAGCCACAGGCCACTGTTCATGTCACTAGAGCAGAGAGAGCTCCGTCCAGAGAAAACACGAACTGGTAGTGCCTGTCAGAGGGAGAAGAGCCCAGAACACCCTCACTGTCTGCAGTGCCCTTGGTGGAGCTGGGGCAGGCTGAGGATGGCAGCCCAAGAGCCTTCAGAGAGCTCAGGCATGGAGAGGGCCGGGTCCAAGGAGGGGCCTGGAGTGGCTGCCCATGCAAGCCAAGGGAGCGAGGGCAGGGGCTGCAGGGGACACAGAACACTGGAAATGCGGTGGCCCAGCTTCATTTCACCTTATACAGCAAACCTAAGAACCAGCAAGACTCAGTTATCAGAAAGCTCAGGAACAACTCAGGACCAGGAATCTACTTTCGCAGCTGTAAGTCAATGACAGCTAGGTACCGGCCAAACATCCAGGGCGAGCTGAGTGAGGTCAGTTACACAGAGGGCAGTGACCATGGACAGAAGAGCCTAGGACAACATGTTGTTGATAACCCTCAACACCAGTCATCCAGGGTGATGCTCTGCTTGTGTTCCACCATCAGCACTGACCAGCCAAACCTCAGCAGGCCCACCCCTGGACAGGGCCCCTGCTGTGCTTGCACAGTGCCACCTGCTGCGCAGCCCGGGGAAATGCAACAGAAAAAGTGGGCAGAAGACCCTGGGCAGGTGGCTATTTCCCTGTGGGGATACGGGGAACAAGGTGGACCCAAGCGAGCCAGCGATCCCTCCCGGGTTCCCCCCCACCCCCCGCCACAGCCCCATGCACAGTGTGGGGAAGACCCCACCAGCAGCAGAGCCCGCCCTCCCGCATCCAGGCCTCACCTCTCAGCAGGTCTGAGAGAGGGGGGCCGCAGTCCCCAGGGATGCTGTAGTCCCCCTTTCCGATGTTCTCAAACAGCTTGTAGATGTTGTCCCCCTCGAACGGGTACAGGCCTGTTGTGATGTTGTAGCTGCAGCCCCAAGAAGGACAGAGCCAGTCAGGAGGGCTGGTTTTGCAGCCCCAGCCTGCAGCTAGCCTGGTCCAGGAGCCCTAACTACCCTCACCTACAGGGACTCAGACTTAGTGATGAGAATGTTCTCAACTAGATGGTGGTGGCTAAAAATCACAGAAAGCCATTGGACTGTACACTTTAATACCCAAGCCAGTGGCTGCCCTGCATGGGGGCTACAGCATGTACTCCAGCTTAAGCAGAGGTTTCCAGGGAACATGCCCACTCAGTGCGGCCTGCACCCTCCACAGGCTTTGGGACACACCCCATGAAGGGCCAAAGGGATCATGAGGCAGAGTGTGGGTGGGAGGTAGGCAGCATTGGGCTATAATGTTTCAGAACTCTCAAGAGTTCCCATCGTGACTCAGCAAAAATGAATCTGAGGACACAGGTTTGATCCCTGGCCTTGCTCAGTGGGTTAAGGATCCGGCGTTGCCGTGAGCTGTGATGTAGGTCACAGACGCGGCTCGGACCTGGCGTTGCTGTGGCTGTGGTGTAGGCTGGTGGCTACAGCTCCGATTTGACCCCTAGCCTGGGACCCTCCCTAGGGTCCCTCGGGGGCAGCCCTAACAAACAAACAGAAAGAGGAACAGCACAAGGGATCAGGATGCTCCCCCAGCTGTGAAGGCGGCTGGTGTATGAACCAGCCCATTCCATGCTGGGTGGGGGCCATGAGGATGGCCTGTCCCGGGGCACGTCCCCACGTTAGGCAGAGCCTCTGACCCACAGGGGCTCCTGACTCCAGCTCTGTGCCCTACCCCCAGAGCTAGGAGGCGGCAGCAGCTGGGGGATGACTCACCGGGAAGGGCAGGTTATGGAAGCCTGGAGCCCAAACAGGGTGCCTAGGTCAGCGTGGGTGAGGGAGGACCCCTGGGGCAGGGTGGGGGACCAAGGCCCACCACACTTACAGCGTGACCCCAGCCGACCAGATGTCCACCTTGAAGCCAGAGAAGGTGTCTAGGCCGTTGGCAATCTCGGGTGGCTGGAAAGCAGGGGAGCCCTGGCTCGTGCGGCAGGTGTCATCCTCAGCAAAGGGATGCAGGGCCTGCAGCAGAGCAGGTGGCCCTCAAGGAGTGGCCCTCTGGAGCAGGACCCCACCCAGGCCTGGGGCGGCACCTACCTCAGCCACGCCCAGGTCAGAGATCTTGAGCGTGCCACCAGTGGTGAGCAGCAGGTTGCCAGGCTTAATGTCCTTGTGCACGATGCCCTGGCTGTGCAGGTACTCCAGCCCATCCACCAGCTGGCAGAAGTACCTGCAGGGCACGGCCTCTGTGACCCACTCCACCAAGGGGCTCAGCTCTCCTACAGGACCCTCAGCATGGTGGCCGCCTGGAGTAACCCAGTGGGACCAAAGACAGGGGGCCATGGCATGGGAGCCATCAGGGCACCAGAGGACCCTGGCCAGGCTGACCCACTCCTAGACCCTGGGCTGCAGTCATCCCACCAGGGGCCACCTGCCCCCAGGTGCCTCCCCAGCTCAGGCAGCCTGTGGGCCACGCTATTACCCCACTCTGGCCTGCACCAGACCTGTTGCCGCCCGCAGTCCTCCCTGGGGCCAGAGACCGAGATCAACCCACAAACCCGTCCCCCTGACACCACACGCCAGCTGGTCCTACAGCACCTAGGGGCTGGGGCCTGACTCTCCAGGAGGGCCAGCCAGGGCAGTACAGGTCAGGAGCTCCCCAAGGACCAGGAGGCCCCAAAGCCTAAGGCAGCAGACCCCGGGGCAGGGAGGGGTGGGGAAAGGAGCTGTGGGCCGGGGAGTCCGCAGTGGCTGGGCTGCAGGACACAAACTGGACCCCCAAAGCCCTGACTTTCACTTCACCAACAATTAGAATAAGCTGTCTGAACAAATGACTGAGTCTTTAAAGCCCTTGGGCCCATGAGTGGCAGGGCAGGGGCAGAGTGGAGCTGGGTGTGCTTACCCATGGGCCTGACACACGGGAAAGCGCTTCTCGGGCACACTGTCCAGCATCTCCTGCATGCCACACACGCAGTACTCCATCACCATATACGTGCAACGCTAAGGAAAGCACGCTCAGCCAAGACTCAGCCAGACGGGCCTCTCTCCAGGGCACAGACTGCGTTAGGAAGGTGAGTTGGGGTACCCTGAGGGATCGCAGGGCTGCGTGCGGGGATCCTGCCCTCTGGGGCTGACCTATGGGTTCTCTGGTTGCCTCCTCTGGGCTCAGCCTCAACTGCCCTGTAGGAAACCCCCTCTGGCCAGTTCCACACCCCAAGGAGGAGCTCAGGCCCGGCCCTGCAAGAAGAAGGCCTAGGGAGGTGGGGAGCTCAAAGCAGGGGCGGCCAGGGGCGGCCAGGCCAGACAGGCAGTGGCTGGCTGTCTCAGGCCAGTGGGAAAGAAGGGCAGGGATAGGGCGCCCAGGGCCAGGACGAAGACCCCCAGCAGTATCTCCACCATCAAGAGGCAGCCTGAGACTTGGATGGAGAGGAGCCACTTGCTGGGACCTCATCAATCTGCACTCAGTGAGTTGTGACAGTCACTGTTAGAGAAGAACAGGAATAAAGGGTGAAGGCTGAGGCCACTCCTGCCACCACTCCTGCAGTGACACATTTTCCATTCCATGCACTCTACCACAGGCCACAGAGGGGGCAGCTACCAGGCTGTGACACCCAAATGCTAAAGGCAGGGAGAGGACCCACCACAAGGTCCCCTAGACACGGGGTCACCCAGATGGAAGCTGGGGAAATGTCCTCTCTCTGGACCCTGGACACCTGCTCTAGGGACTGGGGCCACAGGAGGGCCTGAGGGCTGCGGCCTCACAGCCACTTCCAGAAGGAGGCGGAGAGCCGGGCGGGCAGCAGGGGGCTGGTGGCCACCCCCACGTGCAGCCCATCCCGGTTCCAAGGATAGGGCTGCTCACAGAAGGGCCCACTCCCACAGCCACGCCCACCCTGAAAGGATATATCTTCTGCTTCTCCTCGTTGTACAGCACATCCACCAGCTGGATGACATTTTTGTGTCGCAGCCTCCTCAGTAGTTGGATTTCCCTGAGGAAAAGATGGCGGCATCAGCCAGCCCCTCCCTCCACGCCCCCTCAAAGGGCCAGCATCTAAGGCCCTGCTGTGGCCCCTCCTTAGTGCAGTCACACTGAGACTCCAGCCCGTCTCCTGGAGCCTGGCGAGGCTTCAACAGGGCCAGGCCATCAAGGTGCTTTTCCAACACTTCACTAAAGCTGAATGGTACCGCTTTAAGAGACCACAGCAATGGCAGCACAGGACAGCAGGAAGAGAGAGCTGGGAATTACATCGAGGTCCCACAGCAAACTCAGGTCGAGCCTGCCCCCGCCCCGAGCACCCAGCCACTGTTGGGGCATCTCTAGGAGGACTCCCTTCCAAGAACCCAGAGACCTCGGCCGCTCCAGAAAGAGGCCTGGCGAGAGCAGCCCCACAGGATGGATTCTGCAGCATCTGACCAAGCCAGCCCCCTGTGACCATGACCATGACCATGACCACGCCCTGGCCCTGCACTGCCCCCTCTGCAGATGGCCTCCTGACACTTCATCTCTCCCAACAGAGTCTGGGCAAGCTCCTCAGAAGGCAGAGCTGAGTCACCATCCAACCCAGCAGTTCAGCTCAAGGTATATGCCCAGGACCAAGAACACGAAACTGCATGTGCACACTCACAGAACACCACCCACAGACGACCCAGAGGAGAAACAACTCAAGTTTTCTCCACACACAGAGTATCACTCAGCCACAAATAGAGAAGCCCTGACACTCGCTATCACGAGGATAAGCCTAGAGACCATGATGCTCAATGAGAGAAGCAGACACAGAAGGACACACAGTGTGTGACTCCGTGGATGGGAAACGTCCAGAAGAGGCACATCCACAGACACCAAGGGTGGGTTCCTGGTTGTTGGCAGGGGAATGAAATGGGGTGACTGCTCATGGGAATGGGTTTTCTTTGGGTAGATGGAACTAGATGATGGTTACACAGCTCCATGAAGATACCAAAGGCCATCAATTGCACGACACATGAAGAGTATCTCAGTAAAGCTTTCCAAGTCCTCACCAGGATGCCCAAGCGTGAAACATACCAAGAGCTGGGGAGGTGAGGGTCCCCATCCTCTTAAAGACTCAAGTCCCAACTTCCCCACCGTCCAGGTTCTGTGAAAAGGACAGCTATTCCAGGAAGCCTTTCCTGACCACGTCCAATCCTTGCACCCAGTGTTGGAGTCCTGTGCCCTCAAACCACTCCCCCTCCTAAGAGCATGCCTCCCCTAGAGGCTGTGATACCCGGACACTGCACCCCGAGTGCTCCCATGCAGATTCCCCAGCCTGGGACCCAAATAGCCTCTAAGGGAAACAGCATTTGTGTGTGGCCCCCCATTCCCCAGACCCAGAACACAGGAAGCCATCAACCTGCAGGACAAAACACAGCTCTATAGCCGCTTCCCCACAAGCTCACGGATTGCCTGCCCCACCCCTGTCAGAGGGCCCCGGATACAGCACGGACCTTGTCCTTGCTCCATTCTCCATAGTCACCCCTGACCCTCTGATCTGAGGTCTTAGGACGCTGCACAAACTGAGCAAGAGGGAAAGGAAGTGGCCCACGGACCCAGGGCTACCCTATTCACACAGCCTGACTCAGGATTTATGCTGGTGTCCAGTGTGAGTACGGCCCACACTCCATCCTCGCCCACGGCATCTCACCTAAGCACTGGGACACTGGGCCTGACCTGGGAGCTGTGAGGGTGGAGCAGCACCCCTGACCTCACCCCATCGTGACAACCACAGCCGTTTTCATACGTCATCCCCAAATGTCTCCAGGTGTCCCTGGAAGCGAGATCACCCAGAGAAGAGTTCTGCCTTAGAGGGTAAGAAACGTGCCAGTGTGAGGAGCAGGACCTCTACCCCCCTCCTTGCCTGTGAGCCCCTCCCAACCCCCAGGAGCCCCTCCAGATCCCGCTCACTGAGTCCTGTCACGGACCTTGTAGGTCAGGCCCTGGGCATGCGGGTGCCTTGTCCAAGGGGGATCAGGCACCCTTCAGACGTCCTCCTCCCCGCTTCCGCCGCCCATCCCACCCCCACAGCCTGGATCACCCAACACTGACTCCCGGCCCTGTTGCTGCCAGCAACCCAGGGCCAGAGCTCAGCTGTGACTCAAGGACCCTCCCACACGGGCAAGCCCCACTCCATTTCCATCTGACAGTGGAGTGACATCACTCACGGGCTGTAACGCCTATTGGTCCCTGACAAGTACCACCTGGTATCCTGGGGCAGGTCGGGGGGAGCAGGTGTCCTGGGGGGACAGGATTGAGGGGAGGGCAGGGGCAGAGACTGTGGCTCAGCACCTGCTGTACACCCAGCCAGCCAAGTACCTGCTGAGCTATGTGCCCAGCGAGGGCCCACCTGGAAGGTCTGTAGCCCCAGAAGGAAGGGAGAACATGGGATGTGAGCTCAGCTGTGAGCCCAGCGGGCACGGGGGATCACCCAGTGGTAGACCCCAACTCCTCCTAGCTCTGGCTTCTGAACCCACATGCAGGACTGGGGACAGTGGAACAGACACGATGTCAGAACAGCTCAGGCGGGCTGTCCATGCCCGCTTCCCTCCCTGGAAAGTTCCTTAGGGCACCTCCTCTTCATCCAAAGAGACCGCTACAGGCGCTTCCAAAGCAAGGAAGACATAGGTGTTATGACAAGTCCCAACCCCCAGTCCTTCCCCGTATGAGGATGAGCCCCACCTTCATGGCCATGCCCCCCAACCCCACCTCTAAGGCAAAACTACCCTTGAATCTTCATTCTCTGCAGGAGACGTCAGAATGGGGAAGCCCAGCCCCAGGCAGATGACAGCACCCTTTCCTTCACAATTACACAGCACCGCTTCCAATTCTGCAGCCAACCTGGCCAGCCCACTGTGGGTACATCTGACCGCTGGAGTGCTTGTCCAATTAACTGTGATCAGAGCCTTCTGGGTAAACATTAGTCCCATTATTAACACCAGAAAGCAGCTACCGTGTCAAACTACAAGATGGGGGAATCACACGCATCCGTGAACCAAGGTGTGCCTGCAGAGCCGGACCCAGGCACTCTGGGGACAGAGAAGGGGGGCAGGAGGTGTAATCTGACACATTCACTGCAGCCACGGGGCGTGGGGGTCTGCTATCACCTTCTCTGTGTCTTCTGTCTCCTACAAGCCACACCACTGGCAGAAAGGAAGGAAGGAAGGAAGGAAGGAAGGAAGGAAGAAAACTAGTACTTAAAGCACAAGTAAAAGCCAGGCGCCAAGCCAGGATGCAGGAAGTGAAGTGTGAGGAAGCAGAGCCTTCCGCTGCCACTGCCCATGACTCCCAGGGACCTGCCTGAGGAGTGAGGTGCAGCCTGCTGAGCAGACTCACCCCATTACCAAGAAAAGAAGTGCAAACAGGAGGGTCATCAAGCCGCTGGAGTTCGCGGCGGGAGGGGGGGGCAGGAAGGAGATGCAGAAGAGCTGCCTCCCCGTCACAGCCTGAGCCACTGGGACCCATCTCCTCACACCATCCAAATGGCCCATCTGCAGAGTGTGGGAGGGGTCCTCCACAAGACCCCCCTGAGCCCCGAGCCCCCTACTGATGCTCCCAATCAGGGCAAGGAGCCCTTGAGGCTCTGGGAAAAACTAAAACAATGGGAAATTCACTAATAGTGCAAAAACTTGTTCATGCAGGTTCCCAGTAGCACAGTTCCTAACAAGCAGCAAGTGGGGACGACCCAGATGTCCGTGGATGAATGGACGCACAGATGCATGGAGCATCACTCAGCCGTGAAAAGGAGAGAAGCACTGACACTTGCTACCACGTGGAAGGACCCGGAGACAATGCTCAGTGAGAGAAGCAGACACCGGACACAGGGTGTGGGATTCCATGCATGGAAAACGTCCAGAACAGGCACACCCAGAGAGATGGAGAGTGGGTTCCTGGTTGTCAGGGGCTGGGGAGGGGGTGATACTAATGGAGATGAAGCTTCTTTCTAGAGTGATGGAATTTTCTGGAATTGGACAAAGGTGAAGGTAGCACAACTCTGTCAAAATACTAAATGACACTAGAGTTCCCTGGTGGTTCAGTGGGTTAAGAACTTGGTGTTTTCTGGAGTTCCTGTCATGGCTCAGTGGTTAACGAATCCAACTAGGAACCATGAGGTTGTGGGTTCGATCCCTGGCATCACTCAGTGGGTTAAGGATCTGGTGTTGCCGTGAGCTGTGGTGTAGGTCACAGACATGGCTCGGACCCCATGTTGCTGTGGCTGTGGTGAAGGCCAGCAGCTATAGCTCCAATTCGCCTCCTAGCCTGGAAACTCCATATGCCGCAGGTGCAGCCCTAGAAGAGGCAAAAAGACAAGACAAAAAAACAGCTTGGTGTTCTCAATGTTGTGGTTCATGTTCGATCCTTAGCCTGGGAACTTCCACGTGCCCTGGGTTCAATAGAAAAAAAAAAGTACTGAATGACACCAAATTACCCATTAGTAGCACAAATTTTATGTCATGTGCGTTGTGTAAACCTTATCTAAATAAAGCCGCTATTTAGTCTCATGGTGGACGGGAGTAAAGGGCAGCTAGTTCTGATTCCCAACACTTCTGAGGAGCCAGCACTCCCCAACCCACCCTGGCCTGGCATGTGTTCTGATGCCCTGAGCCCAGTGTGGCCCCTGAGTTCCCAGTGCATCTCAGGAGTACCCGCTCTACCAGGGAAGGACCAGAAGAGGAGGCCCCGGATGCTCAGTGCACGGAGCCCTGGTGGACCCATCGTGCCCTCTCACCGTCACGCCTGGCAGGCAGCCAGCTTGGCCTCACAGCTGATACTGAGGGGGGCTGGTGCCTGGCAGATGCCAGCACATGGCAGTGGCTACCTGGGATGAGAACAGGATCCAGGAAAGTCCGGACTGCATTGCTCAATGGGCTATAACCCCCACCACTCACCACCCGGGTCCAAGTGCCTGCTAGGTACCACAGGGCAGTGCCACCTCACCACAGGAGGCACAGCCTAGAAACTGGCACCAGTCTGCCAGGGACCCAGCCACAGGGACACCAGACAAAGTGGCCAACCCAAGTGGACAAGTTTGTCACATTGCGTTACCTCCCAGACACACGCAGGGGCACCAGGAACGCTGACAAGGAAGGAGGCCCTGAGCCGCTCACCTACCGCGGCCATCCCTGGTGTCGCACTCAGCACACACCAGGCACGGCTCACTCACTGGGTCATTGCCGAGAATCTGACCAGCCCGTAGACAGAAAGTCAGCTGGGCTCAGGCTGTGGGGTGGGCGTTTGAGAACCACAGCCACAGGCACAGATGGCCCTGTCCATTGCTACATTCCCGAACAGCTGATAAAAAATACCCACCAAGAACAGTACTTGGCGACAGGTGAGACTCCTGTGAGCTCCTCCCGCATTGCCTGCAGAGCTGGGCCAAGCTGCCACCTGCCCTTCCAGGTGGGTCATGTTACAAGGGGTGTGTGCCAGTGGTCTATGCTGATAAGAAACCCCACAGCTGCCCCCTGGGCCAGGAAGGCAGCATCCGTGGCTCCTGCTGCCTACTGCTAAAACTGGCAACACAACCCCTGTTTACAGTGATCCTTAGGGGGAGTCCCCTCGTGGCACAGTGGCTTAAAAATCTGGCCTTGTCACTGCAGAAGTTCAGGTTGCTGCTGTGGCACAAGTTCAATCCCTGCCCTGCTCCAGAAATTTCCACATGCCACATGAGTCGGTCTCTGCACTCCACTCCCCAATTTCACTATCCCCAGGCATCCCAGAGAGAGCAGACAGGGCTCTGCAGTGCACTGTACCAGCCATACTGGGCCAGGGATTGAACCTGCGTCCCAGCACTGCAGAGACAACACTGATTCCAATGCAACACAGTGGGAACTCCAAAAAAAAAGGTGGTGTGTTTTGTCTGTTTAGGGTCTTACCCTCAGCATATGGAAGTTCCCGGGCTAGGGGTCGAACTGGAGCTGCAGCCAATGGTCTACACCATAGTCACAGCAATGTAGGATCTGAGCCAAGTCTTCAACCTACACCACAGTTTATGGCAACACCAAATCCTTAACCCACTCAGCGAGGCTAGGGATCAAACCTGCGTCCTCATGGATACTAGTCAGATTTGTTTCCGCTGAGCCACAACAGGAACTCAAAAAAAAAAAAAAAAAAAAAAAAAAAAAAAAAAAAAAAAAAAAAAAAAAAGAGGCTCAAAGGGAATGTGGCAAGTGTGTCAGTATTAAAATGAGGTTTCTTGGAGCTCCCGTTGTGGCTCAGTGGTTAATGAATCCGATTAAGAACCATGAGGTTGCGGGTTCGATCCCTGGCCTTGCTCAGTGGGTTAAGAATCCGGCGTTGCCGTGAGCTGTGGTGTAGGTTGCAGATGCGGCTCAGATCCTGCGTTGCTGTGGTGTAGGCCAGCAGCTACAGCTCCTTTTAGACCCCTAGCCTGGGAACCTCCATATGCTGCGGGTGCGGCCCTAGATAAGGCAAAAAGACCCAAAAAAAAATAATAAAATGGTTTCTTTTTCACTTCTTGATGCATTTTGAAACTTCCCTGCTCTACAATCAGAACAGGTTAGTTTTTGCAGGCAAGAGGGAAACATGCACAGACCCACAGCGGCCCTCCTTCAAAGGAACCACAGGAAGGGAGGACCTCCTTTTCCTAACTTCCTTCTTAAAGGAAAAGCTTCCCATTCTAATTGGAGTTCAAGGACTTCTGAGGCTTATTTGGAAAGTTCTGGACACTTCACTCCAAGAGACAAGTCTGGAGTTGAGTTTATTACATCTCTCCTAGACAATGGGGCCTTTGTTCCCTGAGGCTGTTGGGCAGCAAGGCTGACCCAGAAGCCTGGATCTCTGGGCCCAGGAGTGGACACCCTGGCCCCTGTAAGAGAGCCCAGCCCTCTGGCCTCCATCTGGAGCACTGTTGGGACTCCGGATGCCTCAGAGCAGGGCATGCCCCCTTGCAACACCCAAGGAAGGATGTACGGGGGCCCTCATGCCAGGCGCTCAGCCTGGCATGGGGCCAGCCTTGCCTTCCGAAGGGAGCCTCCAAGAGGGAAGGCCTGCATATCCAGAGCTAAGGTGGGGAACCAGCCCTGGCCCTGAAGCTGTGATGCCTTATGCCTCACGCCAGACTGGCTGTGGACTGCTCACCACTCTGCCTCCCTGGCCGCAGTTTCCCCTCTGGATCTTCGGATGGACACTGTCTCCACAGCTCCTGGGACCACGGCTGACCACTCCAAAAACAGGACTGGTAGCCAGCTATATGGCACAGCATGAGGAAACTCTTTGGGTGGTAATGTCCTCTAACTTGACCTTGGGCACGTGAACTTGCCGGGGGTGGGGGGGACCTTTATCACATGGACATTATGCTTTGGCCAAAAGTGGGCACTTGCCCCCTTGACAGCCCTCCTCCACCAGAGGAAGGGCATCTGCAGAGGTTCTGGGGCCCACTCAACTCTGCCGCCCATGTCCATGCCCAAGGATGTGTTTCTACTCCCTGAAGCCCCTGGGCTGGGCCAGCAGGGAAGGTCTGAGCGGTTCTAGCCAGACAGATCAGCTGGTGCCAGAGCCCAGCCTGGTCCTCTGGACGGACCCCAGGAATCCTTTCTACTTCCGGGAGCCAGGGCAATACTGTATAAACGCTGACACCACAGCACTTGGAGGACTTGAGCCAATTCCACCCAGGAGGGTTTGTCCAGCTGGAAGAGACAAGCACCCCACTTTTGGGACAGATCTATAGGTGAGGCTAAGAGGAGCCAGGAGGACAAGGACTGGCCCCAGAGAGCAGGAAGGGGGTCCCCTTGAGGGGCAGGAGCCAGGATACAGGCACACAACCCCACGTGCTTCTGGGGAGATGAGAAGCCATGACTTAGAAGCAGGGGTGGGGATCGAACTCAGAGGTATGGCCCTGCTTGGCTCCCAGGAGGGCACCTGCTGTCCCACCAGCCTCAGTTTCTCTCAGGACGTCAGTGGCCACTGCCCTAGCCCTACCAGGTGGGCACAGGGAACGGGCACTCTGTGCCCCACTGGCCCTGCGCTCAGCCCCACTTCTGCGGGGTGTTCACAGGCTGGGGCATTGACCAGAGCCAGTCGAGTCTCAGCACTCCACTCCCCAGTTTCACTAACCCAGGTATCCCATAGTAAGGGGACAGGGCTCAGCAGCACACTGTCAAACTGTGCAAGAGGAGGGGGGCTGGGGGGTGTGTGTGAAAGTGGATCTGAGAGCAGCACTCCCAGGACTGGCCAAGGTCACCAGCCAGTCCTGCCTGGCCCGTTAGATAACCCTTCTTGGACACTGGAGGCTGGGAGGAGTGTGGGCTGGGCCAGGCAGGGTCTCCAGGGCAGCAGTGATAAGCGGGGAGGTGCCCCCTACTGAAACCAGCAAGAGGGAAGGAGGCAGGGCTCCCACCGAGCTTGAGGGATGCTCTTGCACGCAGACCCCCACACCTCTGGGACATCTAGGGGCAGATGGGGCCAGAAGAAATCTGTAAAAAGTTTGTGGGCACACAAGCCGATCCTCCTCAGCAGTCACCAGGCCTGTGAATCCTGTACATGTCCTATGTCACATCCCAGGCCAGAGAGAAAGAGCCAAGTTCCTCCCTGCTGACTGATAAGCCAGTGCAAACAATTATTTTTGGCAACCGCAGGGTTCCCCTCCAACAGGACAAACAAATCACACTTCTCCCGCCCCAGTAACTACAGCCGCGGCTTGTGGCTGTGCTGAAACCTGCCCTCGACAGGCAGGACAGCTTCTGAGCCCAAGGCTCAAGGCCAAATAAACGCCAGCAGGTCTGCCAGGCACAGGGCCCTCTGGACAGCTGGGAGAGCAGAGGGGGTAGAGGGGCGCCCCCTTCTGAGGAGGGCTCAGCATCAGCAGCGTCAGGGAGCCCAGGACATCCAGCCACAACAAGCTAACCTGACTTCGCCCAAGTATCCAAGCAAATTACCCACAACCTTCCCAGAGGATCAGCTCAGGTTCTTAAGAAAAGGGAGTATGGAAGGCAGAAACGGAAAAAAGAAGGGAGGGAGGGAGGAAGGAAAGAAGGAAGGAGGCCTCACCCCAACCCAGGAAGTCGGCACTTACTTCTTCACGTTGGCCTCCCCGTTGGGGATCCTCCGCAACTTCTTCTTCTTGAGGATTTTGACAGCTCTCCTGCACAGCGTTTCCGAGTCCAGCACCTCCTTCACTTTGCCATACGACCCCTCCCCCAGCAGGTCCCCCATCAGGTACTTGCCGATGAGCTTGGCCCGCTTGCGGCGGGGCTGGTAGATGACCTCGGTGGAGTCGATGCGATGGATGAACGTGTCCATCCCCACCGACATCAGCTCGCCCTCTGTAAACATGCCCAGCTGCTGCGGGTCCGCCACATCCATCCTGGACCCTAGGCCTCCGACTCCCGCCGGCGGTCCCTAATCCCCTTTGTGTACTTTCTGGTGAACGGTTCTTCCTTCTGTCCCCCCTCCCCAAAATTCCCTTCTCCAAAAATAAAAGTCACAAAATCCCAAAAAAAGAAAAAAAAAGGATAGGAAAACCCTTCTCGGAAAAGAAACGATTGTACTGAACGTGAGTTCAAAAGGCGCGCCTGGTCCAAAGCCCGGACACCCGGGCGTGTGCAGCGTCCCAAGTTTTGGGGCCGCCCGGCCTCACAGTTTTGAGGCGGGCCGGCGCGTCCACAGGGGCCCTCGGGAGGCCGGTGGGGCCGGGAAGTGCTAGGTCATCCTCCAGGGACTTTAGACCCTCGAACGAACACGGACGCGGCCGGGCCGAGTCTTCTCCCCGCCGTCCATTACCAGCAAGGCACGGCGCGCGCCCGGGGCCCCGCGCAGGCCCGCACTGGGGCCCCCAGAGCCGGACAGGCGAGCTTCGCTGGGGATCCGGCGCGCTGTTCGGGGGCGTCTCCCGCCGGCCCCGCCGGCCGGGGCGCCCGAGACGCCGGCAGGTGCGTGTCCGGAGCGCGCGGGGCACCTCCGTTCGGCCCCGCTGGCTCCCTCCAGCGCCGGGACTGCCCGGGGCCCGCCGGCCGCAGGGAGCGACCCCCGTCGGAGTCGGCCGCCGCCCGGGCGCCCGCACACCGGCCTGGGACCCCGAGCGGCCGCGCGGGCCCGGAGGGCGCCGCGCCCCAAACGGCAACCCGCGCTCGCTCTGCGCCCGAACGCTGTCGGCCGCGGGGCGCTCGGCGCACGGGGCTCCGGGCGGCCGAGGCGGCGAAGGCCGCAGGCGCCGGGCCGGGGTTCCGGAGGCCGCCGGGGTCCGGGTGGCCCGTTCCCCGCTGCGGCCGCCGCGCGCGTGGAGCAGGCGGGGCGGCGCGGGGTCGCAGCCCATGCAAGGCGGCCGCGCTGCCGGCCGGCGCTCGCCGCCGCTGCCGCCGCGCCCCGCCTCACTCGAGGGCGCCCCGGGCCGCCTCCCCCTTCCGCGCCCTACACGCCGCCGCCATCTTGTTTACCTCCTCCCCCTCCCTGCGCCGCCGTGCCGCCGCACGCCCGCCGCGGACCCGCCCCTCGCGGCGCCGACGTGCACGTCCGTTGGCCGAGCCTCCTGGCTTCGCCGCCGAGGCGCGCCCCGCCGCCACGCCCATTGGGCCGTTTGGATCCGGGCGGGTGCCCGAGCGGGCGCCCGAGGGGGGATTGGTTCCCGCTGGACCCCGCCCCAGGGGTGGATACAGCTCGCTTATTGGCCTGAGGAAGCGCCCGTCACGGCGACGGGGCGGGAAGCTGGAGCTGGGAAGCGAAGTCGGGGCGTTGACCTGGGAGGGGTTGGGAGCAGAGGTCGGAGGTTTTAGAGCTCGCACGGCCTCTTCGCGAACCGGGTGGGGCGAGTGCAGCGCTCCTGTGTGGGGGCGGGGTTCGGGGACCCTGATGCCCCGTCCCGGGCCCGTCAACCGAAACCCCGTTTGAGGCGAGGTCAAGGTTCAAAAAGTAGCCTAAAGAGGCCAATTCGAGGCAAAAAGCCTTTATTAAGCATCTCTCAGGCCAGATGGGGAGAGGAGGGCTCTGGATGATTTCTGCCCCAAAGTTCATGGGCTAAAACTCAGAACCCAGCTGGGATGGTGCCAGCAAAGCGCTTTAGATGAAAAACAGAGTTGGCAAAATATGGCTTGATGAAAATACTTCCGGAGTTCCCATCGTGGCTCAGTGGTTAACGTACCTGACTAGGAACCATGAGGCTGAGGGTTCGATCCCTGACCTTGCTCAGTGGGTTAAGGATCCGGCGTTGCCGTGAGCTGTGGTGTAGGTCACAGACCTGGCTCGGATCCCACGTTGCCTTGGCTATGGTATGGGCTGGCAGCTGCAGCTCCGACTCAATCCCTAGCCTGGAAACTTCCATATGCCGCAGATTCAGCCCTAAAAAGACAAAAAAAGAAAAAAAAGAATTGTCTCATTTATATATATTTGGGGGGGCGTGCCCATGGCAAATGGAGGTTCCCAGGCTAAGGGTCAAATCAGAGCTGTAGCTGCTGGCCTATGCCACAGCCACAGCAGTGCCAGATCAGAGCCACGTCTGCAACCTATACCACAGCTCACGGCAATGCCAGATCCTTAACCCATGGAGGCCAGGGATTGAACCTGCGTCCTCATGGATGCTAGTCAGATTGGTTACCACTGAACCATGATGGGAACTCCTCATTCGTATTTTTCTTCACCCATTTTCCTTTGGTCTCTTGAACTAGACTGGGAACTCTCTGGGGCTGAGGCTGGATCTGTCTCGGCCTCTACTGCATCCTTGGCAGTTTGAGCTGTGCCATCCAATATAGCAGCCACTGGTCACATGTGTCTGTTAAGCTCCAATAATGTGACTGCTTGAATTCAGATGTGCTATAAGTATAACTGCACACCAGATATTGAAGGCTTGTGATGAAAAAGAAAAGTATACACATATATATGTATGTGTATACATACATACACATATATATGTATATATATATATATGCTTTTATCTTACTCTACGTAATATATGTATTATAACTGATTGTAGTGTGAAAACACTCAATAGCTCACGTTGACTGCATGTTAAAATTGTATCATTTTGAATATGTTAGGTTAAAAGAAATATGTGGAGTTCCCGCCATGACAAAATGGGTTAAGAATCCAACTGCAGTTTCTCTGGGTGCTGCAGAGTTGCAGGTTCCATCCCTAGCTCGGCAGTGGGTTAAAAGGATCCAGTGACTCGGATTCAATCCCTAGTCTGGAAACTTCCATATCCTAAGGGTGCGGCCAGCCATACATTTTAAAATAATAAGTAAATTAGGAGTTCCCGTCATGGCTCAGTGGTTAACGAATCCAACTAGGAACCATGAGGTTGTGGGTTCTATCCTTGGCATCACTCAGTGGGTTAAGGATCTGGCGTTGCGACTCCTGTTAGACCCCTAGCCTGGGAACCTCCATATGCTGCAGGTGCAGTCCTGAGAAGACCAAAAGACAAAAAATAAAATAAAATTAAGGTAAATTAAAGAAATACGGGAGTTCCCGTTGTGGCTCAGTGGTTAACGAATCCGACTAGGAACCATGAGGTTGCGGGTTCGATCCCTGGCATCACTAAGTGGGTTAAGGATCCGGCGTTGCCGTGAGCTGTGGTGTAGGTTGCAGACGCGGCTCGGATCCTGCGTTGCTGTGGCTGTGGTGTAGGCTGGTGGCTATAGTTCCAATTAGACCCCTAGCCTGGGAACCTCCATATGCTGTGAGTGCAGCCCTAGAAAAAGCAAAAAAAAAAAAGAAAAAGAAGTACATCACTAAAATTAACCACTTCATGGCGTTCCCTCATTATGCAGTGGGCTAAGGGTCCGGTGTCACTACAGCAGCTTAGGTCACTGCTGTGGCTTGGGTTCGATCCCTGGCCCAGAACTTCCACATGCCACAGGTGTGGACCAAAAAGCGGTAAAAGGTTAACTTTGAGTTACCACATGGCCCAGTAATTCCACACCTGGGTTTGTGTCGGCGAGAAATGGAAACATCCACACAAAAACACACTCACAGCAGCCTGATTCACAGTAGTTAAAAACGTGGAAGTAATCCAAGTGTCCATCAACAGATGAGCAGATAAACAGAATACAGCATGCCCACACAATGGACTATATTCAGCCGTGAAGAGGAGAGAAGCCCTGACACTTGCTACCACGTGGACGGATCCTGAGACCATGATACTCAGAGAAGCAGACACAGAAGGACACACAGGGTGTGACTCCGTGGATGGGAAACGTCCAGAACAGGCACATCCACAGACACAGAGAGTGGGTTAGCGTTGTCAGGGGCTGCAGAGGGGATGGGGGTGATTGCCGATGGGGACAGCGTTTCCTTTTCAGGTGATGAAATGTTCTAAGATCCTCCCTCTCTCCTTACAGTGACTGAGGCTTGTCCAGGGGCGGTCCCCTGTCCAGGTGCCCGGTACAGTGGACACTTGCACCCCAGTACCCAGCCTGGGAGCCCCCAGGAGTCCAGGAAGAATTCTAGGGGTCATGCATGCCATGGGGCTCTCTAGCCGTCCTGTTTACGTAAGATTCATAGCAAGCACCAAACCCAAGCCGGGCCAGTTCAGACCAGACACCGGGATCCTCCCAACATGAGGGCCCTGTGAAGGCTGCTCTGACACTCCAGGGACCTTCTCACAGGCCCCAGCCCTTTGCCCACCAGAGATCCTCAGCTGGGGGCTCCAGGATTCTCACACCCCATTTCTCTAAGTGTGCGAGTGACGGTATCATATGTCATCAAATGTAAGAGGCCACGGAAGTGAGCTGTACATTTACCTTATGAGTCACCGCAGATAGAAAAGACTGAGCAGCAAGGGATGACACCTGGGACTGAGAGAGGCAGCTTGACTTCTGGGACGGTAAACTGTGGCAAATGGACTGATAATAGGCACAGGAGATAGTTGTGAATATTCATGGTAGTCCTGGGAAAAACGCTTTTCCAGACTGTTCTCACCCTCACCACCCTGGAGGTTCTAAGGACCCTGGTTCACAGGTGGGATCCCCAGATTATTGAGGCCCCAGGATGGGGTCTGAGGTTACCATTGAGGGGCCCCAGTTTATAGGTAGGGACCCCAGGTTCTATGTGGACACACTAGGTTATAGGTGGGGGCCCAAGTTATAGTGGGAGACTCAAGATTAGAGGTAGGGAGGGGGGCTCATGTTACAACCAAGAGGCCCCAGCTTACAGGTGGGAGATCCCTGGTTATAGGGTGAAGCTCCAGGTCAGAGGAGGGGGCCCCAGGATACAGGTGAGGGCCCCCAGATTATGGTGGGAGACCCAAGATTATAGGTAGGGGAGCTCATGTTACAAGTGAAAGGCCCAGGTTACAGATGGGGGACCCCAGGTCATAGATGGGTGACCTCAGATTATAAATGGAGGGCTCAGAGTTCCCGTTGTGGCTCAGCAGAAACAAATCTGAGAAGTATCCGTGAGGACACAGGTTCGATCCCTGGCCTTGCTCAGTGGGTTAAGGATCCAGTGTTGCCGTGAGCTGTGGTGTAGGCTGAAGACATAGCTAGGATCTGGCATTGCTGTGGCTGTGGCGTAGGCTGGCTGCTACAGCTCCAATTTGACCTCTAGCCTAGGAACTACCATATGCTGCAGGTGCTGCCCTAAAAAGACATAAATACGTACATATATACGTACACACATACATACAAGTATACATAAAGAGAGAGCTCTTGATTACAGGAGGGAGCCCCAGGTTACAGGTAAGTCTCCAGGTTAAACATGGAGCCCTCCAGGGCTTAGACGTCACCTGTCTGCCATCTCCTCCTTGGTACTGTGTCGTTACCTAGATCGTTTCCTCTACCCACAGCTCTCACACTCACACTCATGCCCAGCCAGCCCCTGGGCCTGCTTGCTCCTTTTCAGCCTCCTCGCTGACCTCCCCTGCTCCCCTCATCTCTGATGCCAAGACCCCCCTTCCCCTGCTCCCTGAGGACCGAGGAGGCCAGAGGTCCTCCCAGCCACTCTCCTGGCTCCCTGCCTTGCCCTGGATCTCCTTCCACTTGGCGGGTCTCTTAAATGTCAGGCTCTTGGGCTCAGGAGCACTCCTTTCCAGAGACCCAGCTCAGTCCCCCACCTGAAAAATAGGGCCCCCCAGGGGCCAGAGGGGTCTTCCAAAAAAATACAGTCAAACCCTGCCAGGAATCCAGCCACGGTTAGGTTAGGGGCTGGGGCTGGGTGGGCCAGTGTGGCCGCTAGGGGGCGGGTGGAGATCGCCACCTAGGCTCCTCAGGTGCATGTGTGTGTGTGAATGCGTGTGTGTGAGTGTGTGTGTGTGCGCGCGCGCGCGCGTGTGCACCAACATCCACTGCATGCCAGGAGCAGCCCCAGTGGGGAGCAGGACCACACTCGGCTAGGCACCACTTCCTTAGAGATGCACAACTAATTATTTATAGATGAAAGGGTATGACATCCAGGATTTGGCCTCGAAACATTCCTGGGCATAATGTGCAGGCTGAAGTATCTGGGAGAAAGTGTTCCCATTGAGCCACTACTGTCTATTTTTAATTAACACGTTGAAGGGTATCCTCCCCCCAAAAGATGTTCACATCCAAATCCCCAGAACCTATGGATGTGACTTCACCTGGACACGGGGTCTTTGCCACTGTAATCGAGGTGACTATTCTGAATTGAGAGCTTCCCAGGTTATTTAGGTGGCATCTAAAACCAATGACAGATGTCTTCATAAAAACATGCAGAGGTGGCATGCAGGGGTGACAACGAGCAAGAAGTCACCTGAAGACATGGGCAGAGGTGTAGTTATGTGGCCACAGGCACAAGGCCACCTGGAGCCCCTAGAACCTGGAAGAAGCAGGAGGGACCTTGCACTGGAGCTCCCAGCCCTGCTGACACCTTAATCTCAAATGTCTGGCCTCCAGAATGTGAGAGTACATTTCTGCTGTTTCATGTTTTTTGGTTTTTTCCCTTTTTGGCTGCCCCGAGGCAAATGAAATTCCCAGGCCAGGACAGAGATCAGATCAGAGCTGCAGGTGCGGCAATGCAGGATCCTTGAACCCACTGTGCTAGGTGGGGGATTGAACCTGCATCCCAGCACTGCAGAGACGCTGCTGATCCCGCTGCACTAGAGAGGGCAACTCCAACATTTCTGTTGTTTTTAAGCCACTCAGTTTGTGACCACCAGTAACAGCAGCCCAGGAAATTCATCCATAATGTTCTTAGAGTGACTTACTACAGAAAAACTCACCCCTTTAAGCGCACGGTTCTGTGAATTTCGGCGAAAGGATACGGCCCTGTAATCAGCACCATAATGAGGAAATAAAATACTTCCATCACCGGAGTTCCCACAGTGGCTCAGCGGATTAAGATCCGGACTAGTTTCCATGAGGATGTAGGTTTGAACACTGGCCTCACTCAGTGGGTTAAGGATCCGGGGTTGCTGTGGCTGTGGCGTAGGCTGGCAGCTGCAACTCCAGTTAGACCCCTAGCCTGGGGATTTCCATATGCCATGGGTGCAGCACTGAAAAAGCAAAAATAAGCAAATAAATAAATAAATAAATGAAAGAAAGAAAAAGACAAAAAAGATTTTTCATCATCCCTGGTGCCCCTGTCTTCCCAGCCCTCTCCAAGCGCAATCAAGTTTTGGCCCCAGGAGTTCCCATAGTGGCTCACTGGAAATGAATCTGACCATTATCCATGAGGATGCAGGTTCGATCCCTGGCCTCGCTCAGTGGGTTAAGGATCTGGCATTGCCATGAGCTGTGGTGTAGGTTGCAGACAAGGCTCAGACCTGGCGTTGCCATGGCTGTCAGTTAGGCCAGTGGCTATAGCTCCGACTCCGATTCCGATTTGACCCTTAGCCTGGGAACCTCCGTATGCTGCAGGAGAGGCCCTAAAAAAAACAAAAAAACAAAAAACAAAAACAAAAAAAAAGGTTTTGGCCTCATAGCTCAATTTTCTCCAAGAGGTCACACAATGGCACATGGTAGGAGCCTGGTTTCTTTTGCCCCAGTGATTGGGGCTGGCAGTGGATCCTGTCAAATCCAGACACTGCACCTCCATAAAGACGTTCCATAGCTTTTTCATCCACTCACCAGTTGAGGAATATGTGGGCTATCTTCAGTTTTGGGTGATTTCCCAATCCTGTTGTCAAAAACATGTGTGGCAGATTTTTATGTGTCTAGAAGGTTGCATTTCTCTCCAGTTAATACCCAGGGGTAGAACAGCTGGATCATCTGACAAGTCTAGGCTTCACATTTTGAGGAAGGTCCTTGCTGTCTTCCAAAACAGCTACAGCTCCCCTGGCAACATCTGTGGGTTCTGGTTGTTCTGCCTCCTCATTAGCACTTAGTTTTGTCCTTTTTCTTTGTTTTTGTTTTGATTTGGCCATTTTGTTGTTGTTGGCCGCCCTCCATGACATGCCGAAGTTCCGGGCCAGGGATCAAACTCATGCCACAACAGTGACCATGCTGGATCCTTAATCAGCTGAGCCTCCAGGGAACTCCTGGTTTTGTCACTTAAATTTTTTTTTTTTTTTTTTTTACTTTTTTTGGCCGCACTGGCGGCATATGGAGGTTCCCAGGCTAGGGGTCTAATCAGAGCTACAGTTGCCGGCCTACACCACAGCCACAGCAAGGCAGGATCTGAGCTGCATCTGTGACCTACACCACAGCTCATGGGAATGCCAGATACTTAACGCACTGAGTGAGGCCGTGGATTGAACCTGAAACCTCATGGATTGTAGTCAGATTCGCTTTTGCTGTGCCACAACGAGAACTCCTGGTTTTGTCACTTAAGCAGGTGGTACATTTTTTCAGGTGTGGCAACACACACACTTGTAAGCATGCATTCATGCACCAACGCACTAAAATGTGGCCACATAAGGGGAAGGATGGATGTTCAGATTTTTGCTCAATAAATATAGTAAAATGTTCATAATTGGAACTAGGTATTGAGTTTTTATTTTTTATTTTTTTGTTTTTTTTAGGGCAACACCTGCGGCATATGGAGGTTCCCAGGCTAGGTGTCAAATTGGATCTGTAGCTGCCAGCCTATGCCACAGCCACAGCAACACCAGATCTGAGCCGCATCTGCGACCTACACCACAGCTCATGGCAGTGCCGGATCCTTAACCCAATGAGCAAGGCCGGGGATCGAACCTGTGTCCTCATGGATACTAACCAGATTCGTTTCCACTGAGCCACGATGGGAACTCCCAGTACTGAGTTTTTAAATACAAAATTATCTTATCTGTTCTCTGCATTTGAAAATATTCATGATTGGAGTTCCCACTGTTGCTCAGCGGGTTAAGAACCTGACTAGTGTCCATGAGGATGCGAGTTCGATCTTCAGCCTCACTCAGTGGGTTAAGGATCCGCTGTTGCCGTGAGCTGTGGTGTAGGTCACAGGCACAGCTTGGATCCTGTGTTGCTGTGGCTGTGCAGTAGGCTGGCAGCTGCAGCTCCAGTTCGGCCCCTAGCTTGGGAACTTCCATATGTTGCAGATGTGCCCCTAAAAAGAAAAAAAATTTAAAGTTAAATTTAAAATTAAAAGAAAAGATGGGAGTTCCCGTTGTGGCTCAGTGGTTAACGAATCCGACTAGGAACCATGAGGTTACAGGTTCAATCCCTGGCCTTGCTCAGTGGGTTAAGGATCCGGTGTTGCCGTGAGCTGTGGTGTAGGTTGCAGACGCGGCTCGGATCCCGCGTTGCTGTGGCTGTTAGGCCCCTAGCCTGGGAACCTCCATATGCCGTGGGTGCAGCCCCAGATAAAGCAAAAAGACAAAAAAAAATTAAAAGAAATAGCAGGTGTTGGCAAGGACGTGGAGAGGGTTTTGGAACCCTTGGGCACAGCTGGCGGGAAAATAAAAGGGCGTAGCCACTGTGGAAAACAGTCTGGAAGTTCCTCATAAAATTAAACATAGAACTACTGTATGACCCAGCAATCCCACTCCTGGGTGCATCCCCAAAAGAAGTGAAAGCAGGGAAGTAAGAAGAGATGCTTGTTCACCCATGCTCACAGCAGCATAAGTCATAACAGCCAAGAAATGGAAACAACCTGGCTGTCCATTGATGGATGGCAGACAAATGAATGTGGTCCCTCCACACACAGAGCATCACTCAGCCTGAAAAGGAGAAGCAGTGACACTCGCTACGACGCGGAAGGACCTTGAGACCGTGATGCTCGGGGACAGAAGCAGACACAGAAGGATACAGTGTAGGACTGCAGGGCTGGGTCGCTGACAGGGGTCACTTGGCAGTTCACCTGCCCACGTGGGGTTGCCTGGACCACGTGGCCGCCCCTGGCATGGGAAGCCACGCCTGGAAACACCCTGGAAATCCCCCGGGGAAGGGAGTAAACAAATGTTGGCACATCCCAAGTAGGGAATACTCTGCAGCCTCCAAAAGAACAGGCGCCCAATGAACTTGACAGATGTTAGGTGGGAAAAAAAGTGCACATGTGGCAGACTGGCAGACAGGGCAGGGAGGTGGGGAATGGGCCGGGGTATTATCATCTTGGGAGGAATTCCTCTGGAAGGAACCCAGGGCACCGTGGGAGGAGGATGGTAATATGGGCACACCCTTTTGTGATAAAATACACGTAACATAAAATTTACCATCGTCAACAATTTTTCTTTTGTCTTTTTAGGGCTGCACCTGCGGCATATGGGGGTTCCCAGGCTAGAGTTCAAATAGGAGCTGCAGGTGCCAGCCTACGCTACAGCCACAGAAACGCCAGATCTGAGCCGCGTCTGCAACCTACACCATAGCTCATGGCAATGCCGGATCCTTAACCCACTGAGCGAGGTCAGGGATCGAACCCGCATCCTCACGGATGCTAGTTGGATTCGTTACTGCTGAGCCACAAAGGGAATTCTCCATCTTCACCCTTTTTAAGTGCACAGCTCATTGGCATGAAGCACGTTGACATTGTGCGATGATCCCCACCATCACCTCCAGAAATTTCCCGTCTTCCCAAACTGAAACTCTGTACCCGTGAAAACCTGACCCCCGCCACCAGCCCCTGCCCCACCGTTCACTTCCTGTCTCTGTGGATCTGACTCCTCCAGGGACCTCTTGGAAGTGGAATCAGACAGTCTTTGTCCTTCTGTGTCTGGCTTCTCTCACTGAGCATCACGTCCTCAAGGTCCATCCACGTTGGATCAGGTGCCAGAACCTCCTGCCTTTGGAAGGCTGAGCAGTATTCCAGCGTGCGGATGGACCACACTGTGTTTATCCATCACCCATCCATGGACACCTGAGCTGCTTCCAACCTTTGGCTGTTGTGACCCCACTGCTGTGAATGTTCATGCACAGGTAGGTACCTGCTTGGGTCTCAGCCTCCAGGGCTTGGAGTTCACACCTGGGAGCAGAGCTGCTGGGTCAGGTGGCAATTCTTTTCAGCTTGTTGTGGAGCTGCCAGGCACTCCTACAGTGGCTGCCCTCTGGGTGTACTTTTGACTCTGGAGTTTTGAAACAAGGAACGAGCTACCTATTTGAAAAGAAAAAAAAAAAAACTTTAATCATCACAGGGAAACACATCAACAAGTTCTAGACTGTGGGAAACTCAACAGGAAAAACAACTGCGTTACATACAAAAAGCAAAACAAAACAAAAAAACAAAGAACAAAAAACCCCACCAAACCACAGAGGGCCAACTTCACAGAGAGAGATAGAGAGAGAGAAACAGAGAGAGATAGAGAGAGAGAAACAGAAAGTGATGCTATAAATTAAGACATGAGCGGCAACCAACTATACTGCAATAAAACTTGAAAAAAAAAAAAAAAAGACATGAGCGGGATCCGCTGCATCTTGTTTATCCATCGGTGCACAGGTGGGTCACCAGCTTGGACTGGGTTGCCAGGGCCGGGACTGCCAGAGCGCGGTGGGCACCAGAACCTGTTGAATGAATGAATGAGGGAGCTAATGGATGCGTGGATGAGTCGGGCGACACAAGGGGAGAAAGCCTATCCAGTGCCAATTGCGTCCACTCCGGCTTGCTCGGGACTCTGAGTCCTAGCTGCTACCTTTGGCCTCAGTGGGCCCACCTGTGACAAGGGCCACTGGCTCTGACTCAGAGTCCCTGGGTGGCCAGGAAAGCACTCGGGGAGGGGCAGGGCACAAGGTCAGCCCGGTGGCAGCAGGGATCCTGGCAGCTGGGGGCCGCTGGGGAGCTGGCCCATCTGCAGGGCCCTCCTCTCCCTGATACCCTCAGCCTCGAGCCGGTCTCCCTTGGTCTGAATGGGGGTGCGGTTCAGGGCAGCACTTACCAGAATGGGACACCTGGCAGGGGGAAGATGCAGCCGCAGTTCCCCAAGGACCATCAGCCCATTGCCCACCTGGACCTTGGAAGCCCAAGATCGGTGGTGGCCAGGCTGTCACAGCCAGGCCAGCAGAGACCTAAAATTCTGGGACATCATGGGGCAGTACCCCCACTCTGCCGCTGGGGAAACAGACTGGGGGAAGGCTGGATCAGGGGTCCATGGGGGACCCCCACCAGTGTGCCAGGTCACAGTCACCTAATTGTCTATGGGGGTCTGGAGCATGTGGCCTTGGCTTGTGGTCATTTTGCTCTGGCCCACTGTCCTTTCACCTTGTGTCACCAGAACAGCTGTCTCCCCCGGGGTCTGCCCCCTGAGAGGGTGCCCAGCTGAGTCCCTCCTTACCCATTCAGGTGTTGGCTTCAGGTCACCTCCTCAGAAGCACTCCTCTAAGACTCCTGGCTAAGCTGTGCCTGCCTGGGGGAGCCCCCGGCCCCAGGCTACCTGAAGAGTGACAATGACCCTCAGAGCTGACACATGGTGGGCTGAAGTTCTGCTCTTGCTGGCCTGGAGGCTGAGGTTCCTCCTCCCTCTCACCAGCCCCACAAGACAGAAGAGACTCCTGGGGGGTGGGGTCCCTGCCTCCTTGCCCACCATGCAGCCAAGGAGAGCAGGGCTCAGTCAATCAGCCCCTCCTGCCAAGGGCCATAGAAGAAAAATTTTCAGCTCTGCAGCTAAATGGACACTTGCACCTGCTCAGCTCTGTCTGCGGTGTCACAAAAGCAGTCATGCCAGCAAAATTTTACTCATAGACATGAATATGCAAATTTCATGTCATTTTCATGAATCGCAAAATAAGTCTTCTTCTAGAGTTCCTGCTGTGGCACAACGGAATTGGCGACAGGATGCACGTTCAAACCCTGGCCCACCACAGTGGGTTCAAGGATCTGGCATTGCTGCAGCTGCAGCTGGAATCTGATCCCTGGCCCAGGAACTCCATACACTGCTGTGGAGCAGCCAAAAAAGGACAAACAGGTCTTCCTCTGTAAACATCACTGTTAGCTTGAAGCAGGTCCTACACAGCTGGGCAGGGTCCATGGGTAGTTTGCAGACCTGGATGCAACCTTACTCTATTGCACTCAAGTGCTGAGCTGCAAAACAGTAGTGCTTCTCTGGAGGCTGCAGGCTGTGTGAAGGACAGACCCTAAGGTGGCCTGTGATCGCACCTCCTGCTGGTCACGCCTAGGTGTCATCCACTCCTCTTAAGAGGGGAGGGACTGACAGACAGCTGCCCAGGCGATGGGATGTCCCTCTGTGATCAGGTGACATTATTTGCAACCAGACCTACATCTCCCCACCCCATGGGTTTGAAGGGAGCAGCTGAGTTGGAGAAGACACATGTGGCCCAGGGCAGTCTCCAGCTAGCAGCCAGCAAGAAATAGGACCCTCGGTCTTTTTTTTTGGCAGTACTAGGGCATACGGAGCCCCCCAGGGGCCAGGGATCAGATGTGAGCCGCAGCTGTAAGGTAAACCCTGCCAATGTGGCAACAATGGATCCTTAACCCACCAAGCAAGGCCAGGGATCAAACCTGCATCCCAGCACTCCCAAGATGCTGCAGATCCCGTTGTGCCACAGAGGGAGCTCCAGGACCCTTGGTCCTATGCCAGGACCCTTGGTCTTATAACAGCAAGGAAATAAATCCTGCAACAAGGTGAGGGGGTTGGAAAGGAGCCCTCTCCCTGGTGAGTCCCCAGCCCTGGCCAACACCACAATGCAGCCTGAGCACAGGACCCAGATCTGCCATCCCTGGGAAATTTGTTATGCAGCAATAGCTAACTAATACAGACCATACGTGGGGGCCATCCCAGGCTTACCATTTATCCCACCATTCATCACTTTACATCCAGCATGTATTTACTGAGCAATCTCTATAGCACACATTCGTTCATTGATGCTACCCTTCTAGCTCTCCTCACCCAGGGCTACTGCCCCTGCTTCCAATCCAATTCAGAGGGTCACCCTATTGGCTGATTCCATTCACCCCACTGGCTGACATTATGATATTCTCACCCCATTGGCTGACTCCATACAACAATGCGATCCCATGTTGGGCAATCAGGGCTTTCCGTTACCTGACCACACACATTTCTTCAACAAGGACATGCTACTGAAGCTGAGCCAACTGGAAGCTCCCCTGGGACTTTTGCTGTGTCTCTTGGGGAAGAGGTACTGAAGTCCTGCTGGGGCTGTTAAGCTGATGAGGGGATCTGATTTGGTCTGGGGCTGAGAGTATCATCTTTGTCCCCATAAAGAGGGAGACTGTTAAGGAAAAAGCTAAGAAAGAGGATAGCAGAGTTGAGAGATGGTGGACAACTTTTTGTGACTCTGTTTGAGGGTCCTGGATCCAGCTGAGCCTGAAACTAGCTGGATCGGGGCCGTCTTGCCCCCAGAGGACACTGGGCAACATCTGGGGACATCTGTGGTTGTCAAGACTGGGGGGGGGTGCTCCTGGCATCAAGTGGGTGGAAGGCAGGGATGCTGCTCAGCGCCTCACAGTGCGCAGGATAGCTGGTCAACACATAGAACCATCCGGTCCCAAATGTCAGCCATGCGGGGCGGGGGGGGGGACCTCTGAGTTAAATCTATCCCTGGACCTTTCACTTCCATGAGCAAAAATTTCCCATTTAAAAGCAAAAAACACCAGTTTCAGTTGCAGTTTCTGTCCCTTGCAACCAAAAGATTCTAACCAATCTGGGAGTTAAGACTTATGCAGGGGGTTTTGAAGCTGCAGGTGGCCAGCCCGGGGCAGCTTCTTCCCAAGGAGCAGGGTGGAAAAACACAGTTAGGACTTACACTTTATTTTTCACTAGGCTTAGTTTTATTTTCTTATTTTTAAATTTTTTTTTGGCTTTTTGTGTTTTTAGGGCCGCACCTGCGGCATATGGAGATTCCCAGACTAGGGGTCTAATCAGAGCTGTAGCTGCCAGCCTACGCCACAGTCACAGCAACGCCAGATCCAAGCCGTGTCTGCGACCTACACCACAGCTCACGGCAACGCCAGATCCTTAATCCACTGAGCAAGGCCAGGGCTCGAACCCGCAACCTCATGGTTCCTAGTCGGATTCGTTAATCACTGAGCCACGACAGGAACTCCAAGAGACTTCTTTTTTTTTTTTCATGCCCCTCCACACACACGACATGTGGAAGTTCCTGGACCAGGGATCAAACTTGCACCACAGCAGTGACAACACCAGATCCTCAACCCACTGAGCCACCAGAGAACTCCCAGTGAGCAGCCTTCTTATCCAGTCACATCAAGTGTCCCTGCTGTCCAAACCAATGATCACCAGCAGCGGCCATGGAACTTCTCAAGCATGTTTGCAACTTCAGTTCAGGATTCAATGATGGCCTGGCTGTGACATCTATCACCCTTTTGATTGCCAGGAACGATGGCTGTTTTCTTCTGCTTTACTGTGGCGAAATTTATATGATACGATAAACCATTCTAGGAGTTCCCATTGTGGCTCAGTGGTTAACGAATCTGACTAGGAACCATGAGGTTGTGGGTTTGATCCCTGGCATCGCTAAGTGGGTTAAGGATCCGGCATTGCTGTGAGTTGTGGTGAAGGTTGCAGACGCAGCTCGGATCCCGCGTTGCTGTGGCTGTGGCGAAGGCCGGCAGCTACAGCTCCTGTTAGACCCCTAGCCTGGGAACCTCCATATGCCACGGGTGTGGCCCTAGATAAGGCAAAAAGACCAAAAAAAAAAAAATTCTAAAGTGTACAGTCCGATGGCATTTAGCACACTCACCTTGTGCTACAATCACCCCCACTTGTAGTTTCAAAACATTGTCATCACCCCCTAAAACATTTGTGCCTAATAGCAGTCACCTCCACCCTCCCTCCCCCAGCCCCTGACAACCAGGACCCATCCCCTGTGTCTATGGATGTGCCTGTTCTGGACGTTTCCCATCCATGGAGTCACACACGTGTGTCCTTCTGTGTCTGCTTCTCTCACTGAGCATCGTGGTCTCCAGGTAGGTGCTTCTCTCCTTTTCAGGCTGAGTGATGCTTCCACACATGGAGGACACAGTGTGTATGTGTCCATTCATCAGCTGAACTACAGTGGGATTGTTTCCATTTCTTGGCTATTATGAATCCTGCTGTAGTAATTTTTTTTTTGTCTTTTTAGGGCCGCATCTGTGGCATATGGAGCTTCCCAGCCTAGGTAGCTGTAGCTGCCAGCCTACACCACAGCCAGAGCAATGCCAGATCTGAGCTTTGTCTGCAACCTATACCACAGCTCACGGCAATGCCAGATCCTTAACCCACTGAGTGAGGCCAGGGATCGAACCTTCATCTTCAGGGTTACCAGTCAGATTTGTTTCTGCTGAATCACGACAGGAACTCCTGATTCTGGTTTTTGCGAACATTTTTACTATAAAGTCTCCAAACTTATACCGGCTCTTGCCAAATTCTCAGAAAAACTCTCCAAAGGAAGTACCCTGATTCCCCTCCCCCATTTTTTCTTTTTACATCCCCACCTGTGGCATATGAAAGTCCCTAGGCTAGGAGTCAAATTGTAGCTGCAGCTACAGGGCTAAGCCACAGCTATAGCAACACCAGATCCGAGCACATCTGCAATCCATGCCACAGCTCACAGCAACATCAGATCCTTAACCTACTGAGCAAGGCCAGGAATCGAACCTGCATCCTCCTGGTTATAAGTCAGGTTCTTAATCCGCTGAGCCACAACGGGATCTCCGATTTCCCCCATTTTATAGATGGGGAAACTGAGGCACATAAAGGTAAAGTAACTTGCCTGTGATCACACAGCCACAGGCCAAGCAGAGATTTGAATCCAGGCAGTATTAACCTCCTGCTCTGCTGCTGGAGCTCCATTCTCCTCTTCTGGCCGTTCTTTTGTTTTTGGCTGCATCCACAGCACGGCATGCAGAAATTCCCAGGGCAGAGATTGAACTTTTGCCATCTCGAGCCACAGCAGTGACAATGCCAGATCCTTAACTGGTAGGCTGCCAGGGAACTCCTCTGGTGGTCATTCTTGCAGCCCTGGGGACATGAGATGACCAGCAGGGGAGGAAAAATATACAGACCAGCCTCGATGCCCGCCTGCAATTTTCACCTGTTAGAGTCCAGATTCCTGCCCTTGCCCTGGAGATTTTTTTTTTTTTTGTCTTTTTGCCTTTATGTAGAGCCGCACCCGTGGCATATGGAGGTTCCCAGACTAGGGGTCTAACAGGAGCTGTAGCCGCCAGCCTTTGCCACAGCCACAGCAACGCGGGATCCGAGCCGCGTCTGCAACCCTCACCACAGCTCACGGCAACGCCGGATCCTTAACCCACTGAGCAAGGCCCGGGATCGAACCCGCAACCTCATGGTTCTTAGCCGGATTCGTTAACCACTGAGCCACGAAGGGAACTCCTGCCCTGGAGATGTCGATGGGCACTCAGGACCCAGGGCCAAAGAGTCTGGCTTATTCCTAAGCCTGGGGGACGGAGGGTGGTGAGGTCCCACCAAGTTCTCCCAATGCCGCTGATGACCTTCAGGAGCTTGGTTGCTCGCATGCCATCAGGGCCTGGCCATGATTCAGCTCGGCTCCAGCTGGCTTGGAATTTCCCCGTGGGTTCGGGCAGATCCAAGGTGAAGGTTCAAGAAGTCCCAGCACAGGTGACATCACCGCTCAGGGCTGGCTGGGTCAATAGGCCTCCCGGGTCTACAATGTGCGAGGAAAGGGGTGGGGGGAGGCGGGGCTTTGTCAACTGTTGGCACTTGTGTTTCAGGGATGTGGGAAGGAAGCATAGCTGTGTCTGGCACTGAAGGGGTGTCCTGGTCCCTTGTGGCCCAGGAGCATAACAGGTGTGGCTCTGCTCTCTGCTGTGTCCCTGGTGCCTGGCCCAGGGATGATAAATATTTACTGGATGGATGTGTGGCCTCAAACCTTCTGTCAGTGGTCAGTCTCCTTTCCTTCCCCCACTGAAGCCCCCTCCCCAGTTTACCTGGACCCCTCCCTGTGCCCTCTCCCCCTCCGATGCCCACCCTTGCCCTAGCTGCGTCTCCGCTGATGCTCTAAATCCTCCCTAGCTCCCCACTGCCTTGGGGACAAAGCCAGCTTGAGTCCCTGTCTGAGGTGGAGTCAGGGGTCGGGGGGCATCCTGAGGGTCCTTACCCCTCCACACATCTTCTCTCCAGCTCAAACCTGTCTCCCTGTTGGCCTTTGATGGAAAGCAATTCTATTTTTCCTGTTTTGCTTTTTCAGGGCCGCACCCGCAGCATATGGAAGTTGCCAAGCCAGGGGCTGAGTCGGAGCTTCAGCTGCCACACTACACCATAGCCACAGCAACGCGGGAACAGAGTCTGGTCTGTCACCTACGGCAACGCCGGATCCTTAACCCACTGAGCGAGGCCATGGATTGAACCTGCATCCTCATGGATCCTAGTCGCGTTCATTAACCACTGAAGCACTAAAGGAACTCTGGAAAGGAATTCTAAGTTTGGCTCCTTTAGCTTTGGGCCAGCAGCTCAGCCTCCTCCAGTCTGCCTTGCCACCAAATGAGCTTTGGAGATGCGGTCTTTTGGCCCCACCCTGTGTAGCACTGTGGCAGATCGAGTGACCTTCAGCCGCACCCCGACTAGCACTCCATTGCTCCATAACCTTCAATGGCTCCCTAGTGCCCCCCAGATAAAGGCCTCACCCTAGTTTTCTGGGCTCCCCCCATCCGACCTCCCCGTCCCAGCCTCACTGTGCTTGCAGCCTCCCCCCGCACCCCCACCGGCTCCTCTGGGCCTTTGCACGTGCTGGGCCCTCTCCCTGACAGTTCTTCTCCTCTGGGCTTGATGGGCAGATTGCTGATCTTTCTTCCCCTCCCACCTGTTCCCCAAAGTCAGGACCCAGCCCCAACCCAGCCTGGATTGGGGGGGGTGCTTATTTAGGTGTGACATTTAACCCCTCCAGCCCTGGTGTCCCAGCCTCAGCGCGCAGAGGCGGGAAGGCCTGTCTGGGGCGGATCTCAAACCCGCTGGACGAGTTTGCTGCTCCCTGAAGTCGTCCTGGCTCAGAGGCAGCCCTGGCAGGGCCTGGCAGCATCCTGCTCCAGGCTCAGGCCGGGAGCCGTAGGGCCCTGGAACCAGCCAGACAGCGCTGCCTGAGGACACCTTGGGGCAAGTGGCAGGTGGGCCTGGGCACAAGGCGGGCGTGGAGGCTGGACTGGGTGGCGTTGCCTCCCTCCGGGTGAGCCGCTGGTGGGAGCAGGGAATAGAGCATGGGACAGACCAAGGGACCTGGGGACAGCGACAGTGACAGAAAGGGGCAGGAGAGATGGATGATGAGGAGGGAAAGGCGGGTGCGGGGGCACAGACATGGCACGTGGGACCTGGGCTGCTTCTGCCTCAGTTTCCTCTTCTGCACCTTGGGAAAGGCCTGACTAGGGCTTGGGAAGGAGAAAAAAGAGTGGCACTGGAGGCGGGATGGGAAAAGAAGGGAGGGAGGGGGACAGGGCAGGGGAGGCGGGAACTGAACTGGCCAGGGGGGTAGGGGGGAAGTGGGTGTGGAAAGGAGAAGTGGCGAGGGACCCCGGCCCAGAGGTGCCTGCCCGCCGGGAGGGAGGAGGAGCTCCTCAACTGGGAACGCCGGGGCTTTCCAGAATGTGGAGAAACAGGAAGTGGCTAGTCCCTGCCCCCAGCAAACTGGGCCAGGCTGGGCCCACCTGCCCTGCCCCACCTGCTCGGTCACCTCCTCCCTGGGCGGGCCTAGCCCCGGCTCCAGCCGGGAGGGAAACTGAGGCTGGGGGCGGGGGCGGGGAGTGCGTGTGGGAGTCTCCTAAAGGAGGGTTAGCCCAAGAATCTCATCAGCTCACAGGGAGGGCCCCAGGGACCTGAACTTCGTCCATCTGAAGTTTTCTGCTGCTTCAAATAATGACCCGCACTGTGGGCTCGTCTGTGTGTTTGGTCCCAGCAACACTCCAGTTTACCAGGCAGGAACACCGAGGCTGGGAGCGAGGGGGCCATTCGCCCAGCCTTCTGGCTCAGCTCTGGGGTCCTATTTCTGTCTCCGGTATCCCCACGTCGGGTCCCTTAATTTCACCAAGAAAAGTACAGGACTCCCATCCCAGTTAGATGTGAATTTCAGATATCCGGAGCCTGCTTCTTTAGTATAAGTACATCCCAAATATTGTATGGGTTATACTTGTGCTAAAGTTATTCTTTGTGTATTTGAAAATCAAGTGTAACTGGGTGTCTTGTATTTTTTCTGTGACCCTACTTCCTCCAGCCTGGTCAAAGTGCCTGGGGGACAGCTGGAGGGGTCCTTGTGTGGGGTGAGGGCAGAGGGAGGGCTTGAAGAGGAAACTCTTCGACCTCCAAACAGAACTTCATCTGACAGACCCTTGGACTTCCATGAGCCCCGTCTCCACCAGACCAGGAGCCTTAGGCACGTGTGACCACTGAATGTTCACTTAGGTGACCCCATGTTTCAGATGTTCACCTGGAAATATACATCATGGCTCGATACTAGGCACCCTTTACAGAAAAACCTAGGAGGTAGCTATTATTATTCACACAAGTGAGGAGGCTGAAGCACAGACAGGCTAAGTCACTTTCCAGGGGTCACACGGCACCCGAGGCCAGGCCTTGAGCTCCAGAGCTGTATCCTTTCTGCTCTCCCAGGCCACCTCTTGCGATTCCCTGGAAATCCCCAAATCTGACTAATTCCCTAGACATTCCCAGCCTCGGCAGATTCTTCCATGCTGAGATGGCCGGACTCACCCCGGCCTGGGCAAACTGCCGCCACTTCAGGCACAGTTACCCATAGACTTTGAAAACTGACTTTGAAACTGTTTTTTATAGCTAATGAGAAACATTAATTTGAGCAATAGACACATAGGGACCTCGTGGTTTTCCGAGGTGGACATGGTGGAGAGTGAATCCACGCCTCCCTGCCGCTTGCTCTCTGACTTGGGCCAGCTGAGGAACAGTTCTGCGCCTAGGTTTCTCCACCAGCAAAATGCAGGTAATACCAGTCCCATCTTCTGAAGGCCACGGTGGGAACAGGGCCATCTGCCTGGGTGTGGGACTTTGGGACCTCGCCCAGGCCTGGAGCTCAGGGGGGCCCATGCTCATCTTAATCCCCTGTGGTTCCTGCCTTGGAGTTCTTAATACTTTTTGAATAAAGGCTCTACGTTTTCATTTTTCACTGGGCCCCGCAAATTGTGTGGCTGGTCCTGTGTGAGAGGAAACTGGAAAATGCCACCAGACTCTGTTTCCCCAAATCAGCTTATGCACCTTTTTGAATCTTTTTTTTTTTTTTTTGTCTTTTTGCCTTATTTGGGCCGCACCCGCAGCATATGGAGGTTCCCAGACTAGGGGTCTAACAGGAGCTGTAGCTGCCGGCCTTCGCCACAGCCATAGCAACGCGGGATCCAAGCGCATCTGCAACCTACACCACAGCTCACAGCAACGCCGGATCCTTAACCCACTTAGCAATGCCAGGGATCGAACCCGCAACCTCATGGTTTCTAGTCAGATTCGTTAACCACTGAGCCACGATGAGAACTCCGTACCCTTTTGAATCTCAAGTGTCTATTGCTCAAACTAATGTTTCTCAACAGCTATAAAAAACAGTTTCAAAGTCAAGGCTACAACCCAGTTGCTGAAAACTATGCATGCCAAAGTGAAGCTCGCTCTGGATAAAGCACTTCCCTCTGGGTCTCGGTTTTCCCATCAGCTTCCTTATGCTTATGGGTTTGGGTGTATGGGGCCATTGGCCTGAATTTTTCGGGCAAAGTTTTAAACATACTAATCTCCTTCACCAGACCAGGCATTTTTTTTTCTTTTTAGGGCCGCACCCACTGCCTGTGGAAGTTCCCAGGCTAGGGATCGAATCAGAGCTATAGCTGCTGGCCTATACCACAGCCACAGCATCGCAGGATCGGAGCCACCTCTGCGACCTACACCACAGCTCATGATGGATCCTTAACCCACTGAGTGAGGCCAGGGGTCGAACCTGCATCCTCATGGATACTTACTAGTCAGATTTATTTCCACTGAGCCATGATGGGAACTCCCTGAAGAACTTTTAATTTGCCCTTCCTAAGGCTTTTATTCCCCCCTGTCTGGCAAACTCATACTCAGACTTCAAAGCCCCACTTCAACACCCTCCTACCCTCACTCTCCATGATGCCCTAAGAAGAGATTTTACCCCTCCTTGGGCCCTAAGCCTGATCTTGGAAATGGGAGTGTCTGGTCCTGTCTGTTTCCCCTAGACTGGGGGGCTTCCTGAAGGCAGGAATGAGAACTGAGTCCTTTCTGGGGCCCCAGGTATGTTCAGCTCAAGGCCGTGGACACAGTAGCATCCATAAAAGTTCACTGAATAGACAAGGAAGTGGAGAGGTGATCTCTCTAGCCAAAGGGTTGGAATGGGTATAGGAGGCCTCTGGCTGGTGGTGAGGTGGGTCCAGGGACATGGTAGCAGTTACTTCATTGCTGAACACTCTGCTGGGGAGGGGGCGGTGTCCCCTGCATTGGCTCTGCCTGAACAGCCAGGCCTACCCTTTGGTGGATCCAGTGGGCTCAAGTCACAGGAACACAGCTTGTCTGTGCCAGGGCTGAGTCCCACCCTCTTCCTGGCAGTGAGGCAAATCCTGGCATCATTTGCATCAGTCCCCTGGAAACCCTAATGGGAGAGAGCTAGCGGGGAGCCACCCAGATCCCCATGGCCCTACCTGGAACGACCCTGTGTTTTCTCTGGATGGCCCCTGGGGCTTCCCAGATCCCATATACCAGGCTCCGTGTTGCGGGGGTGGGGTGGTCCCAGAACTCCTATTCTAGGGTGGAAACAGATTAATGAACAAACAACTATTGGTGGGAAGTCAGTAAAGAGAGGGAGCATCTAGGGGACCCTGGCCCTTTCACATGGTTGCCAGCAAATCCCTGATGAGGAGCTTCAGAGCCAAGACCTTTGGGATACAAGAACCCCAGTGACTGAAAGGTCAGGGTCAAAGTGCACTAGGGGAGGGCACAGCCGCGCAAAAAAAGGCTTATAGGTGGGAATGGTTCCATTCTACTCTCATGCTGCAGAGGTGGGAACTGGGGCTCATAAGGGTAAGCCACTAGCCAGGGTAGCAACAGTAGTTGGTGAGGACAGGATTCGAACCCAGTGTCTGAGGAGTCTGAGCCGCTCTAAAAGGCAGAACGACAGGCCTCAAGGGGGCTCAGGGGCCACGGTCGGCGGGACAGCCCCGCCAGACCCCGCCCACCAGAGACCCCGCCCCGCGGCATGACCGGAAGTGCGCGGAGCCCCCAAGATGGCGCTCGAAACCCGGAAGTGAGCGCGGCCGCGGAGAAGCGCGGAGAAACGGAGGCGCCGCGGGCTCCGCGCCCTGCCGGACCCAGGTCCGAGGTGAGGCGCGCCGGGTCCCACCCCCAGCCCGCCCCCGCCGCCCCCGCCGCCCCCGCCCTGTCGATCCGTGCTCCCCGGCCCCCGTGGGCCCTGGCTCCTGGCGGCCGCCCGCGTCCGGGGCGGGGGGTTCCGGAGTTCCGGGGTTCTGAGGCTCCGGGGCCGCGGGCAGGGGGAGCACGAAGGCGTGTCTCCGCCCTCCTCTGCGACCCCCCCGACCCCGCCCTACGCGGAGACCTTCCGACCCCACTCTTAGCCGTGACCTCGGGTCCCGGTCCTCCGCCTATGAACTCTAACCCCGCCCTCCTCGGCGACCCCCGACCGTGCGTTGCTGTAACCCCCGCCCGATACGCCTTCGCGTGAACCCTGAACTGCGGCGACACCCCAACCTTTTCTCCTCGCCCTCCTAAGTGATTCCCTGACCCTTCCCTTCTTGGCGACCCCCTATCCCACGCTCCTTGGTGATCGCCGGACTTTACTTCTTTGGTGACCCTTGACCGCGCACTTCCTTGTGACTCTCCAGCACTTCGTGACCCCCTCCTGACTGCTCTTCCGTCATTCCCTGATCCCTCTCTTGTGACTCTCAACCTCCACTGACCTCAGCTCCTCTCTTTCTGAGTGATCTGTGACCTGCTGCTGCTGGATTCCTGTCCTTCCTTCTCAGTGTCCCCCCCCCCCCCAGGACCCCTCCTGACCTGCCTTCTCTGCCCTGGGGCTCCTGTTCCCCGTGTTTCCACGGGTGGGATCCTGTGGTTTTGAGATGGGGGCCTCTTTGGTATTAACTGACCTGGCTGAGCATGTTTGGGTGGGAGTGCCTCCGGGAACTGGCACTGGAAATGCCCAGAGAACAGGCTGGGGGAGGCGGTGGGCAGAGGTGGCCCCCACCCTAGGCAGAGAGCCGGGGTGGGTGGAGGAGCAGCCTGTGTGGGTGGACTTGGGAGGTGAGGCCAGGTAGCCAGGTGCACACGAGCCCTGGTGGGGACTGACCCAGGCTGGGGAGCAGGGGCGTGGATAGCCAGGCAGGAGTGTTTCCTAGTACCACTTACTAATGTTGTGAAAAGGGAAAAAGAACTGAGTGTGTGAAGTGTGTCTGCTTCCCACTTCTGCTTCCCAGAATGTGCTTTGGTCCCGCCTGCCCTTAAAGTCCTTTCTGCCCGTCTACTGCCTGGTCTGGACAGCTTTGGTGCTGTCTGTGTGCACCCAGTACAGGCCTAGAAGTGGCCTGGGATGAAGCTTGATGGCATTTTGGGGAGGTAGGGCATGGTGAGTGTTCCACGTCGTAGTGAGGGGCTGATATTGGAGATTGCACCAAGTACAGCCCTGGAAATGGTCTGGGATAAAGCTTGTTGGCATTTTGGGTGGTGGTGGTGAGTGTTCCATGTTGTGGCTAAGGGGCTGGTGTTGGACTGGCTTTAGTGGAGAACCTTCTTACCTACTGCCGGGCTAGGTGATCCAACCTGGAGCCCTGTCCCTGTAGGAAAGGTTCAAGGAAAATGGGGCTGGGCCCGGGGGGCTGCAGGCCTGGGAGGGAAGAAAGGCCACCTGTCTGAGACGTGAGACTCCAGGGGAGTCCAAGGCTGGCCTCCCAGTAGATGGGAGGCCCCGCCCTTGCTCTGGGATGGGCTTGACCCTGTATTTCATGTTCCCTGCCCTTGGGCCTGCTTGTCCCACTGGAGGGGGCAACTATGCCGTCAGTGACCCTTGTGAGCAGAGGGATAGCCAAGAACCTGTTTCCTTACTTGAGGCTGAGACCTGAGGTCCTTGGGCAGCCCAGAGAAGCTTCTGCCAGCCCAGCCATACTTTTTCTTCCAAGCACCCTGGATTTTCCCAGGGGAGGCCCCAGAGTTGGGTGATGGCTGCCCAGGGCTGTCTGCTTGGGCCCCTGGGTGAGTGGGCCAGGGAAGGGCAGGACGGGCGGCAGTCCCAGGGTACCCCATAGCAGGGGAGATGCAGCGGGCACCGGACAGACCCTGGGAAGCCTGGCAGGTACAAGATGCTGACCGCAGGGACAGCCAGTGTGGGGACCTGGGGACAGCACTCTGGGATTCTGGAGGGTGCGGGCTCTTTGTTTGACTCTGCGCTTCTGAGCAAACGTCTGCTCACACCTGCCTGGAGCTGGACCCGCCCTGTGTGTGTGTGTGTGTAAGTGTGTTGGCGGAGATGTCTATTCTTTGGAGGGGGACTGGCAGAGGCCTAGAGCTCAGATGCAGAGCCTGATTTTCAGGGTGGAGCATAGAAGAGGCAGTTGGCTTTGAAGCTAGGGCGGGATGCAGCCAAGGCCAGCACTGTCCAGCTGGGCGGGGACTGAGGCTGGACCCCCATGGCTTGCAGGGGGGACAGGATCAGCCCAGGCTGGCCCAGCTCCTTTCTAGCAAAGTCTCAGATACCCCTCCAGCATAGGCCAGGCCGGAAACGCTGACCCAGCACAGGGCTCTGGCTGAGCAAGCGAGCGAGCTGGGCTGGGAATAAAGAGGCAACTGTGTCCAGTCCCCAGAGCCTGCCTCCCTCCCAGGATGGCCTCCGCCTGATGAAGCTTTTACAGCCATTGGCGGGGGCGGGGGGTCTGCTTCTTCCCAATGTGGGGGTCATGTCATTGAGAGCGGAGACACCAGGAGGGTGACACAGAACAGGGAGACAGCCCCCCATGATGCCAGTGCAGTTCCAGGGTGCATGTGCATCTGTGTGGACACATGGGGGGGGGGTGTGTGTGTGTGCGCAAGCGCATGTTTCGTAGACACACATGTACAGCAGTGCATGTCCATGCGAGGGCGTGCATGACAGTGTGTGCACATGTCGTGTGTGAGTGTTGCATGCATGTATGTCCAAGTGTGTTGTGTGTGCATGAATGTGACGGTGTGTGAGTGTGTGTGTGAGTCTTGTGCGTGCGCAGTCCATCGTGGGCAGGCTTGGAGCGTTTCCAGCCCCTTTCTCCGCAGCCGGGGGCTGTGTGGTTGGATGCTGGTGTAACCCGGAGCGAGGTCACTCAGACCTGGTCCAGGCCCGGCCTGTCCCGCTTGCCCACCGTCTCCCTGTGCACCCAGCTTGGGTACAGCCCGGTGTTGTAGTGTCCGTGGGTCCCTCTCCCCTGAGTGGAAACCCTGTCCCTCAGGGTATTTACCCTCTCCCCTGCTGCTGGTGGGTCAGTCCCATGTGGACATCCTCCATGGGGCTGGATAGGAAAGCAAACTTCCTTTATCATCCTGCACGGTGACAGCCACCAGCTTCCCTCACTGGGCGGTGTTGCTGCCCTGCCCTCAGGTGGGGTCCACCACAAAGTTTTTGATGCTCAGGGTTTGCCTGGCCCCCTGCAGAGGCAGCGCTGAGACCTGCTAAGACCTGGGCAGACCTTGAGAACATGATGCTGGTGAGAAAAGGAGACACAGAAGGACACACAGGGTGAGATCCCACTTGTGTGAAACGTCCAGAGCAGGCACATCCACAGACAGAGATGGATTAGAGGTTGTTAGGGGCAGGGGAGGAGGTGGAGGTGAGTGCTGATGGGAGTGAGGTTTCTTTTTGGAGTGATGGAATGTTCTGGAATTAGAGGTGATGGCTGTACAACTCTGGGAATGTACTAAAGGTCACTGAACTGTACACTTTAAACGAGTGAAGTATATGGCCTGTGAATCACTTCTCCATAGAACAAAGAAGTATTTGAGAAAAGGAGAAAGCAGGGCCTGGCCTTGGCTCGCAGATACCCATGTGCTGCGGCCTGGGGTGGCCATCCCTCTTCTCTCAGTCCCATGAGGGGGGAGGAGGTGCCGTCTCCCCACTTTATGGAGGGTCAGAGAGTCTGCCCTGGCAGCCCCCAGGCCCTGACTGCAGGCAAGAAGCGGGGCTGTGGGGGGGTCACCCAGTAAGTCAGCTCTGCGCTCCCCCTGTGCTGCCCAGAGGGCCCCCAGGGCACAGCCCAGCAGGGGCGCTGCCTGGGGAAGACTTTGGATTTGGCTCCTGTATGTCCGCCAGTGCCCCCCTGGGTTCTCAGAGCTGGGTATCTGCCCTGCCCTCCTGGGTCCCCAGGGCAACAGCACTAACTGCTTCTGTCCCCATTGGATCACATCCCCAAGTGAAACCGAAAGAGGCCTCTCTGGCTGTCCTGCCAGGCCCGCAGCTGGTGTGGAGAGCAGTGCCACATTCCCGGACACGGGTGTCTGGCATTTCCCGGGAGTAGCAGCCCAAGGGTCAAAGGCTGACACAGGAAGCGGTAGCGAGATGGAGGAGGGAGGGAGCGGTCCGGCTGGCCACGGGAAGCGTTTATGCACTGACTCACTGCTGGGATAGGGCAAAAGTTCCCCTCAGAGGTGCCAGGCATGGGTGTCCCACAGCACGTGAGGTAAGTTGAGGAAAGGCTGGTCCAGGAGCTGGGACAGGGTGTGTGCGTATGGGGGAGGGGGTGTCCTGCCCTGGAAGCTGCAGGGTCCGGGGCCTAGGTGCCCCCTTCTGGCCAGGGTAGTGCAGAGGGTGGGAGCCTCTCCTGGTGTCCTGTGTGAACCAGCCAGGGCATTAGGGAGTTTTCATCAGATTCTGGCCTTCCAGGAGCTCAGCCCACTGTTTTGGGGGTAGGGCTTGGGATGAGCAGGCCCCCAGGTGGGTGTCAGGGGCTGTCAGGATGGCCCTGGTTGGGGGGTTTGGGGTGTAACCCCCAGCAGTGAAAGCGCCCAGGCTGGGACAGAGTTGGGGTGCAGCTCTGGGAAGGCAGAGGCCGCCATCCCTCGAATTCAGACCTGCCACTCCTCTTGCAAAACCAGCCTGTCTGGAAGCCCCACCGCATTCCAGGAATCCAGCAGCCTCCTCCCAAGAGGGGGCCACCAGGGGCTTCACCACCTCCAGGCACCTGCAGGGGGCAGGGTCGGTGTCCTCAGAACCTGTTACTGTGCACAGGGCAAGGCCAGCCCTGCTGCCCGCCTGTCCACTCATGGGCTGCATCCTAGCTGGCTTCTGGGGTCTGCTCAGTAATTTCCCAAGGTACGCCCCCTCCCTGGTCCTGAGACCTGCAGATAGGTCACTTCACACACAAAGCGACTTGGCAAGTGGGGTTAAATTAGGGACCCTGAAATGGCGATGGCTCTGGATTCCACTGCAGGCCCATTGTCCTCCAGAGGTCCTTATAAGCAGGAGACTTTCTCCATTGGAGGCTGATGGGGACTGAGAGAGTCAGAGCTCCAGGGGCCTCCAGGTATTGCCTCTGAAGATGGGGGCAACCCCCCCACCCCGTCCCCTTGCTATGCCAACGGGATCATCACTGGGCCAAGCCTTGGGAGACCCAGAGCCAGGGCCAGTGTGCTCACCTGGACTTCTGACCTCTGGGCTTGGGTTAGGTTCCGAGTCTGTGGTTGTTCCTCTGGACAGAAAGAGAAGCAGATCCATGCCCCATCATGGGTCTTAGGATCCCTGTTTCTGTGCTTTGGGAGCATCCTCACTGTTCCCAGCTTGGCCCTTCCTCCCTTGGCATCCAGGTGCCCTTTGGTGCGGGTAAAGGTCTTTTTCGATGTTCTTGGCACCAGACTGGACCAAAGGAGCCAGAAGGGGTTGCTTGCTAGTCGGACCACCGCCTGGGACTAATGCGACCCAGCTGTAGACAGCACTAGCTGCTGTCTCACTCAGGGCTCTCCAGGGAGCTGGGATGAGAAGCCTGGGTGCCAAGGGACCTGAGGCACTCCTGTCACCAAGTAGCAAGAGCCAGGAGGGTCAGATCTTTCTCCCCACGACCTTGGACAGACTGGGGCACGTCAGTGTCAAAGGACTGGAAAGTTGGGCCTGCTGGGATATGGCTTGACATCTTTTCAGGGAAGAAGATCTGGGGGTCAGAGACCACATGCTCAGTGTATCTAAAGCCTTTTAAACTCTCTGCATAAGCACAAGTCCTGAGCAGGCTCCTCCTGGAGGAGGATGCCCTTGTGAAGGTGCCTGCTGCTGTGGGCAGCTGCTCCACAACTGTCCATGAGGACATGTTTAAAGGTTCATCAACTGCACGGGTGGGCATAGCAGCCAGAACGCCCTCCCTACCGGTGGGCTCTCCCTTGGTAAGGTTGGACTGTATCTGGGAGTGGGAACCGGGGGTTGGGGGCCCCCGAGTCCCAGACTCTTGATGCCCATTCCCTGCTGGGCCCTGAGGCTGTGTGCCCCGAGCTGTGCCCTCAGGGCTGGGGGGGGGGCGCTCACCAGCCTCTGGAGGCTGCAGGACTCCAGTTGGGGATGGGGTGGGGTGGTTATAGACTCAGCTCTGCCACGGGCGTGTGAGCTGCATGGAGCGCCACTTTGTCGGATATCTGAGTATCAGGGGCCAGCTGTCCTGGCCCGCAGACCTGATCGAATCAGTGCCTCCAGGACTCCACCTGAGAGTTTCCTTTTCTGCATAAACATTCATTTCAGCAAACATCGCTCTGTCGCCTGGGGCCAGGGTCAGTTCTGCTTCCCCAGGTTCAGTTTCTCCTAATGGCCCGTGTCTGTCCTCAGGCACTCGCCTGTACCGTCTGGGCTCCTGGGGTGGCAGCACCTTCCCAGGACTGTCATCCAGGGTCACTGTGTGTGCGCCTGGTGGCAGGGCCCCCATGTGGGTGGTTCTGCTGTTCTTGCTCTTGGGGTCAGGTTGGGGTGACATGCTGTGCGGCCACCTTCCCTCCAGGGCCTCCCCCGTTTGGCCTTGGGTTGACTGTGCAAGCCCCAGGCGGGGCCTCAGTGCGTCTTTGGGAGTTCCCGTCGTGGCTCAGCAGTTAATGAAACCGACTAGTATCCATGAGGATGTGGGTTCAGTCCCTGGCTTTGCTCACTGGTTTCAGGATCTGGCGTTGCTAAGAGCTATGGTGTAGGCTGCAGAAGCTGCTCTGATCCCTTGTTACTGTGACTGTGGCGTAGGCCAGTGGCTACAGCTCTGATTGGACCCCTAGCCTGGGAGTCTGCCTATGCTGCAAGTGTGGCCCTAAAAAGACAAAAAAGGAAAGAAAAAAAACGGACACCAGTCTTTGCCTTAGGGCCACCTTGCTGCAGCGTGACCCCCACCTTTACTAGTTTCACCTCTGAAGACCCTGTTTCTGAGGGAAGACCCCTGCCCAGGCTCCAGGTGGACATGAGCTTGGGGGACACCAGTCTCTCCAGTATCCCTCCTTCCTCTGTCCCACCACTTTCCCCCTGCACTGGGCTCTCTCTCCAAATCCCCAGCCCCCCTCAGCTGGCCCCGTGTCCCTGTGCGTCCCACTGAGCGCTTGGCCTCCGTGGCCCATCGGGGAGGAAGGGCTCCCAAGGCTTCCCTTGAGACCTCCTTCCCCCTCCCTTTTCAGCCCACCCACCACCCACGGAGGTGACTATCCAGGGGCACATGGCCCCCGGGGGTCCTGACGGAGCCAAGCTGTGCCAGCAAGCCCCAGGCGGAGCCTCAGTGCGTTCCGAGGGGCTTTGGGGCCTGAGCCAGCAGAGCTCACTGTCATCCTAGGATGAGACCCGGCGGCCTGCCCTGGGGTCACTGGCCAGGGTGACAGGGCAAAGTGGTCTCAGCTAAGAGGTGGGGATCAGGCTCTCCCAGCTCTGGCCTCATCCCACGTCCTGTTCCCCCCCATGTTCCCATCATTCTATCTGGGCCGCTGATTCCTTGATCTTTCTCTTTTACAATGACTCATTCACAACCTGATCTCTAGAGGAAATCCTGCAACACAAAGCAGGGCAAAGCACGGGGCCCCTCCCCCGAGAGCACCTTGTGGGCACCACGCCACATGCGACTCACGTCTCAAAATACATGGAGCTCTGGCCCTGGGACCCCACCTGGTGGGGTTGATCCTGGGCAGCTAGAAACCCCCCAGGACATGGCATGCTCATCCTTTGGAGCTCTGGGGCTGGCCGCAGACAGGGTACTGAGCATGGGGCTGCGGGGCAGGGCTGGACGGGGCTGCTCAGCAGAAATTGGAAAGTGAGGGGGGCGGGTGCTGCACCAGTGCCCGTGTTGGGGGGCTGTGGGAGGGTGGAAGGCTGGAGGCTGTGGAGGTGGGGCAGGGAGACAATGTTGGGCCTGAGCATTGAGGAGGGGGCCCTGTCGGACTGGGGTGGGCGCAGTGTCCCCACCTCAGCCCCTGACAGCTGTTCTCTGGATGTGCCTGTTCTGGACGTTTCCCATCCATGGACTCGCACACTGTGTCCTTCTGTGTCTGCTTCTCTCACTGAGTGTCATGGTCTCGGGTCCGTCTGCGTGGTAGAAGTGCTGGTGCTTCCTGCCTCTTCATGGCTGCGTGATGCTCCCGTGTGTGGAGAACACGTGTGTTGACATTGGATTGTTCCCCCTTGTGCTGTGGGCATGCATCTCTGTTTCTCCTGGCTGGATGGCTGGGAGCGGAGTTGCTGGGTCTGTGGTGACCGCTTCACCTTCCGAGGAGCTGCCAACCTTGGGGCTGCACCGCTTTGCACTCCCACCTACACGGCCCTGCCCTGGTCGGGATGCCTGGTGCCCAGGGGCCACCTTGACTCGAGGCCACATCGCTCCCCTCCCCACACTCTTGCTCCAGGGCCAGGTGTCAACACCCTGCTTGGTTGGAAGCCTCCTGGGGCCCCCGAGGCATGCTCTCTGTGTCTTTGAACGGATAGGGATCCCCTCCAAGTCACCCCACCCCTGTCAAGTCTGCAGCCTCCCCTTCAGAGACAAACCTTTGTCTGAAGGCACGTGGTGCCCTGGACAGCAGGTGACAGTGTGGTGCCTGAGCCTTCTGGGGCTGCGACTCAGGATGGGTTCCATGGGACCATGTAGGCCTAGCCTGCTGCAGGTGGGGGTCCTGGGGAGCTGACTGTGGTGTCCCCTCCCAGGCTATTCGGCTGTGAACTTGGATGGTGCTTCCTAAGGGAGCAGCAGTGGCCTCTGAGGCCTCGGAGCTGAGAGGTGCTCAGGAGTGGGAAGGGGTCAGCTTCACCGGGTTTCTGGCTGCCAGTAGAGGGAAGCCGGGAGTTCCCCGGGGTGGCCTAGTGGTTGGGGATCTGGCATTGTCACTGCCATCACTCAGGTCACTGCTGTGGCATGGGTTCAGTCCCTGTCCTGGAAATTTCCACATGCTGTGCGTGGGGCCAAAAAAATAGAGAGGGATGCTGTGACAGCGGGGGTGCCGATGGGGTTTAGTGGGGGTCTTGGCTGCGGGACGCGTCCCTTGCACTTGCTGCAGACAAGGGGCGGTGGTCAACCCCAGGGCAGAGTGAGCGGTCAGCCCCGTGAGCCCTCTCTCTCGAATAAAGGTGGTTCCCATCTGCCTGCTGTCCCAGGTCTGGGGGCTGACCCCTCGTGGGGGTCCCCTGAATAGAGGAGCCTCCTGGGGTCTCCAGAAAGGCACTGGTCACGTAAGTGGCTCCGATTGCAGAGGCTCTGGGCTCTGATGAGTGCCTGACGAGCCTTGTGCACGTGCCTGAGCAGACTGAGGCGCAGAGGAGCTCAGGCCCTGGGTTGTTGGAGGTTATCCGACCCTTGGACAGAGCTGGGGTTGGACCGTATGCCTGACCAAGACATTGGGTCACAGGACACCCATGTCTCTGTCTTGAGTCCCGCCCGGTGCAGCGGTGGGAGGGGGTGACTGGGGGCAGTGGTGTCCTGCTGGTAGTTTGGCAGCCCGAGTCCGGAGGCCTGAGTGGAGCAGGGCGCCCCCAGCTGTGGTCCAGCTCCCGCAGCCACCCTGAAGGCCTGGGCACGTTGTGGCCCAGGCCCTGGCCCTGCCCCTCTGGGCCGTGTGGCGAGGCATGGAGGCGGCCAGGCCCCGCGCAGGCAGCCCTCCCCGCCCCCTCGGGATTGCACAAGCTGCCCGCATGCGGCCGTGATTACTGGAAGTCCTGAGGATTTCTTCACTCAGGGCTTGGCTGGGAGTGGCAGCCACCTCCCCTTCCTGCCTCCCTGGGTGATTAATGTCCTGGGGCTCCTGTCTGAGGGACGCTCGTCCAGCCTGGGGTCCCTGCTGTGGTGGCAGGCGATAGAGTCTGGGGGACCTCAGTCCCAGGCCACAGGCTGGTGGGGGTAGGGGCTCGTGTGAGGCCAGGGCTGTTCCCGGCAACTTTTCTTGGCTAGGTGTCTGCCCTTGTTCTCAGCTGGGACTCTGGGCCTCAGTCATAGCCCCAACCCAGTGTGGGGGGGCCTTCCTGGATCAGCTTGGGTCCCAACCACCCGTAGACCCTCGGCTTGGGTGAGCCTGATGTGGCTGCAGACCCCTGACCCCCGTGGGCACCCCCAGTTAAGGTATCCCTCCCAGCCAGACTAATGGAGCACAGGTTGGACGGATGGCGCTCACACGGGGCTCCCGGGCTCTAGGCCCTCTTTGTGGGTAAGGGGAGCAGCCCCAGGGCCTGAGAGCAAGGGTGGCGTGTTGTGGGGGTACAGGGCAGAGTTGGTCCTGGCCACATGCAAGGGGCTGCCCTCATCCTGGAGGTGCCGGCCCAGTGTTCCCAGGAGGGGCAGTGGGCAGGGCCTCCTGTGACTTGGGATGTGGAGGCCGAGGGGGGCCTACCCTGGCAGCTGAAGGATAACCCCCTCCCCAGCTGTGGAGATGCTGGAAACCAGGAGGGCACCCCGGCAGCACTGCGGAGTTGGGGGCCTCAACCTGCACCCCCTGCATGGGTGGGGGGACTTCCCCCAGGGGGTCCACCACCCCCGCCATTCTCCATCCCTGGGAGCCCCGCCCAGCTGCCATCGCGGTCCAAGGGCCACCTCAGGACGTGCATGTCTTTCTCCAGGTCATGATGCCGCCGCCTCGGAGCAAGAAGCCCAGATAGATGCCCCTGCGGCCCGGGTCGTGGAGCCCCCCGATGCTGGCAGTGGGGCCCACCATGGACGGGGAGTTCCCTCCACACGAGCCCCCGCCAGCTGGCAGCGTCCTGTACAGCCCGCCGCCTCTCCAGACCCCGCTGTGCGGGTCCGGCGTCCAGGTGAGTGTCCAGGTGAGCACGGCCCCCAGGGCTGGCTTCCCGGCCCCTCGGCTCCCCTCCTGGTGCTTCTTGTGGAAATGGAGGCCCCCGGCTTTTCCAGGAGGACCCTCCGCAAAGTTCCTCTGCAAAGTTCCAAAGTTCCTTCTGCAGTCTTAGTTACCCTCAGGGACACACTGGCCTGGCAGCTGCCTTCACCTGTGGGGCGTCAAGGGCTGGGACCGCCCAGGTGGGTCATACTCCATACTTGTCCTTCTGCTTCAGCACCCTTTCTTCTTAATTCATGACAGTTTATTTCTTAGGCAGTTTTAAGTTGACAGAAAAATTGCACAGAAAGTTCCCACACACCTCTCCCTTCCCTAGTCTCCCTCTGATGAGGGTGCTCCGGTGAGGGTGCTCCGTCACAGCTGTAAGCCTGTCCTGATCCAGTGTCACTAACTAAGAGCCACAGTGACAGTCGCTTCACTCTTTTTTTCTCTTTTTTTGTGACCTACATTGCAGCTGTGGCAACACCAGGTCCCCCCCCTTTTTTTTTAAGGGCTGCATCTGCTGCATATGGAAGTTCCCAGGCTAGGGGGCGAATTGGAGCTGCAGCTGCTGGCCTATACCATAGCCACAGCAACACCAGATCTGAGCCAAGTCTGTGACGTATACCACAGCTCCCGGCAACGCTGGGTCCTTAACTCACTGAGCAAGGCCAGGGATTGAACCCATATCCTCATGGATACTAGTCAGATTCTTAACCCGCTGAGCCACAATGGGCACCATGCCAGATCCTTTAATCCGCTATGCCGGGCCAGGGGACTGAACCTGCGTCCCTGCGCTGCAGAGATGCAGCTGATCTCTTTGCACCAGAGCAGGAACTCCTTGGTTCACTCTTGGATGTTCTGTGGGTTTTGACATGTCAGAGGACACATCCCCACCATTAGGGCTTCGTTTCACTGCCCTAAGCCCTCTGCCCTCTGCCTCTTCATCCCCTCCCCCCAACCCCGCACCACCCATCATCTGTCTCCAGAGCGCTGCCTTTTCCAGAATGTCCTGCAGCGGGGTCATGGCATGTGACCGTTTCAGACTGGCTTTTTTTCCTGTCATGTGCATCTGAGGCTCCCCTGTGACTTTTCCAGGCTTCATAGCTCATTTCTCTTTAGCAGCAAATAACATCCCATATTCTACACGTCCCAGTTTGTTCATGCACCCACCTACCGAGGGGCAGCTTGCTTGCTTCTGAGTTTTGGTGACTGTGATGAAGGGCCATAAGTGATAAAGTGACTGCAAGGGCCTGGTGTCCTCACATCACAGAGGGTAGCAGAGGCCTCCCAAAGAGAAGGGTTTGGAGTACTCCATCGAGTCAGGCCAGAAGTGAAATGGGGGCTCCTCTTTGCAGAAAAGACAAAAGCTGAGTTTCTCGGGTAGGGGGACTGGAGCTGCCAGGCAGCCCGGAGAGCAGGTGGGGTGCGGGCACCAGAGGGCAGTGTGGGGTGCGGCAGTAAAGCACCTGCTGGGGTTGGGCCGAGGGAAGGAGGGTGGGAAAAGAGAGCAAGAGTCCATCTTGGGTCTCGGAGAAGCTGGGTGGACCTCAAGGCCAAGAGGAGCTCCGGATTGAAGGTCCAGAACTGGCAGGAAGTGCTGCAGACCCCAAATTATAGCATCAACAAAGTGGCAGGGAGGCATGCACCCACCCAGATCTCACCTACTGCCCAGCTGTGCCCACATGGTACCCAAATGAGATGGGCCCGGCACCTCCGCCGGTGAGGAAACAAAAAGGGGTTAAAGCTGCAGACCCCCTCAGTTTCAACGCCTCGGCCAGGGTCCTGGGCACCACCATGTGCTGGTCCAGCCACCTCCTCTGCTCCCCTTCCTACCGAAGCTGTTCCCACATGTCCCTCCAAGCCTCCGCTGCCTGGCTGAGGCCTCCCCGAGCCATCCCACACGTGGCAGGAAGTGCACGCCTTCCGCGGGTGCTGTTTCACCCTGTTTCCTAGGCTCAGAGCACAAACTTGTCATTCTTAATGATGCCACAGGATACCTTCTCCTCAGCATCCATAATTTGCTTAATTGTTTCCCCATTGTTGGGCCTTTGGGGAGCATCCAGTTTTCCGCTGCTATAAATAGCGCTGCTGTTTTCCTCCCCCTCCTGGATGAGTCCCTGAGGCTCTTTCTGGAATAGAATCCTGGGTCAGAGCAGCCGGCTCGGGCGGGTTTGCAGAAGATGGGTTACTTCTGCAACGTTCCTTTACAGTGACCCAGGAAGCTGGCCGAGGGCCGGGACAGTCCATGGGGACCAGGGGGGCTCAGACACTGGCATCACGGGAGGGACCTTTGGACTGAGATGAGAGACCCTGGTACAAGGGAGCTGCCATGTGGAGCCCGATCTGGGCTCTGAGCCCACTCAGGCAGTCAGAGAAGAGCAGGCTTCCCGTGCTCTCCAAGGCCCAGCTCTGCACACAGCCTTGTCCTCTTGGGCCACCAGTGTGGACTTGCCCCCTAGGCCACACTGGGTCTGGCTCAAGAGTGACCAGCAGATGGTACGGGCCTGTAGGCCATGGGGATGGGTGTGGACGCCGTGCTCCTCTCCGTGTCCTGGCTGTGCTGACCCAAGCTGGGGAGGAGGAACCCAGGGTGGAGCTGGCCCTGGGGCTGCCTGGCAGGGACATGCCCCTAGAACTATCAGTGTCACCAAGCTGGCCAGATATAGCAAATTAAAATAGAGTCCAGGGAAACTTAACTTTCACATAAACACAAATTTTTAGTAGGTGTGTTCCACACAGTATTTACACTGAAATTTATTTTTTGCTTATCAGAAATTCCAACTTCACTGAGTGTCCTGTGGTTTTTTTTTTTGGCATTCTCATTTTATCTGCCACCCTCGCAGGAGTATCATCTTCCTTCATCAGTTTACACTGGCCTAGGAAGCTTTTGGCTAATCTCCCAGGGCCTGCTCCTCCCCTGGAGAGGGCCAGTCTCTCTGTCTCCAGGTAGGAAATCCCCAGGCAGACTGATTGGTTGCTGGGGTAGAGGCTCATCTCTGAACCAATCAAGTCCCACAGGCCTGCCCTCTGAAGGCAGAGCCACTCCCTCTGGCTGCAGTGTAAAATTCCAAGGAAGTCTCTGATTGGCTGGCTCTGATGTACCACCCTGTGGGTTGGGGCTAGATGTCCCACATTGACAGCCTCACCAGAGCCTCATGCTGAGGGAGGAGGAGGTTGGGGTGCTGGGTAGACAAAGCCACAAGGGACCCCCACCACCCACTTCCCCAGCCTGAGACATCAAGCTCCTTAAGGGCCTGGGGGTCCCCTGGCCTGGGAGCTCCACTGGGGCACCCCAGGCCCAGTCTGGGCACAAGCAGAGAAGGTTGGTGAGCAAGTGGCTCCTCGGCCCTCCTCTCCCCAGCTGCCCACTTCTGGGCCCATAGCCCAAGCCCACTCCCTGGACCACCCTGGGCTGGAGCCACCGCACCCTGAGCTGGTTTCTCTGGTTCACCTGGACCCTTGGGGCCTGCGCCAGTTGTGAGGTCTCACCACATGTCCTTCACCCTGGTTCTCGGAGCTGGATCTCAGGATGGGGGCACTGATGGGAGGTGGGGCTAACGCCTCCCCTTTGCACGGTGGGGAGGGGCCCTGGGTGGGTTCTGGACCAGTACCAGGTCAGGGAGTCTTGGAGAGGGAGGGAGTGGCTTTCCCCAGGAGCGGGCCTTGTTTGGGCAGGGGCTAGATTAGAACAAAAGGGCATAGTGACCGAAGCCAGCAGGCCTTTCCCCAGCGACAGCTGGTGGCCTCCCTGACGGAGTCTCATGTTGCCCGTTCAGGGAAGGGGATGCCTGCTGGGACATGCCCCGCCTCCCCACTGATGCTACAGAGGGGTGTACGTGTCCCCACCCCCAAGCCGGTCCTGCCAGATGTTGCCCCAGCTGACTTCAAGCTCACCCTTCTGGCCACCCCCTGGCACTTCCTAAGGCAGGTCACCCAGAACCCCTGCCTGTGCCTCACTCGTGGGCCAACCAGGCTTGGCCCCTGGGAGCTCTGAGAAGGCCGGGTCCCATACCCGCCTGGAAGGGGTTGGGCTGCAAGGCTCTGGCTGGGCCAGGAGCCTGTCCATGGTGCTGGTGGGAGCCCCCTGCCCTTCTGAGAAGTCCCCTGTCCCAGCAGGCTGCACATCTCCCTTGTGGGGGCCGAGACCAGGAGGGACTCAAGCCATCTTGTTTTATATGGGGCCCCGTCGTCCACTTTCTAGATTGGGCTCCCTGGGCCCTGCAGGGATTCTAGGGGCAGGGCCACTCCAGAGTCACAACCATGCCTGCTGTCCCCTTCCTGCCCTATCCCCAGCGCTGCTGAAAGCATCTTCATCACAGCCCCCTGGTGGGTTGTCCTGTGCAGACGGGGAAACCGAGGCATAGGTGACCCAGCTGGGAAGCCCCCGGGCAGGCTCTGCTCTCTGGACCCTGCCCCAGTGCAGTGGGCGGCGGGGGGGTGGGGGGAATCGGGGGCTAGGGAGCCTGCCTCCTGTCCTCTCCCTGACACCTGCTGCTCTGTTGCAGAACGCCATGCTGCACTACTCCTGGTGGAACACCATTTCGCCCTCACCATACCCAGCCTTTTCCAGCGAAAGCCAGTAAGTGACTGGGGTCCAAACAAGCCCCACTGCGTACTGCTGGGGAGCCACCCCACCCTCAGCGGTTTCCCTCTTCCTTTCCATCCGTTTCCTTTGTTTAACTAGTTTGTCTAGTTAAACAAAACTAGAGTCTTGGTCAAGGGGCTTGAGCATCCCGCCAAGGGGGCCATGGACCAGGCCTTGGCCGCACAGGGGCAGCTGAGACCGACCTTCCGTGATCTCTCTTAGCAAGAACCCCCTCAGGGAAAAGGGCAGAAGTAGTGGGGATGAAGGGGCAAGGGAGCGCTCCACTTTAAGCCAGGCAGCTTCCCTGAGGAGGGCATAGTGAGCTGGATTTTGAAGGATAAGTAGGAGTTTGCCAGGGGGAGCAGGCCTGGAAACAGGCCAAGGAATGGCCTGTGCAAAGGGCACGGAAGCACGTGTAGCTGGAGCCTCAGAGTTTTCCTGGGGCACCGTGTCCTGGGACGTGGGCACGTGGGCCCCTCCTGTGCTGAGTTTCTGAGAGCTGTTCCTGTGGGTGGGTGACTGCCGCTCCCATCCTGCATGGGGCTGCACTGGCCATGCCTGCTGGCTCACTGAACTTCTCTGCCTCCAGCCAGTTCATGAACTCGTCCTCCTTCATCGTGGGCCAGCCCTGCGCGGACACCAGCTACGGCCCCGCCGCCGCCACCCACAGCTTCCCACCAAAGAGCAACGACTTTCCTCAGGTAGGAAACCTCTGGTTCCACGGGACCCTTGCCGCGTCCCGGGGTAGTGCTCATGGCTGGGCCATGCGTTAAATGGATGTGTCGTGATGTGGGGACCGGGCTTGTTTGGGAAATAGCTTTTCTGGATCTGTCGGGTTGGGGGGACGGCTTTCTAGGAGGGAAGCACTTCGTTGGTGGTCATGTAATGGAGGCTGGGAGGCCAGCTGTGTCACACTGTCGCTCAGGCCTGGGTGTGGGTTACGGGCTGCATCTGTAGCGCCGGTTCTCTTTCCCTGGACCCGCACTCACTCCAACAGGGCGCCCTAGCCCCTCGGCTGGGGCCGCATTCCCCACGGCCCGTGGCCGGAGCCAGCCCCTGTGGAGTCCAGGGACCCTGCCTTGTGGCCTTGTCCATGGGGTTTGAACTTGAGAGCCACAGAGGTGTTGAGTGGGAAGGAAGGAGCCCAGCGAGCCTGTGGTGGGGCCTCAGCTCCAAGGTGACCCCAGTCTGGGCGGCAGGAGCTGAGTGACGCTGCGTTTCTCTCCAACGTTTGAAATCCTTGGTGACCAAGTGGCATCTCCATGGCTGGGCTGCCTTGACGCACAGTTTGGGAACTGGAGGGTGAGGGGGTGTCAGGTGCTTGGTTTCCTCTTATAGAGCAGGGGCTCGCGGGCTCTGCCAGGGGACAGGCTGACGGAGGACCCACCTGGCCCGCATGAGCCAGTGCAAGCCCGCTGGACCCTCTTGGACCAAAACCAGGGCCGTCAGACCGGCCCACATGCACTGGAGCCTGGCTGTTCTCCGTACCCAGGGCCGCAGCAGGACGGGGCAGAGAGCTGGACTGAGCGCTGCACTCTGTGGTGACAGTGTCCCCCAAAGTCCAAGTCTACTCAGAACGAGACTGACTTGGAAATGGGGTCTTGGCAGGTGTGGTTAGTTAAAGGTGGAGCTTGGGAGTTCCCACTGTGGTGCAACGGGATTGGCTGTGGTCTTGGGAGCGCTGGGACACAGGTTCGACCCCCAGCCTAGCAGAGAGGGTTAAGACTCTGGTGCTGCTGTAGCTGCAGCTCGGATCTGATCCCTGGTCTGGGAACTCCATATGCTGTGTGGTAGCCAAAAAAAAAAAAAAAGATGGAGCTGAGATCTCCCAGGTTAGGGTGGCCCCTAGCCCACTGAGAGTCCTCGCGGAGATGGAAAAGTGGAGAAACAGGTGCGGGTGCAGGGGCTGGGGGAGGCGGGGAGGACCCCTGGAGCCTGGGGGAAGCTCAGCCCTGCCAAGCCTAGGGTCTATCCTGAGGGCCAGACTTATCTACTGTCAAAGACACCCATCGACCGTCCTTTGACCGTCCAGGAAGAGTCACGGCCAGGCCTTGAGGCCATGGGAGCAGAATGGGCTGGTCTGCCCCTCAGGAGCCCCGAGTCCCCCAGGCTGAGGGCCATGGTGTGGGGACAGGAGGCCACTGGACACAGACTCTCACCTTTACAGAAGGCTTTCCTCTGCCTGCTGCCGCCAGTGTGTGAGGATACCCTTGACCAGGAGAGGAAGGCCATGGCGGGGTGGGCAGTTCAGCCTCCCAGGGCACGCAGCTGACAGTCCCTCATCTCTGGGCATTGGCTCTTCCCGAGGGCTGGCGGCTGACTGGCTCCTGTCCACCATGTCCTAGTCATGACTCTGCATCCAGACTTGCTTCCCTGCTTGAGGTGACCCCTGCTGGACAGGTGAGGTCTGGGGTGTGTCAAGTCCAGGGCCAGTGGAACCCTTTGGGGGCTGTCCCAGCCCTGTGGCTGCCCACCTGACCTCGCACGCCCCCCCCCCCATTCATCTTCTCCCACCGCCTCCCGGCTCTGCCAGTAATCGGCTTTGTTTCCGAGCCGAGAATCCCTTGGGGTGCAATGCCTGCTTCTCGTGCAGGTAGGAAAGCATGCCCAGGGCCCCCCCTCACTGGAGATCACCATGCCCGCCCCACAGGGGTCCACTGAGCACCTGCTGAGTGTAGCCACAGCCCAGCCTACCCTCCATCTGCCCTTTCCTGGGATGACCTGGACCCAGATCCCCGTTAAGCAGCAAAACGTCTTCAAATGAAATCTTGCTACAGTGCCAACTGTGGGATCAGACAGATATGAGAACACAGCTCAGCCCTGCTGGCAGCCTCCCCACCTCCCCCAGGACCCCTGGGCCTAAACGCCAAGAAAAGGCAGAGTCCACAGCAAGCCTGGTGTTCGAGGCCCCTCACAGCTCAGCCCTACCCAGTGGGTCCACCACAGACGCCCTGTGCTCCTGGCTCAGCCTAAGTGACATCACACAGTGGCCGGCACAGGGACAACCCCGAAGACATCCTTGTCCTGGTCCTAGGACCTTGGATGTATCATCTCTTATGTCAGAGGAACTTTGCAGAGGGGATAAGTGAAGGTCTCTGAGATGGGGGTGACCTTGGATTCCCCAGGGGCCCAGTGTCATCACAAGGTCCTCATAAGAGGGAGGCGGGAGGGTCAGAGGCAGAGAGAGATGGGAGAGGCTGCTCTGCCGGTGGTGAGGATGGAGCAAGGGGCCGCCAGCCAGGGATGTGGCGCCTCCACAAACTGGAAAAGGAGGAACTGACTCTCCTCTGGAGACTGCAGAGGAACCGGCTCTTTCAGCCCATTTTGGACTTCTGATCTCCAGCACCATAAAGTAATAAATGTGTGTTGTTTTAAGCTGTGAAGTTTGACATAGTTCATTACAACAGCAAGGGGAAACACTCCGAGTGAAGCCCTCACGTGAGCCAAGGCACACTCTTCGTTCCTGTTCGTACATCAGAAGGAACTGGAATGGAAAATGCAGGGCCGGGGGCAGGAAGTGAATATAAACCCACAGGCCTTAACGTACCTCCTGGTAGCCAAACTTGAGCCCCAGGTTTCCTAGCAGCCAAAGCAAAGAGGAAAGGGATGAGTTGTGCGATTCTTGCTGCCTCCAAGGAGAAAGCTCCCTGACCTGATTCTGGGGTGTGGAGCAGTTCCCTGGGGGCCACACACAAGCTGGCAGTCAGACTGGGCACCCGCTGAGCCCACCCAGAGCCTGGGGGCCCGGGTTCCAGTGTGGGAAGGTGAATGCACCCAGAGGCTATCTGTAAGTTTCACCTCTGATGCTCTCTTCTGTATGTTTGAAGGTTTTTGTGACCAAACTTTAAAATATTTTAGGTTTACAGAAAAGCTGCATAAACGCTACCAAGAATTCCTGAGCACCCTCACTCACCCAGTTCCCTGCACGATATATATAGCACCTTACATAATCGCCACCGAGGCCAGCGTTGCAAGGCAGAAACTAGCCCTGGAATAGCACGGCTGACCACACTTGTGCTCGCAGGGGTGCACTGAGGCTCTGAGAAGAACCGGCCAGCTCTGTGCAGGCTGCTTTGCCAGGGCCCAGGCTGGAGGGGTCTGTGTCCTTTGCAGGAGGCCCACAGTCATGGCGCACCTCCTCCCAGGCCCTGAGTCCCTGTGTCTTGCTGATGGATTGACCTTGACCCATGACAGGGCATTGTCCACTGGGTCCCTCCACTGCCCACTGTCCTCCCCTTTCTGCCTTCAAGTTAACATAGAGCCACTGAAGCGCCTGCACCCCTTACTGAGGGGCCCGTGTGTGGCCTCCTACCCCAGGATGTGCTGGGGGTGGGTGGGCACATGGCTGGTCTTTCATCCTTTATCTTTCAATTGAAATATGATTTGCATTTCATATGAATTAGCAGTTTTAGTACATTCACACTTATGCAGCCATTGCCTCTAATTCTGGAACATTCCATCTCCCCAAAAAGAAATCCATCCCCATGAGCATTCACTCTTATCCACCTCCCCCCAGCCCCAACAACCAAGAACATACCCTCTGTGTCTGTGGATGCATCTATTCTGGACGTTTCCCATCCATGGAGTCACACACTGTGTGTCCTTCTGTGTCTGCTTCTCTCACTGAGCGTCATGGTCTCCAGGTCCATCCAAGTGGTAGCGAGTGTCGCTGCTTCTCTCCTTTTTGTGGAGGACGTGTGAGCTTATGTGTCCATCAGTGGACATTTGGGGTTGTTTCCACCTTCTGGCCGCTGTGAATCGTTCTGGTGTGAACATGCCTGTGTAGACTTTAGCATCGACCTGTATTCCACAGTGGCTCAATCTCATTTGGGGAATTTTTTTTTTTTTTTTTGGCTGCACCCAAGGCATATGGAAGTTCCCATGGCCGAGGATCGAACCCACGTTGCTGCAGAGACAGCTTCAGATCCTTAACCTACTGTGCCACAGTGGGAACTCCTCATTCGGGGAATGTTGGGCCCTTGTTCCGGTGAGGTATAGGGGTGAGGTGTGCCCCCAGAACTCTCTGCCCCTGCCCTTCTTGGGCCTCCTGTCAGTGCTCCCCACTCTGGTCTCTCTGGGGTCCTGGATTCGAGGTGGCTGGCCCACCCTTCTTCACTGACCTCCCAGTGCCCAGCCCCCTCCAGCCCCCACTCCTTCCCAGGAGCAGGTGCTGCCCTCACCCCTCCTCCCAGGCTGCCTGGACCCCAGCATCTCAGCTGGGCCCCGGGAGGGCTCTTTCCCGCGCACTGAGTGCCCTTCACACGGTCAGCATAGCAGGCATCCGCCCTGAGGGTCCCTGCAGGCGTCTCAGGTGGGCCCCACATCCTGAGGACACTTTCCATCTGCCAGCCTGAGCTTCTGGGAAGCAGGATGAGGTCACGGCTCAGAGAAGTGCTTTGCAAACTCTCAGCAGCTCCCCACACGGAGGGGGCTGGCGGGCAGCATCGACTGCTCTGCAAATGGATCTCTCCAGGATCAGAGGTCTTGGCCCACCCTGCCAGCTGGCGCCCAGCGGTTCCTGGCACTGGCAGGGAGCGAACTCGAGGCTGCTTCTCAGGAAGCCTGGTGGTTCCCATGGGTCATGGCCGAGGACCCCCACTCCGTGGTCTGTGCTGAGGTCAGGGCGCGGCAGGACCATGCTCCCCTGGGAACTCGGGAAGGTCCGTCCTGCCTCTCCTAGCTCCGTGCCCCCGGTGCCCTGGGCTGGCGGCCCCCTCAGCCCATCTCTGCCTCTGTCTTCATACTCTGCATCCTTGTCCAGATCCCCTCCTTCTTGTAAGGGCACCAGCTACAGCATTTGGTCCTCCCTGCTCCAGTGTGACCCTCCCTCAGTTAATTGCATCTGTACCAGAGGTGGTCCCATCACAGGTACAGGGTCAGGACTTGAGCCCGTCATTTGGAGGCCACAGTTGAGCCCTCAGTACAAGCACTCTGGCAGCGAGGTGTTCTGAGGGGCACCTTCAGTGCCCTCCCAGCCTTTTCCTCTTCTGCTGGCTACCCCGGCCCCGCTCCTCTGCAGACGCCCGTGCAGGGGCTCTCTGGGAGGCCCGGCAGTGTGCATCTCAGCCCTTGTGCGTGCAGGGAAGGCGGGTCATCAGATGCAGGAGGAATAGACGGGGTTGTTGGGGGAACTGCCCTGCCCCTTGCTGCCCATCCCAGGGCATCCTAGGGCCCCACGGCTGGGACGTGCTGGCCAGACAGGGATGACTGGCCACGTGGTGACAATGCATGGACAGAGTCTGAGTTTAGAAACGGCTGGTAGCCTGACAGTTCATGCCAGTTAGATCTAGCAATAGAAAGCTTGTGCATGCACTTTGTGTCCTCTTTTCACTTCGGTTTCCCAGTAATTCTCTCTCTCTCCATTTTTTTTTTCTTTTTTTTTTTTTTTTCTTGGCTTTTTAGGGCCACACCCGTGGCGTATGGACGTTCCCAGGCTAGGGGTCCAGTTGGTGCTACAGCTGCCGGCCTTCACCACAGCCACAGCAACATTAGATCTGAGCCGCGTCTGGGACCTACGCCACAGCTCATGGCAACACTGGATCCTTAACCCACTAAGTGAGGCCAGGGATCAACGCGCAACCTCATGGTTCCTAGTCAGATTTGTTTCCGCAGCACCATAGTGGGAACTCCATTCCCAGTAATTCTTTTTAAAATCGAGACAAAATTCTCAAATCTGAAAATTCATCCTTCTGAAGTTCCTGTTGTGTCTCAGCCTCACTGATGTGAGGCTGTGAGTTTGATCCCTGGCCTCGAATAGTGGGTTAAGGGTCCAGCGTTGCTGCCAGCTGTGGTATAAGTCATGGATATAGTTTGGATCCCACATTGCTGTGGCTGTGCCGTAGGCTGCAGCTGCAGTTCCTATTCGACCCCTAGCCTGGGAACCTCCATATGCCGTGAGTGTGGCCCTAAAAATCAGGAGAAAAAAAATTCATCCTTCTAAGGAGTTCCCTCATGGTACAGAGGGTTAAGAATCTGGTGCTATCACTGCAGCAGCTTGGGTAGCTGCTGTTGCATGAGTTCAGTCCCTGGCCCGGAACCTTGATATGCCACCGGTGCAATCAGAAAAAAAGAGCATATTCTAAAGTATATTCACAGAGTTGTGCAACCACCACCTTTACGTAATTCCAGAACGTTCTATCACCCCAAAGTGCAGCCCTGTCCCGGTCAGCAATCATCCCAGCCCCTGACAACCACTCTCTGTCTCTAACAACCATTCTCTGTCTCTGTGGGTATGTATGTTCTGGACGTTTCCCATCCGTGGAATCACACCCTGTGTGTCCTTCTGTGTCTGCTTCTCTCACTGAGCATCGTGGTCTCCAGGTCCGTCCACGTGGTAGTGAGTGTTGGTGCCTCTCTCCTTTTTATGGCTGAATGATGCTCCCATGTGTGGATGGACCACACTGTTTATGCATCTTCCACTGTTGGACAGTGGGGTTGTGTCCACCTTTTGGCTGCTGTGGATGTGCCTGTGCGGGTTTCCATAAGGACACCCGGTGGTGGAATCGCAGGCTTGTGGTGGTGACTGTTTTCTGAGGACGCTGCCCTGTTTCATGGCCCCACCTGCCGGGCTGGGCTCCAGTCTCTCCGCCTCGTCCCCAAACTGCTCACTGTCAGCTTCATGGGTCCAGTTTTCCAGGCAGCTGTGAAGTATGTCCCGCTGGTTTCACTTTGCATTTTGCAGTTTTTTTGTCCTTTCTCTGCTTGCTGTCATTTGTACATATTTTCCCCCTTAGCGGTAGCCTCAGGGCCCTGTGCGCCCCCAGCCCCACCCCAGCTGTGGGCTGGAGACTGCGCCAGGTGCTGCCGCGTTGGGCTGCGGTCTCCCTGACCTTTGGGTTCCTCCCCAGTCAGGAGCCCAAAGCACCGAGCAGAGCAGGTATTCCCTCCTCTTGGCTATGAGCGGCACAGAACCATCCCATGAAGTGGGTGGTCTAAAGAAACAACCTAGCGAGTTCTCTGGTGGCTCAGTATTGTCACCACAGTGGCTCTGGTTGCTGCCATGGCGCAGGTTTAATCTCTGGCCTAGGAACTTCCACATGCCAAGGGTGCAGCCAAAAAAAGAAAAAGAAGCAACCCAGGACAGGGCACCTGGGCCTAAGGGATTTGTGCCCCTGCTACCAGCCCCGTCTGCATCCCGCCCTCTGTGCCGGGCTGCGGGCAGATGGGAGCGGGAGGATCAGGCTTTCAGGGGCAGCCAGACCCTTGCCAGGGCTGGAGGAGGGGACTGACCTGGGCTGACCCCGGTGAGGTGCTGGAGGCAGGTTCCAGGGCCACTGGGACTGTGGTGACAGCCCCCCAGATACAGGTTGAGGGGCTGACAGACCTGGGAGGGCATGGGGGACCTGGAGCGGCTGGCCCTGCCTCCATTTCCTCCTGCGAAGTGTAGGCCTGTGCCCCCACTCAGTCACTGCTGTAGGCACCCGAGGGGCAGCCTTTGTCCCTGCCAGGCCAGCTGGGCAAAGGGTTTGGGTGGGACAGTACCCAGCGCCCGTGGTCTGGGGAAACTGAGGCCAGGGCCAGGAGGGGTCTGCCCGGGCATCCCAGCCGTGTTCCCCCACCCCCGCATGCTGTCTGGACCCACAGAGGGGCCTGGCCTCAGCCGAGGGCCCCCTGGGGCGGGCAGGGTGCGACCTGGCGGGCGGCGGGCGGGCCTTGTTGACAGCCGTCTGTGGCTAGATTCCGCCCCGTTCAGTAATTCTCAGCGCTCTGCCAGGAAGCGTCCTGACTTACCAGGCAGGCATCATTTCCTGAAAGTCAGCGGCCTTAGGGGAAGTAGGCGCCGGCAGTGACTAAACCAACATGCAAATGCAGCCGGGCTGAGCACCGCGGTCATGCGGGAGCTGCTCCCGCCGCCTTCCAGGGACCTGGCGGCGGCTACCATGTCCCAGCTGCGGTTCTGGCTGCAGTTTGCAGCTCTCAGCAAGGTAACCCTGGGCTCCTGCTCCGAGGGAGGCCGGGCTGGGAGGGCGGGATCCGGCCGTGGGAACCGCTGGGAACACCCGGGCTCCCGGAGGCCCCCTCCCCCAGCCTGCTACTCCTGCTTATTTGGCAGCGAGAGCAAGTCCGCTGGAGTTTTCCAAGCAGAGCCATGTGGGATGAGGGGACTGGGGGCTTGCGGGACAGGCAGGGAGGGCAGGCAGGAGGGGCTGCAGGCAGCTGGGAACTGTCCCACTTGGGGTCTCCAGGACTCCGGGTGTTCTGGGAGTTTGAGCAGTGACTCTGGGGGGCATGGTTCGAGATGGGCTCTGTTGGTCAGGTGGGGACGGTCTCCATCCTTCGTCTCTCCTCCCCTCCTTGGGGCCCCTGCCGTGGGCCAGTGACAGGACCTGTCTCTGAGGGTCCTTCCCTGGCTGGCGGGGTGCTGGGCCAGGGCTAAGGCCTAGAGCCAGGTCATGCCTGGGGGCTGGCCTGTCCCATCCCACTGGACTGTGAGGCGGGGGGCGGTGGGGGTGTCACTGTGTGGGTCCTGTGGACACTTCGCTGGTCCAGGGTCCCTGAAATGCTAGGGAGACAGTAACCACAGCAGGTGACTCTGTTTCCTCCCTAACTGTCGGGGCAACCAGCCAGCTCCCCACCTGGGGGCCGCAGTGGTTGGACAGATGGGCCTGGGGTCCAGGAGGGGATCCAGGTGGGGACGTGGGGTGGGAGGTGAGGCCGAGGAGGGGGTGGACACAGGCTGGAGGGTAGCAGGCTGGTGGGGCCCGAGGAGCTGTGGTGCTGACCTGACCGGGCCCTGGGAGGGAGAATCTGGGTTCGGGACGTCCCAGAGGTCTGCTGGTGGCTGCTGGGGGTCTGTTCCCATTGTGGGTGGGAGGCCGCCTGGGAGGGGTCCACTCTAACTACTGTCTAGCCGCCCATCCTGCCCCGGGAGCTGAACCCTCACCCCTGGTGACCCAAGTGGGGCCCCGCCTCCCTTTGTCCCCCAGGATCTAGTGGCCTCAGACAATGTCGCTGCGCTCCGGGCCCCTGGTGGAGGCACCCTCTGCAGAGTAGGGGGAGAATGCCCACTTTCTTAATTAACTTTTTTTAGGACAGTTTCAGATTTACAGATTGGCTGAGAAACAGTTCCTGTGGGCCCCATGACCAGCCCCCATCATTCACACCCACCTTAGTACCGCATGTGTCCCAGCTGACACGTCAATGTTGAAATGTCATCCTTAATCAGAGTCCTCTCTGACCTAGGACCCCTGTGACACCCGGTACCCCCCCCCCCCTGTGCCGTGCGCCCCATGTGTGGCAGTCTTCACCGTCTCTCCTTGAGAGGCGCCCGGGCTGGGCGTCCTACAGGGCATTGCCAGGCTGGGTGTGTCGGGGTTTTCTCAGATCGCACTGGGGCGATGGGTTGGGGGGCGTGGGAGGACCTCAGGGGAGGCGCCCTTGTCACCCATCGCCACACCAGAAGTCCCTGCTTCTGTCCTTGGTCTGCCCTCCTGGTTCCTCACTGGGGTCCCTTCTCGCTGTCCTGGGCAGGAGTCTCTGTACACAGCTCTAGGAGAGGGGCGGGGTCTCCTGAGCGCCCCCAAGGTCCTCCCTGACCACTGCTCTGTGATTGTTTTGCCTCCGGGAAGCAGGGCCACCTCAGGACACCAGGGTGGGTGGTTGATGGCCCGGGACCATCATTACCCTGACCAGACTGGGTGGCACCTGCTGGGAGGGTCATACTCAGAGGTGGTCCCACAGGGGTTATGGCTGAGACATCCAGCCCCCAGGCAGCCCGTGGAGTCTCCGGGGACCTCTGCGCCCTGCTGTTTCATGGAGACTAGATGGCCAGCTTCTGCAGCCCAGCCTTCCCTGGCACTGCCCGCCAGACTCAGGATGGGCCACCTGTGACCCCAGCTGACTGGAATGGGGCGGGAGCTGGCATCGGGGTCAGTAGGGCCAGACCCGCTGCCACCACCATCTCCGTTTCCCTGAGATGGATGCTCTGGTCTGTGGGGTCACAGGCTCTTGCATGAGGTGCCAGGTGCCCCAGGGGGCGTCATGGGGGCCTGTTCCTGCTCCTGAGATTGGCCTCCCCAGCTTCTGTCCTGGAGCTCAGGGCTTTCATTAATCTTCCCAGGCCTCTGCCCGTGCCTGCGCTAGTCCTGCTGGACGCTGTGTGCCTCCCAGCCGGGGAGACAGTGAGAGGAGGCTGGGCTCTGCATCCCTCCGTGGTCCAGGCTGGGCATGGCAGGGGGCTCAGGCCAGCAGAGGCCTGGTGGGCAGAGTGCTGTCCTTGCACACTGCCAGAGCCAGAGCACCCTGGGTGGTGAGAGGCGTCCGAACAGGGTCTCCAGCCTCATAGCAGCTGACATGGCCAAGTCCCCTGACCCCAGCCAGCAAGGGCCAACCCCGTCTAGTAGATGAACAGACTGAGGTCAGCGTCCATCCACCTGTAAGGAGGCTGCTGGGTGGACCTTGCCACCCCCATCCCACCCCTTCCTGCCAGCTTGCCTATTTGGGACTGCACTTGTGCCAGCGTCTGAGTTCGGAGTCCTCAGGAAGCTGGACAGTGCCACCTGGAGGTCACCCCACCCCAAGGAATGGGGGCTGATTCCCATGCAGATCAGTGTATGTGTGAGGGAGCCCCAGAAACATGGCCCCTGCAAGGGTGTGGGGCAGGGCCGAGCACTGGCTGAACTCTGGGTCTCAGTGACCTAGGGCCCCGGGAACACTGCCCTCCACCCCCAGAAGCCAGCTTGGCCATGGCCTCCAAACCCAGGCGTCCCTCCTCAGAGTCCCCCAGGGCCCTGAGACCCCCCACTGGCCAGCCCCTTCCTCTTGGCCTTCCCTCACTGGTTAGTGGAACAGACGCACGTGGCCAGCCTGACAGGCCCCCAGCAGCCCCGGGGGGGCAAGCCGTGTGAGTGCGGCAGGGCTGCTAGGAGCAGCCTTCCCTCCTCCATGGCCCGTGCCCCGCTCAGGAAATGCTCCCACTGACAGGTCTGAAATGCCTTGGGGCCAAATGTCAGCATAATGGGCCCTCTGCAGCCGCAGCTGGACTGGCTCCACCCATGGCAGGCGGGCTAGGGGGCTCCCTCCCTGGGGGACTGTCAGCCAGAGCTACCTCTGTCTGGGCCTTGAGGGGCTAAGGGAGGTGGGTGGGGCCTATACCTTCCCCAGCTGGGGGGGTGGCGCTATGGGGCCTCGGGTCTAGGAGGCCCAAGGGGCTGGTTCCACTGGTCCCCATGCCCGGCAGAAGCCAGGCACGCCCAGGTGCTCCCTGCTGGTGACCAGAGGTGGGAGGGAAGACAGCACGGGAATATCCCCCCTCTGGTGCTGCACCTACTTTCCTTTAAATTTAGGTTTATAAAGTGTATAACCTCCACAGCTGACTGCCAAAGGTGTGGGGGTCCCTGAGCCCTGACATCCCTACAGTGGTGTCACCTTCTCCACAGGGATGGGCCAGGGAAGGCATGGGTGTCTCTCCCCTTACCCCAGTGTCACCGACGTAGAGTCTAGTACGTAGCCCGTGGGGTCTGGCTTCTCTCACGTCTGCTTGTTCTTCTTCCTTTTTTGGCCACCCCTTAGCATATGGAGTTCCCAGCCAGGGATTAGGTCACAGTGGCAGTTGTGACCTATGCTGCAGCCTCAGCTATGCCAGATCCTTTAACCCACTGTGCTGGGCCAGGAATTGAACTAGTGTCCCGACACTGCAGAGATACTGCAGATCCCGTTGTGCCACAGTGGGAACTGTACTTTTTTTTTTAATAGTTTTATTGATATAATTTATATATTGTACAGTTGACCTATTTGAAATGGGTAATTTAGTGTTTTCAGTACATTTCACAGATTCATGCAACCTTCATCCCTGTAGCTAGTTTCAGAACATTCTCATCACCCCCAAAAGAAGCCCCCTTCCCATGAGCGTCAAACTCCCGCCCCAGCCCCTGACAACCGGGAACCCACTCTCTGTGTCTGTGGACGTGCCTGTTCTGGACGTTTCCCAACCATGGAGTCACACACTGTGTGTCCTTCTGTGTCTGCTTCTGTCACCGAGCATCATGGTCACAAGGTCCGTTCACGTGGCAGCGAGTGTTGGGGTTTCTCTCCGCTTCACGGCTGAGTAGTGTCGCTGCGTGCCTGACCCCGTAGCTCTACCCGTGGATGTCCCTACTGCCCCTCACCCAGCCTGTCTTCTAGGACCCCTCATACCTCGATGACCTCTCCAACGCCTCCATCTTCTCCTCGTCTGTGGACTCCCTCTCGGACATCGCAGACACGCCTGACTTCCTGCCTGCCGACAGCCTCAGCCAGGTGCCCACCATCTGGGATGTGAGCACCGGCCCCTCTGCCCACGACAAGGTCAGTGTGCCCCCAGCCCGCCCTCGGCTGTTCAGATGCAGAGGAGGCCGTTGCTTGAGGGAGCACTTGTTTCCCATGGGGGCGGAAGGTGCAGGCTCCGACCTGTGGGGTGGCGGGGGTGGGGGGACAGACTCCTGTACCAGGTGTCCCATCACTGCTGCCCCCCCACTTCCTCCGGTGGCTCATTCTCCACACCCTGCTCTGTGCTGGGCCGCGGGGCCCCTGCCCTTTGGGGAGATGGGTTTACCAGGAGGTAAGAGGAAAGCAAGTTCCCAAACTGGTTCTCACTCTAGTGTTTCTCCCCCCGACCCTCGCCCAGGCTAGGGGCCCCCTTGTGTAGGCTGCCCCCCAACCCTGAATGTCCTCAGTGCTGAGGGGACACCCTCAAGAAATGTAGTCATGTGACAGAATAGAGAGCCGGGTGGGCAGGGCTAAGACTTGAAGGAGGAGGCATCAGCCAGGCCAAGTGGAGGGAACAGCACATGTGCAAAGATCCTGTGGTAGCAACAAGCCCCTCGGGGTGAATCCCAAGGCCTGGTGGGGGTAGTGGGGGCACGGACCTCTTTCCCAGTGTGGCGAGCAACCCCTGGCCAGCTTTTCGCCTGGGCCACAGTGCTGGGGGAGGAGTGGCATCTGTGCAGCATCTCATGAAGGACACAGATGGGGGAGGAGGGGGACCAGGTCGTAGAAGGTGGCTGGGCCCGGGATGAGGAGAGGCCAGCCTGGAGAGGTCACAGGTGAGCAGGGACTCTGGGTGTGCCACGCCAGACTCTAGCACATTCCCTGGACTGGGCAGTAGGGGCATCCAGTGAGGATTGGGGGAGCCCCCACCTCCATCCAGGCCTTTCAGGGTCCTCCGCCAGGGGAGCAGCTACTAGCCTTTAGGGGCCTGAACCTGCTTCACAGCTTCAAGACTCAAGCTTGGGCAGTGTGGATGGGATGCCTATGCATTTGGGGGCAGCTGGGCTGGGACCCCACCAAGCTTGTGGCTGCTCATGGGAACAGATGGGCCAGGCTGAGGCTGGTGGGAGGATGGGACGTGCCAGAGCAGGCGCAGTGGGCCTTTCGCCTCCTGCCTGCAGGGGAGCAGGAGGTAAGGTGGAGTGGCAGCAGGAGGGCAGCTAAAACCCCACATTCCGCCCACCTGGCTGCTGTGCTACGGCCATCCTGCCAGCCCATCCTGGGAACCTGACTCAGCCTTCCAGGAACCTGGACCCGCGGCTGTTTGTTTGTTTTTGTTAATTCAAAAAAAGGAAAAAAAGGAGTTCCCATTGTGGCTCAGTGGTTAACGAATCCGACTAGGAGGCTCAGTGGTTAACAAATCTGACTAGGAATCATGAGGTTGCAGGTTCGAACCCTGGCCTTGCTCAGTGGGTTAACGATCCGGCGTTGCCATGAACTGCGGTGTAGGTTGCAGATGTGGCTCGGATCCTGCGCTGCTGTGGCTGTGGTATAGGGCGGCGGCTGATTAGACCCCTAGCCTGGGAACCTCCATATGCCATGGGTGCGGCCCTAAAATGACAAAAGACAAGAAAAAGGAAAAAAAAGAGGGAATTGAGAATAAGTTTCTGACCTCCCTGTAACTCACTTCCATTTTCTTTTTCTTTTCTTTTTAGGGCTGCATCTGCAGCATATGGAGTTTCCCAGGCTAGGGGTCGAATTGGAGCCTCAGCTGCCGGCCTGTGCCACAATCACAGCAACGCCAGATCCGAGCCACGTCTGCAACCTACACCACAGCTCATGGCAACGCCAGATCCTTAACTCACTGAGCAAGGCCAGGGATCAAATCCGCAACCTCATGGTTCCTAGTTGGATTCGTTAACTGCTGTGCCACGATGGGAGCTCCTTATTTTTCATTTTTAAAAAAAACCTTGGCCATGTTTTTTTCTTTCCAGTTTTACTAAGATATAACTGATGTACAGCACTATAAGTTTAAGGTAGATAGCATGACAGTGTGATGCACACACATCATGAAAGGATGACCACAGTAAGCCAGTGAGCATATATCATCTCATACAGGATACAAAATTAATGGAATTCCCTGGTGGCACAGTGGGTTAAGCATCTGGCATTGTCACGGCTGTGACCCGCATTCAATCCCTGGCCCAGGAACTTCAGTTACCATGGGTCCAGCTAAAAAAAAAAAAAGAAAAAGAAAAGATACAAAATTCGAGAAATAGAAAGGAGTTCCCATTGTGGCTCAGCAGTAACAAACCCGACTAGTATCCATGACGACACAGGTTCAGTCCCTAGCCTCGCTCAGTGGGTTAAGGATCTGACGTTGCCATGAGCTGTGGTGTGGGTCACAGACACGGCTTGGATCCCTGCATTGCTGTAGCTGTGGTGTAGGCTGGAGGCTACAGCTCCAATTGGACCCCTAGCCTGGGAACCTCCATGTGCCATGGTTGTAGCCCTAAAAGACAAAAAGGCAAAAAAAAAAGGAAAAGAAATAGAAAAGTATTTTTTACTTATGACACGAACTCCTAGGATTTACTCTCTTAACAGCTTTCACATATAATGTTCAGCAGTGTTAATTATACTTATCAAGTTGTACGTTGCATTCCTAGTACTTACTTGTCTAATACTTTATGCATCCCTGGCTCTTATTTATCTACGAGATCAAAGTTGGCAGGCAGTAGGGGAGGCCAGTGGCCAGCCGAGGGGCTTAAGGACAGTGAGGTGAGCCCCCACTGGGGGCGGGGGCCCCTCCAGGCACTGCTGCCCCCCATTTGGTCTGAGGCTTGTGTCCACTCTTCCCTCCAGCTGTTCCTGCCCAGTGGGCCATTTACAGGCCTTGAGGACTCTGTGTCCTCCCTGCCCAGCACCCCACTTCTCGTCAGCTACCAGGTGAGCCAGGCCCCTTCCCTACAGCCACCCTCCCATCCTGGGGACTAGGGAGGGCCCCTCGCACTCAGGCATCTGCTGTGTGCCAGGCCCTGTGCTAGCTTAGAAGCCTGGTCTGCCCATTGGGGACCATGGGCAGGGAAGCTGAGGTGCCAGGGAGGGACCATGCTGGGGGGTGGCAGGGGACCCTCTCCCCACCACCTGAATTCACTGGACTGCCTGCCGGGTGGACCCGGCCCCTACCTCTGGTGGGGGGGCTGGCGTGTTGTGGGGTTGGGGGGATAGGATCACCTCCGGCGTGACAACACCTGGCCATCAGTCTCAGAGTCAGCCCGAGGAGGAGGAAGAGGCTGAGGAGGATGAGGCAGAGGAACTGGGCCACGCGGAGACCTATGCAGACTACGTGCCTTCCAAGTGTGAGTATCCTGGGGACCCCCAGCGGGCGGCCAGTGGGCTGCGCAGCCCCAGGGGCACTGGGTTCCTGAAGGTAGGTCCCAAGGCAGATGTGAGAGCTGTAGGCGGACTGTGGTGGGGCAGTTCTGTAATCGGGCTGTAATCTTCATTTGGCGCAAAAACCAGAGATAAGCACAAAACGAGAGATAGAGGGTGCAGTGGAGAGGCAGGCTGCCTTCTTCCCCACCCACGGGGTGGTGGCGGTGGGGTTAGGGATCTTAGTGCACAATGAGACCCTCCCCTTCTGGGCGCGTGCCCCGCCCATCCTGGCCTCAGGCAGACCTCCCTTAGGCCCTGGCCACGCCCCTGACTTGCCCCTCGCCACGCCCCTCCAGCCAAGATTGGGAAGCAGCACCCGGACCGTGTAGTGGAGACCAGCACGCTGTCCAGTGTCCCGCCGCCAGATATCACTTACACCCTAGCTCTGCCCACTTCGGACAGCGGGTCGCTTTCTGCCCTGCAGCTGGAGGCCATCACCTACGCCTGCCAGGTGATCCCCGGGGCTCCCACCAGATTCGCGTCCGGTGTGGGAGGGGCGTCTCAGTGTCCACCCTGACACTGCAGCCCGCTGACCTCCCTGTCTTCTCCCCGACCCCGGCAGCAACACGAGGTCCTGCTCCCGGGCGGGCAGCGCGCGGGCTTTCTAATCGGGGATGGCGCGGGCGTGGGCAAGGGCCGCACCGTGGCAGGCATCATCCTGGAGAACTACCTGCGGGGCAGGAAGAAGGCCTTGTGGTGAGTGTTCTTACTCTGAGTGCGGGCGTGCTGAAAGGCGAGGAGGGGGCTGGCTCTTGACGCCTACTGGCCCACACTCCCAGGTTCAGCGTCTCTAATGATCTCAAGTACGACGCGGAGCGTGACCTGCGGGACATCGCTGCCTCTGGCATCGCGGTGCATGCGCTGAGCAAGGTGGGTGGACCGCAGCCCACCCCTGATGGGGGTCCTGGAGGCCCGGCATGGCCAAGACACCGCGCGCACCAATGCCCGCCCCTTTCCCCAGATCAAGTATGGCGACAACACTACCTCAGAGGGCGTCCTCTTCGCCACCTACTCCGCCCTGATCGGGGAGAGCCAAGCTGGCGGGCAGCACCGCACTCGCATCCGGCAGATACTGGAGTGGTGCGGGGAAGCCTTCAATGGCGTGGTATCCTGGCCAGGGGCAAGGCCTGGGCGGGGGCGGGGGCTGGGGCGGGGCAGGGGAAGGCTGTGAAGGGACGGGGCGGGGTTTGGGGAGGGCCAGGAGAGGCTGCTTGCCTGGAATCTAGTGTCCAGCCCCCACCCCACCCCCGCCCCGCGCGGGAGGGGGCAGAAGTGCAGGAGGAATTCCTGGCAGGCAGGGCCTGGTGGCGCTGGCTCAGCCTCAGTGACCGCTCTTATCCGCCCCTGGCTCAGCCTCCTGGCTCCAGCGGGCTGGACCCTTGACCACAGGGTCAGGGTCGGGGGGTGTTTTCTGTGACAGCACGGGGTGACAGGTCGGGAGGTTTGGGGGCACAGAGCACTTCCTGCCCCCTCCTTGTCCATCCAGCCCCCTAGTTGGTCCTGGGCTCCATGGGGCTGGCCAGCTGGGCCAGGAGGCCCCACTGCCCCGGGCCCTTCGCAGCAGGAAGCCCCAGGCCTCCCTCAGTGCTTCAGCTTGAGAACACTCTTTGCTCCCATCAAACCTCAGGAAACCAAGTAGAGGAAAGCGTAAGCAAGAGTCTGATGGTTGCCTGTGTTAATTTCTTATTTCACACATTCTTCTTACTAGTAACAGCCTTCAGACAAGCCCTTCTTGGTCTCCCCCAGCCTCTCCCCTCTATCCCCCTCAGCCAGGCACCCAGTGACAGGCCACAGTGTTTCCTGGGATTGCTGCAGGGGCCCATGGAGGAACCCCTGGCCCTACCCCCTGGGAATCCGCCCTTGTTCCCAGAAGCAGGCTGACTGCACCCTCCTAAAGCCCTGCACGCTTCCAGATGCATCCTTTGTTCCCAAGGCTTAGTTTGTGTAGAGTCCCCAGGGCTAAGAGCAGCAGCAGAGTTTCTGGCAGGTCTGGGTAACTGGTGACACCTCAGTGCAGCAGCAGCACAAAAACAACAAGGTTAACCTCATACCCGGGGCTGCCTGCCAGCACCAGGCTCACCTCTTCACCTGTGTTCTCACAAATCCTCTGTTGACCCTCTATACACACGTACCTGCACGTGGGCCTCTGTGTGCACACGTGTGGCACTCACACCTTGTTTCTTAGCTCCGTGACGGACATGCTTCTCCACAACCTACTCTTTCTACCCCTGAAACATTAAGAACTTTCTCTGTCTTCCAATTTCTGTCAGCATTGTGTGGGGCCTAGAGGTTCACACACAGCGAGCACCCCACCCATGGCCAGGTACCCCCCAGGCACCTCCCAGAGTCTCCCAACCAGGAAGGGACCCTGTGAGGCATCATGGTGGGTTTGTGGGGCAGCCTGCCTTCCAGAACAGTCCTTAACCCACGCCTGCCCCAGATCGTGTTTGACGAGTGCCACAAAGCCAAGAATGCCAGCTCTACCAAGATGGGCAAGGCCGTGCTGGACCTGCAGAACAAGCTGCCCCTGGCCAGGGTAGTCTACGCCAGTGCCACAGGTGAGGGCACACAGGGAGGGCAGCTGCCAGGGCCCAGTCCTCCATTTGTAATGGCAGGTCTGCAGCCTGGCTCCTGCCAGGCCCTGGGAGGCACCTCACAGCCTGTTTTCAGACAGACACCAACCCCCGTCTGGGGTCCTTCCTCTGTCAACTGGCTGTGGGCGCTTTCCCAAGACCCTCAGCAGCTCCTCCCTCCCCCAGGTGCCTCTGAGCCTCGGAACATGATCTACATGAGCCGCCTGGGCATCTGGGGCGAGGGCACGCCCTTCAGGACCTTCGAGGAGTTTTTGCATGCCATCGAGAAGAGGTGCGCTCTTCACCCACCCCCACTGCACCCATGGTGGGAGCGGGGGCCATGGAGGACCCTGCTGGTCACACTGGGAGACCTGTTGATGGGTGTGACCACCTCATACTCCTGCCCACACTCTTCTGGCAACCAGAGGGATCTTTAAAAGCAAATCCCTTCCTTTCTCTGCCTGGTACTTCCCATTGGTCTCAGGGGAAAGTCCCCTCTTTTTCTGGATCCCACACAGACCCCTCCTTGATCCAGGCAGACCACCTTTTGTCTGTTTCCAAGGCCTGCTCTGCCCTTGGTGGCCACTGGGCCTTTGCAAGTGCTCTGTCCTCCCACTGTGCACTTGGCTCTTCCTCGTTTGCTCTCCAGGGCTCCGAGTACCAGCCCCTCCCCGGCTTGATCCATCTCTGGGTGGGACCCAGCATGCGGTTGGGCAGGTCTCCTGCCAGTGCCCAGGCAGCCTGTGCTCATCCGCAGGGGTGTGGGAGCCATGGAGATCGTGGCCATGGACATGAAGGTTAGCGGCATGTACATTGCGCGCCAGCTCAGCTTCTCCGGCGTCACCTTCCGCATCGAGGAGATCCCTCTGGCCCCGGCCTTTGAGCGCATCTACAACCGGGCAGCCCTGCTGGTGAGCCTCGGGCCACGTGGACAGCCTGCATCTCCCCCCAGGAATCATGCCTTGTCACCTTCCTCGTCTGCCCTGAAAGACGCCCCAGGGATTAGTCAGACTGTGGAGAGGAGGCGGCAGTGGACCTGCCCGCCTTGGTCCCTGGCAGGAGCTGAGCAACTTGATTCTGTTCAGGTTGTAGATTCCGTACAGACTGTAGGACTGAGCCCTCTCGTGCCCTCCCCACAATTTCGTGCGCACATTGCCAGATGTGACCCAGCTGGTAGCTGTTTTCAGTGTCCACATCCGTGTGCACCTGTGGCCTGGCCCCATCCTTACCATCAGATCACACCCACCCAGGACGAGCCCTGAGCTTCAGTCCTGCCATGTCAAGCTTGGCCCCTGAGCTCCCACCAGAACTGGATCTCCCCTTGGCCCTGCCAACATCGGGGCAGGCCTCTTTCTGGGAGCCACCCTGGGCACTGTGGGGGGTAGAGCAGCCTCCCTGGCCCCCACCGAGACGATGCCAGGCCTCCACCAGTGTAACAACCACGGGTGTCCCTAGACACGACCCGGTGTCCCCTGGGGGCAGGACCGCCCTGGCGAGACCTCCCGGGTCTAGAGTGTGGAGAGTGAAGTGCCTGCCTGCGGGAGGCAGTCAGCACAGCTCTCCCCACCCCTCTGGACACGTCGACCCCTCACAACCACTGCGGCCTTTCCAGCATCACACTGCCTCCACATTACACTATTACGACCCCCCACCCCTGGCCTCGTATTTCAGCAGGGTAGGGGTGGGCAGGTGGACGCCTGGGTCCTGGGGCCCGGCAGGGGTGAGCTGAGGCGACTGTGTCATTGCAGTGGGCCGAGGCCCTGGGCGTGTTCCAGCAGGCGGCCGACTGGATTGGCCTGGAGTCCCGCAAGTCCTTGTGGGGCCAGTTCTGGTCGGCTCACCAGCGCTTCTTCAAGTACCTTTGTGTGGCTGCCAAGGTGCACCGGCTGGTGGAGCTGGCCCGGGAGGAGCTGGCCCGGGACAAGGTGAGCAGGGCCTGGCAGGACCCCGCATCCCCGTGTGGGGGGGCAGGTGGCAGAGCCCGGCACCCTATGTCAGGATGTCAGTCTCTGGCTCAAAGAGGAGCCTATGCGTGTCTGGGAGGCCCCCACCCAGGGGTGGGAGTGGTGATGCTGGACCTGGTCCTGCGCACTCCCAGCTCCCTGTGGCAAGTGGCAGGCAGGGCCTGGCTCCAGGCTCCCCATGTCCAAGCTGAGCTGGTGAGTCCCCAGACAGTATGGGACAGGGCCAGGCAGAGAATAGCAGGGGGTCTGGGAGCTGAGGCTGCCATTGGCTGCCAGGTGGAGTTCCCAGGTGGCTCTGGGCTTACTGGGGGCCTGGCAGCCCGAGGAGCCCAGGGGAGGAAGGAGAAACAGGCCAACCCCAGGTTTCCTGCTGTGGGGGCTGGGTATGGGGTGAGGGTCCCAGGCTGTGGGGGCTGCAAGGCTGGTGGGTGAGGGTCCCAGGTTCACTCACCACCCCCACCCCCACAGTGTGTGGTCATTGGGCTGCAGTCCACCGGCGAGGCGCGAACCCGGGAGGTCCTTGGCGAGAAGGAGGGACACCTCGATGGCTTCGTGTCTGCCGCTGAGTGAGTGATGCTTGTGGCCCATGAGGGTGGGGGGGGCTACCCTGGGGGCCCCCTCTCTGTGTGACCGAGCAGGTGCCCCCCCCCCGGTCCTCCATGTGATCCCAGCTGAAGGAGCTGGCCCCAGGCCCTTGGAGACCTCAGGAAAGCCAGCAAGAGGACCTGTGGGGACCCCAGGACTGGGAGGGCCGAGGCTTTAGAACGAGGCTTGCAGGCACCCATCCCTTGCATGTATGTGGTGCCATTTCAAGGACTGCACTTTAATTTTAGAGACTGGCCTTGGTGTTTCCCGAAGCCCCTGGTCTCTCTCCCCGCCCTGAGCAAGGGTCCTGGCAGGAGGCTCTTCGCCTGGCTCCACCCAGCCTCCACCCACACTTAGTGCCTCCTGCAGCCACAGGCCCACCAAATGCAAGGTGGGGGGCCCTGCCCCACTGTGCTTACAGCTCCTGTCCCCCTCTCACCTGCCTTCCTGGACTCCATGTGCCCAGACCCATCCGCAGGGCTCTCTGGGCGCTCCCTTCCACTGGGCAGCAAACCCACACAGGGGACCCAACTCCTCTGAGTCTCCTGGTGAAAATAAACCCTACTTCTCACTTTCAGAGGCGTTTTTCTATCACTAATTCAGAAGCACTTTCCTTCAACCAAGAGAAAGCGAGAGAGAGGAGCAGGCAGTAAGAGAAAACGTAAGCCTCCCACCTCTGACCTCAAGCCTCCCACCCGGCTTGTGGCCTCCTTGCCCTGGCCTGGTACCTCTCTCCCTTCTGAGCCACCTGTCACTACCACCCCGCCCCCTCTACTGCTGGCTGCACAGCCATGTGGCCTGACCCCTGATCCCCGCCTCAGCCTTCCAGGGCAGCTGTTGAGTCCCCAAAAGACCCCAGTGCAGCAAGATGGGGGTGCAGCTAGCTCGGCCCACGTGGCCACATGCCCAGAATAGGCGGCCTTGCCCTCCCCACGTGAAAGTGAGCCCGAGGCTGAAATCACACTGATCGTGTGGACCAGGATGGAACCTTTAAAAAGCATCCTGGGAGGAGTTCCCGCCGTGGCTCAACAGAAATGAATCTGACTGGTATCCATGGGGACATAGCTTTGATCCCTGGCCTCAGTCAGTGGGTTAAGAATCAGGCATTGCTGTGAGCGGCTATGTAGGTTGCAGACATGGCTTGGATCTGGCATTGCTGTAGCTGTGATATAGGCCGGCAGCTGCAGCTCCAATTCAACCCCTAGCCTGGGAACTGCTGCAGGTGCAGCCCTAAAAATGAAAAGAAAAAAAAAGAAAAGAAAAGAAAGGAAAAGGCATCCTGGGAAGTTTTCTTGTGGTGCAGCGGGTTAATGATCTGGCATCGTCACTGCAGCGGAAAAAAAAAAAAAAGTATCCCTAGATAGGGGAATGATCTCCTAGCGTCTACTGGCATACACTGCCTGCTCTTTCTCCAGGCAAAGGCTGAGCCTCCACTCCTGGGGGACAAGTGAGGCTCAGAGAGGCAAAGCAACTCACCTGAGGGCATGCAGCCAGGCCTGGGGGCCCAGTCCTGCTCCTCCCACCGCCTGGGACCAGCTGTCAGGGTGCCTGGACAGCAGCCGAGTTCCCTCAGCCCCTGGACTTCCTGTCAAGGCCTGGGCACATCCTCTGGCTGACCCAGCCGTGGCCACCTCATGAGGCTGGGCGCACACCTTCCCTGGGCGCTATCTTAAGACACACCGCTGTCAGGAGGTCTGACGGGCTATTAGAACTACCCCTTGGAGTTCCCGTCGTGGCTCAGCAGGTTAAGAATCTGACTAGTATCCATGAAGATGCGGATTTGATCCCTGGCCTTGCTCAGTGGATTAAGGTTCTGGTGTTGCTCTGAGCTGTGGTGTAGGTTACAAACACAGTTCAGATCTGATGTGGCTGTGGCTATGGCTGTGGCCAGCAGCTGCAGCTCCGATTCAGCTCCCAGCTTGGGAACCTGCACATGCTGCAGGTACAGCCCTAAAAAAGAAAACAAAACAAAAAAAGAACCACCGCTTTACACTGTACCACAAAGCAAGACAGAGCAAGAGGCCCACCCCTGAACCCTGACTGTCTCGGCAGACAGATCTGTCCCTGGACCGCTGGGAGGCTCCCCCAAGGCCAGAGGTGCAGGACTGGGCCCCCGTGACCCCTGCCTACACACCCACAGGGCGGCCACGAGGTCGTGGAGCCAAGGCGCCCAGGCTGACGTGCGAGGTGGCGGGCGTGATCCGTATCAGCGATGACAGCAGCACGGAGTCCGACGGCCTGGATAGTGATTTCCACTCCTCCCCCGAGTCCCTGATGGATGACGACGTGGTCATCGTGGATGCCATCGGGCTCCCAGCCGATGACCGCGGTGAGGCACGGCGCTGCCCCGCACCCCGCCCTCCCCATCTCCTCTCAGGCTCAGAGAGGGGAGGTCGGGGCATGCAGCTGGGCAGGGGCAGAGCCAGGTTTATGCCGAAAGCTGGGGGTGGGGTGGGTGGTAGGAGAAGGCTCTGGACCCCCATACCTCCTGTGCTCACCCCCATTCCCCAGGGACCCTTTGGCCTCAAGGGCCCAGGATTTATTCTCACTGTGAGTGGGGTTGTGGGTGGGCAGGCAGCCTGGCTGGTCCCACCTGACCCTCCGGCCCCACAGGTCCCCTGTGCCCCCTACAGCGGGACCTGCATGGCCCTGGCATCCTGGAGCGGGTCGAGCGGCTGAAGCAGGACCTGCTGGCCAAGGTGCGGGCGTTGGGCCGGGAGCTGCCGGTCAACACCCTGGACGAGCTTATCGACCAGCTTGGAGGCCCAGAGCAGGTGGCCGAGGTGAGCTCTGGTGCCCCCTGGTGCCTGCCTTGGGGAGTTTGGGTGGCTGCTGAGCCCGGCCCCCAGTGTCCTGGTTGGGTCACCTTCCTCAGCCAGCGACACACACACACACACACACACACGGGTCACCTTCCTCAGCCACTGACACACACACACAGGCCAGCGGGGCCTCCCGGTTCCAGGTGCACTCTCGAGCCCGCCTGGCCCCCGCGCCTGCCCATCCTCCCCTTCCACCTGCCTTCTTTCCCGCGATGTTCCTGTGCTGCCACCTCAGATTTGTCTTGGCCCCTGGTGGCTGGGCTCTGCTAAAGTGCTCGGGAACATGTAGTGAAAATTCCTGCTGACTGCCCATGGCCACCCGAGCCTGAGAGAGACAGTCCTGGCGGCCCCACTGCGCACACCCAGGAGCCCCAGGGTCACAGGCAGGGGCCTGGGAAACAGGCATAAGAGCCCAGCCCCTGGGCAGCCACACAGGCCGATGGCCTGTAACCTCGCCCCCACCGTGGCCACAGATGACCGGCAGGAAGGGCCGTGTGGTGTCCAGACCTGATGGGACTGTGGCCTTCGAGTCCCGGGCAGAGCAGGGCCTCTCCATCGACCATGTAAACCTCAGAGAGAAGGAGCGCTTCATGAACGGCGAGAAGGTAGGGACCGTGTCTGCAGTGCACCCGCTGTGCCGTGTGCCAGGAGGAGCCCCCAGGGCCCTGCTGGTGGAGGAGGTGCAGAGGTCAAAGGGCTGGAAGACCGCCAGCTGTGTGCAGGTGTGCTGACCGCCCCCGTCTTGGTCCAGATCACCTGTGCACTACTTCAATGCCGGCCCTCTGCTTCTCCAGGCCACCCCATGGGGGACCTGGGACAGTCCAGACTCCATGCTAAGACCTTGTGGGCCCCTCTGTGGACACACCCTGCCTGGGTCCCTATAAATGCATCTATCCGACCCAGGGCACATGGGGTGCTTGCCCTGCCACCCCACTGACCTGGCCATGTCTGTGCCACCCCCCCCCCCCCCAGCTCGTGGCCATCATCTCAGAGGCCTCCAGCTCCGGTGTCTCCCTCCAAGCTGACCGCCGGGTCCAGAACCAGCGGCGCCGGGTCCACATGACACTGGAGCTTCCCTGGAGTGCCGACCGGGCCATCCAGCAGTTTGGTGAGCCACGCCCCAAGCCACCCTGCCCCAAGCCACCTGCCCCAAGCCACACCACCCTGTGGGCCGCCTGGTCCTTAAACGCCCCTCTGCCTCCAGGCCGGACCCACCGGTCCAACCAGGTCTCCGCTCCTGAGTACATCTTCCTTATCTCAGAGCTTGCTGGGGAGCGAAGGTTTGCCTCCATTGTGGCCAAGCGGCTGGAGAGCCTGGTGAGCGAGCAGGCGGGCGGGCACTGCGCCAGGGAGGGTGGGTCCAGGAGCAGAGGAGCAGTGTGTGACAGTTTCCCACATCCTGGGCAGGGGGCTCTGACCCACGGAGACCGCCGCGCCACCGAATCCCGTGACCTGAGCAAGTACAACTTTGAGAACAAGGTTCGCAGGGGGGTGGAGCCCGGGAGAGGAGCGTCCTGAGATGCCCCAGCCTCTGATGCGGGCCTCGCCCCTCCCCACAGTATGGTGCCCGGGCCCTGAGCTGCGTGCTCACCACCATCCTAAGCCAGACGGAGAGCCAGGTGCCGCTGCCCCAGGGCTACCCTGGAGGGGACGCTGCCTTCTTCAGCGGTGAGCTGCGGCGCCTGCACTCTCAGGGGTGCAGTCTGGGCGGTGGGATTGGTAAACGGATTTGTGTCGGAAGACCCTCCACCCCCCGTACCCCGAGGGGACACTCCTGGTGGGGTTGGGGTAGCCGGTGGGGAAGGCAGGCGAGCAAGACTCTCCCTTCCTGCAGACATGAAGCAAGGGCTGCTGTCGGTTGGGATCGGTGGGCGCGAGTCCAGGTCTGGCTGCCTGGACGTGGAGAAGGGTGAGTTCCCGCACAGCCCCACACCTCTCAGGTTGGGGGACGGGCAGGGGCCAGGTCGACCCAGCCTGAGGCACCCTCTCGCCAGCAGACTGCTCCATCAGTAAGTTCCTGAACCGCATCCTGGGGCTGGAGGTGCACAAGCAGAATGCCCTCTTCCAGTACTTCTCTGACACCTTTGACCACCTCATCGCTGCCGACAAGAAGGAGGGCAAATATGACATGGGCATTCTGGGTGAGCACAGCTGGGGACACCCTCCCCCAGCCCCGAGCCAGAGCACCAGACCACCCACTCACCCAGCTCCTCCTCCCTAGACCTGGCCCCTGGCATTGATGAGATCTATGAGGAGAGCCAGCAGGTGTTCCTGGCCCCAGGACACCCGCAGGACGGGCAGGTGGTCTTCTACAAGGTGAGAGGCTGCCGCCTGCCCCCCACTGCCGCCTGCCCCCCCCCGCCCCGCCCCCACCCCTAACGCCCGCACCCCCCAGATCAGCGTGGACCGCGGCCTGAAGTGGGAGGAGGCCTACGCCAAGTCACTGGAGCTGACGGGTCCCCACGACGGCTTCTACCTCTCCTACAAGGTGGGCGCCCAGGGAGCCCCCAAGGCTTCCCAGAGGCAGGATCTCAGCTGGTGGGCTGGGAGGGGTGGGCGGCCAGCCTTGAGCCCTCTGGGGCACACATGCCTTGGGCACAACCACCCAGGTCGTGTGGTGCCCCTGCCCTCACGCACACACCTGCCCAGGTCCGAGGCAACAAGCCCAGCTGCCTGCTGGCCCAGCAAAACCGAGGCAAGCTCTTCACCGTGTACAAACCCAACATCGGGCGGCAGAGCCAACTGGAGACCTTCGACAGCCTGTGCCGGAAGTTCCACCGGGTAGGGCCTGACTGTGCCCCCACCGCACTCCAGTCTCTGCCACTCAGCTCTCCCTGTCCCAGCTCCTCTGCCCCCAGGCCAGCCCTCAGACTCCTTGCTCACTTCCCTGGCCACCAGGGGCAGAATGAGCAGGCCCACGACCCTCGGGCGGCGTCAGTTTCCTGTTTAAGCACTGGGGAGCGCAGACAGGTCACCCATCCAGGGCCTTGACTGCCTGTGTCTGCAGGTGACGTCAGAGGAGGCCAGAGAGCCCTGGGAGAGCGGCTACAGCTTCTCGCTGACTCACTGCAGCCACACCACATGGTGAGGACCTGGGTCGGGTCTAACTGGGAAATGGGAGATGGGGGTGGCACGTGCACGTCTGAGCCGCCCCTCCCTTGCGGCAGGAACCGGCACTGCCGGCTGGTGCAGGAGGGCAAGGACTGCACGCAGGGCCTGCGGCTGCGGCACCACTACATGCTGTGTGGCGCGCTGCTGCGTGTGTGGGGCCGCATTGCAGCTGTCATGGCCGACGTCACCAGCAGCAGCTACCTGCAGATCGTGCGCCTCAAGACTAAGGACAAGAAGAAGCAAGTTGGTGAGTGGTGGGTGCAGCGGGGTGGGGGAGGTGCGTGTCCCCGCAGGCCCTGACCGTGCAGCCCTGGCCCCCCGACCCATAGGCATCAAGATCCCAGAGGGCTGCGTGCGACGCGTGCTGCAGGAACTGCAGCTCATGGACAACGACGTGAAGCGCAAGCATGCATGCGGCCGGGCTCTCCCCCCACCACCGCCCACCCCACGTCCGCTTGAGGTCCTGGACCTCACGTACAGCCCGCCTGCCCAGGCCTTCCCTCAACCCTCACCCTTTGCCTTCCCGCCCCCTGCCCCCGGCCCCTGCGGCCTGCTGCTGGGTGCCCCCGATGCCCCTGACGCCCCGACTGACCCTGCAGCCCTCCTGCATCAGGGCTGCGACATCAACTTCAAGGAGGTGCTGGAGGATATGCTGCGCTCCCTCAATACCGTGCCGTCCCCCCAGGCCCCCGGCCCACTGGGTGCAGGCGGGGGGGTGGCAGGGGCTCCAGGGGTCGGTGGGGGCCCCGAGCGGCAGAGTGTGATCCAGTTCAGCCCCCCCTTCCCCAATTCCTAGGCCTGGGTATCCTTCTCAGACAAAACTTATTTATCTGTAATGTATGCCATGTCTCCAACAGGGAAGCAAGTGGTAGGCGGGGCCAGGTCCCCCTGACTACTGAGGAAGAGGGGCCAGGGGCCCTGGGCCAGCCTCTGGAGGCCTCCACTGTAGTGCCTTCCCACAGGTGCTGGCAGACGCCCAAGATGCTGCCGGCCCCATGGGGTCCCGGAGGCCCTGCCTGGTGGGCAACGGCTGCTTGCAGGCCCCACTCAGGAGACTGGGGTGGAGAGGGGGCAGGCAGGGCCTGGGGGTGGAGGCCCTCCTTTTCTGCGCCTCTGTGCTCTACTGCCCCCTCCAGGCCTGGGTCGGGGCTCCCACCCCACCCACCTTACAAGGCCCAGTCAGGCCAGAACCCCTGAAATCCACAATATTGGGTGGCCCCAAGAGCTGGAAACTCAGGAATCCCCAGGTGCTCAGGGCCCCGCCGTCTCTGGGGGGTCCGTGGGGCAGATCTCCCCATTAATATATGCAATTCCCTTTTCCTGCTCTGTTCCCTAAATTATTGCCCAGCCACCTCTCCCAGGTCCTGGAATCTCCTGTGGAGCTGGTGGGTGGTTCCTCGGTTTCTATGTGTATTTATAATGAACTCAAGTGTACATATGTAAAGAGATCTTTTTTAAATATATGTGCCTTTTCACTACCTCCCAGGCTACCTGCTCTTCTGGCCTGCAGGGACAATGGAGGGCAGGGGAGGGGCATCATCACATGTTTCTTCCAGGCAGGCCATTTTTTATTTTGTTTTAATTTTTTTTCCTTTTTTGGCCGCCCCATGGCTTATGGAGTTCCTGGGCCAGAGATCAAATCCAGCTGCAGTTGTGAACTAAGCTGCAGCAACGCCAGATCCTTAACCCACTATCCCATGGTGCCTGGCCTGTGGATGACTGGGGCCAGGCTAGGGGAGACACCCCATCCTGGGAGGCCGTTTGTCTAGTGTGGTCCTGGCACTGGAACTGCAGGCCAGCTGCCTCTGCAGTGGCTGCCTCCAGCCCATTAGACACACAGCCTTGCCTGGGACCTTGTGGCAACGCTGAGTCCCTTTCATCAGACTCTGCCTTGGCTTCTCCCCAGGTGGCGTGCGGGGCAGCCTGGTTTGGTAGGCAGGCCCTTCCAAGAAGCTGTGGGGAGCATGCCTTTGGCCAAAAATTGGAAACGGCCACCCCCAGCTGGAGGCAGACTAGTGCCCAGGGGGCAGAAGGCCCTATGGAAGTGGTCCAGCGTGGCTCTCAGCCCCCTATCTAACCCTGCCAGCCCTTCTGTAGGTCCCCACTCCCAGCTGCTGGCCTTTCACGGGGGTACTGAGAGTCCTGGAGCCAGGTGGCTCAGCCATGCCACAGCTGTGCCACTCTCCTCACAGGCAAGCTGTGCCCACAGCCCCTCCTGGGGGCACCGCTGCCAGATGAAGCTGGTGGGCAGGACCTGGACAGTGTGGTGCCTCCGTGCCCAGCCCAGGTGGCCACCTGGGCCTGGACCGGTGCCCGTCAGGAGGCATTATTATCCCTGTCAAGATCAGCTCTGGGGCACCCAGGGCTGAGGAGATTACCAGCCCAGGGCAGCAGGGTAGGTGTGGCCCTGAGCCCTGAAGAAACTCTACCCGCCACATCCCCTCCCCCACCTCAGGTGCTGACAGCACCTGCCCCTGAGCCAGACGCCACCTGGGACAAACACTCTCCCACCCCTACCCCTGGGTAAGCAGGAACACTGAGCTAGCCAATTTGTATGGTTTATTCCCACAAGGCAGCCTGGGGTGGGGTGCGAGCTGCGGGCTGGGCCAAGGGACCTTCCTCTGGCGGGGTTGCACGCCAGGTTCTCAGGTCTGCCCCACCAGGGGCTGGTTTTCAGGCAGACTGTCATGGGTGCCAGGTGGAAGGCTCCGAGGGTGCAGCAGCAGGCTCGGCTGGTGGCACGCACTTGTGGAGCTAGAGGTAGCATGGCAGGTCCTTCTCTATGACCTGCAGGTAAGACGGGGTCAGGGGCGCCTCTCCCATGCCCCCCCAGCGGGCTCCCTGCAAAGGCACCTACCTGGGGCTCTTCCATGGGACCGTACCGCTTTACCACACAGCCGTTCTTATCAATGAGGAACTGTGGGACAGGTGGTGTCAGGGCCAGAAGGCCACCATGGGGCTGGGGCGAGCAAGTAGCCCCAGCCCATCACCCCATTTAGGTCAGGTAGGGGCCCTAGAAGTGGCACGAGGGTGACTGAGGGCACCCCCAGGCCCTCAGCACCTCCTTACCTTGGTAAAGTTCCATTTGATGGCACTACAAAAAGAAGTGTAACTCATGAGTAATCCCATGGCAGCTGGGGACCCCCACTGCCCTCCACTCTCCCAGCCCCCCAACTCACTTTCCCAGCATGCCCCTCCCCTTGGGCTGGACTTTCATCCACTTCCACAGAGGGTGCGCATCGTCCCCATTCACACAGATCTTGCTGAACATATCGAATTTGACATTGTAGCCAGCGGCGAATTCTTTGATCTCAGCATCACTCCCTGGCTCCTGTGCAGAAAAGGATGCTAGGGGGTAGGGCCCTGTACCCTCTTTGGACCTAAATTCCACAGAGAGGCCCTCTCCCTACACCCACACACAAGGATATCCAAGGCCAGCCAAGACGCACCTGCCTCCCGAACTGGTTGCAAGGGAAGGCCAGGATCCGTAAACCACACTCAGCATATCGGGCGTGCAGATCGACCAGCTGAGTATAGTTTACCTCTGTCTTGCCTCATTGCGAGGCCACGTTGGTGACAATGCACACGTAGCCCCTAGAGGTGGGATGTGGCGGTCAGAACAAGGCAGCGACCTTACTTAGCGCTGCCTCCCCAGACCAAGAGGGCAGGTACCCACCGGTACTTGTCCAGGTTCACCATGTGCCCGTCGATGTCCTTGGCTGAGAATTCATGCATGGAGCGAGCACATCTCCAGTCGTCGCGGGAAGCGCACTGCAAGGCAAGGGCATAGTGAGCGGCCTGCGGACCTCGGGGCTAGGGACCCCCGGCTCTGCAACTCTCCCAACCCAGGGTGCCAGAGGGATGAAAATCGTGGCTCTGGGGCAAGGAAAGGGTGAGGCTCCTCCTCCCCAAAGGCGCATGGCATTTGACCCGAGACACTGAGACCTAGAGAAGGTTCTCAACCCCGCCGGCTGCCCCAGCGGGTGAGGGACGCCGCCGGTGGGTGTTGGGGCCCGGCGCGCACCGGGTCCTGGGACTCGGCGCTGCAGCCGCTCTCCCCGGCCGCGGGCCCCGCCTGCCCAGGGCTCTCGGGAGCTGGCTGCCTCCTCCGGGGGCGCGGCCTTCTGCAACGGCACACACGAGCCCTCCGCCTCCGAGGGGCCCTGTGTCGCCGCCCGGCCGGCAACCGGCGCCGCTGCCCACGACGACCAGGGGAGCCCGCGGCTGCCCGGCCCATGCCCGCCCGTCTCCGGCTGTGCCTGTGCCCACCGAGCGCCGCACCGGGGGGACAAAGGGCCGGTAGCTAAGGGCGCCGGGCCGCTCGTCTGTGACGCCACCGCGCGGAGCCCCGGAGCACGCACGGCGGGGGGAGGGGCAGTGACGCCCCGCGGCGCGTGATCCAGGATTTCCACCCCGTCCGGCGCCCTCGCTTTCCGGACCAGGCGGAGTACCAGTAGCCGACGGCGCCACCCCCTTGCCCCAACGCAGCAACTCTGCATCAGGGGCGCCCACCGGGGGGTCCTGACCACCCAGCTTTGCCCCCCCAGCCCTCCCGAACGCCGCCCCCCATCCCCGACCAGCCTGGGATCGTGATCCCGACCCGCGCGCTGGCCACAGCCCCGACGGCCGCGGAGGGAGCGGCCGATTGCTGCCCGCGCGCCCCCTGCCTAAGGGCACCACCGCCCCGCGCGCCAGGAGGCAGGCCGCGCGCCCGCCTAACGGCCCTCTGGCTGGTCGGCAGCGCCTAGCTCACCATGGTGCCGGCCAGGCCGGACACGGCCAGAGTCCCGCAGAGCACCGCCGGCTTAAGCAGGCGGCACAGGCGGCTAAAGCTCATCTCTACGGCGGGGGCGCCGGGGAGGCAGCGCTCCTCCCCTCGCCCAGCGGACCAATGGACGCGCGCCGGAGCCCCGCCCCCTCCCCGCCCTCGGCCACGCCCTTCAACGCCCTCATTGGTCCCCTATCCTGGGGCTGCAGACGCGTGCCTGCTCCAGCCAATGGGAGGTCGGGGTGAGGGGCTTATGGGGGCGGGGCCGGGGCCAGGCAGCGGTTGCTGCGGTTTTGTTGCTGTAGGTGACTGCGCATGCTCGCAGGTAGGCAGCGGGTTAAGATCAGTTACCTGGGTGGTTGACTGTGGCGCAGTGGGGTACCCGACAGCTTGAGATAACTACTGGAAACCAGTGACGGGAGGCGGGGGCCAGAACTCTCAGAAAAGTCGCCCCAGCTCATTGAAAATGGGGTTTTCGGAGTTCCGGTTGTGGCGCAGCGGAAATGAATCCGACTAGTATCCACGAGGATGCGGGTTCCATCCCTGGCCTCGCTCAGTGGGTTGGAGCTCCCGCGTTGCGGTAGGTCGCAGACACGGCTGCATTCCGTATTGCTGTGGCTGTGGCGTAGGCCGGCAGCTACAGCTTTGATTGGACCCCGCAGTCTGGGAACTTACATATGCCGCTAGTGCGGCCCTTAAGAGCAAACAAAAAAGCAAACAAAACTGGGGGTTTTCTTTTTGGTGTAAATAAAACCACGCTGGGTGACGGAATCCTCCTGCTCGGGCTGCAAGGTCTTTACGAGGACGTGAGGGACACCTGCGGCGACAGCCCCCGCGGGCTGCTGCATCCCTGCCTCACGGTACACCTTCTGCACCTGATCGGTTTACCGCCCTTGGACACCGTCTTAGCTGCTTATATATAAGTGACCTGTGAGCCCTAGGCGGCAGTGGGGGGCCGTTAGCAGTTACCCTGCCGTCCCGCCCCCCTTTCCCAAGAAGAGGCGCGAGGACTCGCAGGTGTGTGCTTAGAAAGGAAAACCCCAGCTCAGAGGAATCTTTTGTCACTTCCAAGGTGACACAGTGGGTGTTGCAGGCGGATAGCGGTGGAGCTCGTCCTGACTTGGCTACAAACGCTGTTCCACTCAAGGCACAGGAATTTGGCCACAGCCGAGGGAAAGAGGACCCACCCCATTCTTGGGAGCTGAGTCATGGATTCCACAGCTGGCCTGGTCGTTCCCCACCCCAAGCCATGACAGGACATTGACCTGCGGACAGGAGGGTGGTCTCAGGTTTTTGTGCTGCACAGTCCTTGGGGGCAAGACTTTCTAGGCTGGACTCATTTGTGGGGGCCCATGAGCTCCCACCCTCTGCCCCAGGGGGCTGAGAAGACTTTGGTGGCAAGTGGGACTTGACGCCCCCACACACCCCGTCCACGCAGTAGCCAGATTGCTACACTCCTGCCTTGCACAATAACCTTCACCAGCTTACTCCCAACAGTCTAATCAGGAGAGGCCAGCAAGAGTTCTGAAGTCCCAGAGTTCCCATTGTGGTGCGGCAGAAAGGAGTCTGACTAGTAACCATGAGGTGGCAGATTCAATCCCGGGCCTTACTCAGTGGGTTAAGGATCTGGCATTGCCGTGGGCTGTGGTGTAGGCTGGCAACTACAGCTCCAATTTGACCCCTAGCCTGGGAACTTCCGTATGCCATCAGTGCAGCCTTAAAACAAACAAAGAAACCCTCTGTCCCCATTATGCCCATTACCAGTCACTATCTCCCCTTCTCCCAACCCCTGACAATCACGAATCTATTTTCTGTCTCTGGATTTGCCTGTTCTGGATGTTTCACATAAATGGAGTCATAATTCTGCGTGGCCTCTTGGGTCTGGCTTTTCTCCATGACCACATTTTTTTTCAGGACTCACCCATCTTGTAGTGGGTATCAGTGCTTTACTCCTTTGCATGGCTGAGTAATTCCCCACTATGTGAATGGGCCACACTGTGTCCATTTATCCATTGATGGGCATTTGGGTTGTTTCCATCTTTTGGCTTTTCTTTTAGGATCACACCTGTGGGAGTTCCCTTCGTGGCACAGTGGAAACTAAACCCACCAGGAACTGTGAGGTTGCAAGTTTGATCCCTGGCCTTGCTCAGTGTGTTAAATAAGGATGCGGCATTGTCATGAGCTGTGATGTAGGTCACAGACGCGGCTCGGATCTGGCATTGTTGTGGCTGTGGTGTAGGCCAGCAGTTGTGGCTCCAATGAGCCTCCTAGCCTGGGAACCTCCATATGCCGTCTGGGTGTGGCCCTAAAAATCAAAAAAGAAAAAAGAAAGAAAAGAAAAAAATAAAAAGGATTACACCTGTGGCACATGGAAGTTCCCAGGCTGCATCAAATTGCAGCCACAGCAACACTGGATTCTTAACACACCGAGTAAGGCCAGGACCCACATCTTCAACCGGAAACTATGTCCGGTTCTTAACCTGCTTGAGCCACAACAGGAATTTCCACCTTTTGGCTTTGTAACGCTGTATGAGTTTTATCATGGACCTATTTTTTTTCATTTCTCCTGGTATGTACCTAGCAGTGGAATTGCTGAGTCACATGGTAACTGTTTTGGAGCTGCCACTAACTGCTGCCCCATTTCCCCCAGCTGCTGCCCCATTTCACACCCCCATCCAGGACCATGATTTCTGAACTTTGGGCTCTGCTGGTTGGCACTGCATGGTGGCAGGTTCCATGGAGAAGTTTGCCACTCCATGCCCTATTGCTGAGGTCACAGAGTCACAGGTAGAACCTGAGTTACAGGCTTTGGGGTTAGGCTCTGCAAACCCACCTGCTCTTCATGGCCTTTCTCCCTTCTCTCCCCTGTCCCAAGGAACAGCATTGTTAAAGTCAGAGGAACAAAGAAAGTCACGTGTCTATGTTGATGTTAAAGTCAGAGGAACAAAGAAAGTCATATAAGAGTTATGTGAGAAAGGTTATGAGAGAAGGGTGTTACAAGAGAAGGGTTATGATAAGAAAGTAACGAGATGTTCTGAGAAGGGTGAGGGGTTATGATAAGAAAGTTATGTGGAATGTTAAAGTTAGGAAAACAGGAAAGTGATTTACAATAGAGTGTCAGAAAAGTGATTCACAATAAAGTGTCAGGGAAGTGATTCACAATGAAATGTCGACAAAAACTGGACAAGACATAACAAATTACTATCTAGGAAATTTTCCATCCCCCCAGGTCTGCAACATTCAGAAGTCCCACGCGCGTCAATAATAGCCAATCACTAACCGCTACATCTGCTTCTGTTAACTGCTTGCTTGAGTCTATAAAAAGGCTTAGCTGTAAGCGTTAGGCGCGACTCTCATCTGCAGCTCCTGTGAGCAGTGTGTCTCAGGACACACCGAGAGTTCGCCCCTGCGCAGGTTAGGCGCGACTCTCATCTGCAGCTCCTGTGAGCAGTGTGTCTCAGGACACACCGAGAGTTGGCCCCTGCGCAGGTTAGGCGCGACTCTCATCTGCAGCTCCTGTGAGCATGTGTCTCAGGACACACTGAGAGTTCACCCCTGCCCAGGTTAAAAGCTTTGGCCAATAAAATAACAACTTTTTAAGTCCTAAAAGTCTCCGAGAGTTCGCCCCTGCGCAGGTTAAAAACTTTGGCCAATAAAGTAACATCTTTTTGAGTCCTGAAAGTCTCCGAACATCTGTTTCTCGTGACCTTGGATGCAACAAGCATGACTATCTAACACCCCCTTGACTGCCAGCCACACTTGGGCCATCCCCGGCCTGGATTTATCCTTAACTCCAGCAACTGAGTCAGACGCTTCTTCTCCCATTTAAAACCCACTCCTGGAGTTCCTGTCGTGGCTCAGTGGTTAACTAGCCCGACTAGTATCCATGAGAACTTGGGTTCTATCCCTGGCCTCGCTCAGTAGGTTAAGGATCTGGCATTGCCGTGAGCTGTGGTGGAGGTTGCAGACTTGGCTCAGATACCATGTTGCTGTGGCTGTGGCGTAGGCCAGTAGCTAAAGCTCTGATTTGACCCCTAGCCTGGGAACCTCCGTATGCTGTGGGAGCGGCCCTAAGAAAAGCCAAAAATAAATAAATAAATAAATAAAAAACTAAATAAAATCCCTTCCTGACTCTCCTCTCCGCCTTCAGCCTGCCCCCATCCCCACTTTCATTTCCTTTCCTCCTCTAAACACCCCCCAGCCAGGCCTCCTCCTTGGCTATGTCCTCCTCATAGTCATAAACAATGTCTCCTTGGCCCAACCGTTGCCCAAAGCTCAGGCCTGCTTTGATGGTGGTTCCCTGCCTCCTCCAGGCAGCTGTTTCACCTGGCCCCCAGGCACCTGGCTCCCTCCCACCTCTATTCACGGAGCACTTAGAGCCTGCGCTGCAGTCATCAGCCAGGTACTCTAAGCTGTGGGTGCTGTTCTTGCCCCTGTTCTGCAAGGGGGGGTGCGGGCATCAAGGCACAGAGAGGTTAGGCAATGCGCCTAGGTCCCAGAGTGAGGACTGGAGCCCAGGTGGCAGCACCTCTCTGCCTTCTGTGTTTCCTCCCCTCCTCCCAGAAGGCAGAGCTCAGGCCTGACCTCAGACTTGCTAAGTGACCTCATCCAGCTGCCAGCTCCAATCCACTGTGTGACCACAACACCTACATTTGTCTCCACTCCAAGCTCACACTGAATTCCAAGCTCATGTCCCACTGAACTACCTGTTTCTCTCCTTAGGGTCCATGGGAGCCCCAAGCTTACCACATCCAAGACCCCTTCTCGATCTGCCCCCTACACCTACCCACCGCAGTCCCTTTCTCCCTCCTCTGTTCCTCTCTGTGTCTCTCATCTCCATTTCATCTATCTTCAGATCTATGGGCACTGCCTGGACCCACCCCTCCCTGGTCTCCTTGCATCTGCTCTACTGAGATGCTGAAAATGGCAGCAAACCTGAATTTTACAACCCAATCAACACAGCCTCCTGGGATCTGCCCCATGTCACCCTCTGACTTCCTCTGCTCCCCATCCCCTGCACCTCCTTGCTGCCAACACACCGGCCAAAGTCCAGTCTCAGGGCCTTTGCACCCACTGTACCCTCTGCCTGACCCACCTTCCTCCAGACATGCCCACGGATCCCACCCTCTCCTGCTTTGGGCTTTTGCTGGAAACTTCCTTGACCACATTTGAGACTTCAAACCTCCCTTCTCCTTCAGCCCACTCTCTTGTCCCCTTTTATCATTTACTTATGTTAACTTTTTGGGGGGGGTCCGCCCACAACACATGCAGGTTCCTGCGCTAGGGATCAAACCCATGGCACAGCAGTAACCCAAGCCACTTCAGTGACAATGCCAGGTCATTAACCTACTGTGTCACAAGAGAACTCCTACATTCTTTGTTTCTGTCCTGTGTCTCCCTGGTGTGTAAAGGTGCTTGGCCTGTTTTGTTCCATATCCCTGTGGGTGCTCATTAAATACTGAATCACTGAATAAATGTATTACTGGGCGAGAAGTTACTGATGGCCTCCACTGACACAGGGGCACTGGGCTAGGCAGGGCTGGGCAAACCTCCTGTATGAACTGGGACAGGGTGCGTTTTGGGGGGGCAGATGCGGAGGTTGTAAAAACATGCACAGTCTTGGGGGATGTGGAGTCTCCTGGCAGGGGCTGGGCTGAGCCTCAGGGGGCCAGGAAGACAGAGATGGGAGCATTTCATAGGCACTGGGAGCTATGCCAAGTTCCTCCCAATCTAACAATCCCTTTAGGTTCTCAGCTAATCCTCTAAAACGGGGACACTATTATTTCCCTTGTACAGAGTGGAAAATTGAGGCTCCGGGGTATTAAGTTGGACATGGCCCTGAGTCAACGGAGAAAACTCCCTACAGTTGGACACACAAACACTTAGGAAGTGCTTCTTAGGCAGTCTGGACATCCTGGGAGCTGAGTGAACCCCTGACCCCGTCAAGGCCTCAGTCTCCCCTCGCTTCTGCCTCCCTGAATTTTTTTTTTCCGCACCCCCTCCTCATATGACAGTTCCCAGGCCAGGCGCTGAATCCTAGCCCCAACAAAGACCTGTGCTACAGCTGTGGCAACTCTGGATCCTTAACCCACTGGGCTGGGAAATCAAACCCGCGCCTCCCGGCGACCTGAGTCACTGCAGAGACAACGGCGGATCCTTAATTGGCTGACCCACAGGTGAAACTCCTTCCTCTCTGGATTCTAAACATCCTCCCCAGGAGGGCGTTGAGCAGAAACTACAACTCCCGAGAGGCCGTGCATTCAAAGCAACGCGAGATCTTCCGAGGCGCCGGTGGGCGGTGCTGTTTGCCCTCTTCTCGCGCAGCCAACCGCCGCTTTAGTAAGGCTCGGGCTGCCCTTGGCGCTGCCGCTCTCAGAGGTCGCTGCATTCAGGCGTTAGCTGACTACAGCTCTATAAGGGTAGGGCGAGGTGGCGGGGGATTGACAGCGGCTCGGCGCCGGCGCCGTGGGCACGGGTCTTGCCGAGCGCAGGCGCTGTGAGTGAGAGCGGCGGCAGCCATGGACGACGAGGAGGAGACGTACCGGCTGTGGAAGATCCGTAAGACCATCATGCAGGTGAGCCGCGCGGGGGCTGTGCTTAGTACTAAGCGAACGCGGTGAGAACATGCCTCTGTGCGCCAGGCGGCCGGCGCGCGGACGGCCAGCACGAGGTCCGAAGGTGGGAACGAGCTTTGCTATGTCCGGCCGCGCGGCTCAGCGGAAGGTTCTGGCGCAGGTGGGATCCGCCTTGGGGCGGGGGTCTGCGGGCACCGAGGGGCACCGCCGACCACTGCTGAGAGGCGAGTCCGAGAGACGCCGGGGAGAGGGTCAGGGTCTCTCTGGAGCTGGAGGGAGGGAAGAGGGCCTCGCGTGTTTGTGTTTCTGAAAAGTTACGGCACTGCTTTGAGGGCCTAATACAGCGTCCCAGGGTTGTGGATGTGGAAGGAACCTTGGTTAGCTGGTCTCATCGGTGTCTGGTCGCCCTGGCAGCGCGCTCTGGCCGCCAGGTTTGAATTACTCGGGCTGGTGGGCTCTGAATCATACCAGCTCCCTGGCTGACCGTTCTCTGTGTGCCACGTGCTCCAAGCCACCCGACGGGAGGGGACCATTGTAATCCCACGGAGGCTTTGGGACTTGACTAAGACCACCCATCTTCGCCTCGGCGGGGACCCTGTCTGGACTAAACCTGGGCAGTGGCACCCAGTGTCTCCGCCGCCTTGCAGAGCTGCCCAGAGACAGGGCCGGAGCAGCGTTGCTTCAGGCTGACGGTGTCGGGGGGGCCCTGGGTGAGGAGACTGAGCGCTCAGAAGGGAGAGAGTCCGACTATGGGTTACTTGGTAGAGGAAAGGAGATGCGGCCAGGGGTGGGTGGCCTTCCCTTCTCTGTCTGGGTGGTCATACAGTCTATCCACTCAAAGAGTCCTAGTTTTTAAGGCAGGACTTAGGTCTGCTGGCCCCCAGGCCTTGGCTTGGTTTTCCAACTGCTTTCTGCCCCAGCCAGCCCAGCAACACCTCTCCCAGCCAGCTGTTCCTTTCCACCCCAGACCTCAGGGCCTGGACCTAGAGTTAACAGCCCCCCTCACATCCCAGGCCTGCTCCCATCTTCCCTGCAGTGGCCTTGAGCAGGCTGAGCCCTTGCCATTCTCTCTCCACCTTGGTCACCTGGTTGTTTTTCTCTGCAGCTTTGCCATGACCGTGGCTACCTGGTGACCCAGGATGAGCTGGACCAGACACTGGAGGAGTTCAAGGCCCAGTTTGGGGACAAGCCCAGTGAAGGGCGGCCGCGTCGCACAGACCTCACAGTACTGGTGGCTCATAATGACGACCCCACCGACCAGATGTTCGTCTTCTTCCCAGGTGAGGGCCTTCTCAGGGCAGCAGCCACCTGCCCTGCCACGCAGTTTGCGCTCCTCATCCTTCTGCCCATCTGTCGTATGTAGCGCCTCCACTGAGGCAGCCTGACTCTCAGCCCCAAAGGTAGGGGAGCATGCTGGGTCACAAGCACCTTGGGGGCCCACCGTGGTGTGCCTCTAGGCAAGGGAGAGTGCAGAAAATGCCTGCTGAACAGACCCAGATGCACTTTTTTTAAAGATTTTATTTTATTGAATTATGTTTTATAATTTTGTGTTCTTTCCTGGTGTTTTATTGCAAAGTTACTCATTATATGCACATATTTATTCTTTTTCAAATTCTTTTCCACTATGGTTTATTATAGGATATCGAATATAGTTTTCTGTACTATACAGTAGGATCTTGTAGTTTATCCACTGTATGTATATAAGAGTTTGCATCTGAGAATTCCTTTCATGGCTCAGTGGTTAACTAACCCGACTAGGATCCATGAAAGGAAAAAAAAAAGTTTGTGTTTGCTAATCCAAAGTCCCCAATCCTTCCCTCCCCAGCCCCCTCCCCGCTGGCAACCACAAGTCTGTTTTCTTTCTTTTCTTTTTTTCTCTTTTCTTTTTTAGGGCCGTACCCGCGGCATATGGAGGTTCCTAGGCTAGGTGTCTAATTGGGGCTACAGCTGCTGGCCTACGCCACAGGCACAGCAACGCGAGATCCGAGCCACGTCTGCTATCACCACAGTTCACGGCAACGTGGGATCTTTAACCCACTGAGCAAGGCCAGGGATCGAACCCGCAATCTCATGGCTCCTAGTCAGATTTGTTAACTGCTACGCCATGACGGGAACTCCACAAGTCTGTTTTCTGTGTCTCTTTCTGTTTCATACACAGTTCATTTGTGTTGTATCTTAGGTTCCACATATAAGGGATATCATGTGGTGTTTGTCTTACTTACTTAGTATATATTTGTCTTACTTCACTTAATATGGTAATCTTTGGGTCCAACCACATTGCTGAAAATGACATTATTTCTTTTTGCCTTTTTTTTTTGTCTTTTTGCCTTTTTTATGTAGGGCCGCACCCGCGGCATATGGAGGTTCCCAGGCTAGGGGTCTATCAGGAGCTGCAGCTGCTGGCCTTCGCCACAGCCACAGCAGTGCGGGATCTAAGCTGCGTCTGCAACCTACACCACAGCTCACGGCAACGCCAGATCCTTAACCCACTGAGCAAGGCCAGAGATTGAATCGGCAACCTCATGGTTCTTAGTCCCCCTGAGCCACAAGGGGACCTCCTCTTTTTTGCTTTTTTAGGGCCCCTCCTACGGCATATGGAGGTTCCCAGGCCAGGGGTCGAGTGGGAGCTGCAGCTGCCAGCCTACGCATAGCCACAGCAATTTGGAATCTGAGCCGAGTCTGTGACCTACACCACACTGCATGGCAATGCCAGATTCTTAACCTACTGAGCAAGGCCAGGAATCAAACCCGAATCCTCATGGATACTAGTCAGGTTCATTAATCTCTGAGCCACGACAGGAACTCCAATATGTGTGTTATAATTGCCATTTTATTAAGTGTTTTGGATTTGGGGTTTTTTTTGGGTTTTTTTTATTACTTAATGAATTTTATTACAATTGTAGGTGTACAAAAATCATCACAACTCAATTTTACAGCATTTCCATCACATATTCTCAGTGCATCCCCCCATCCCCCAGCTTGTCTCATTTGGAAACCATAGGTTTTCCAAAGTCTGTGAGTCAGTATCTGTTCTGCAAAAAAGCTTATTGTGTCCTTTTTTTTAGTTTCCACATGTAAGTGGTAGCAATTGATGTTGGTGTCTTATTGTCTGACTGGTTTCACTTCGCATGATAATTTCTAGGTCCATCCATGTTGCTATAAATGTTGTTATTTTGTTCCTTTTAATGGCTGAGTAATATTCCATTGTGTATAGGTACCAGATCTTCCTTATCCACTCCTCTGTCGATGGGCATTTAGGTAGTTTCCATGACTTGGCTATTGTATAGAGTGCTGCAATGAACACTGGAGTACATGTGTCTTTTTGAGTCATGGTTTCCTCTGGATAGATGCCCAGGAGTGGAATTGCTAGATCAAATGGTAATTCTATTTTGAGTTTTCTAAGGAATCTCCATACTGTTTTCCACAGTGGTTGCATTGTGGTTGCAAATTTCCACCAACTTGCATTTCCACCAACAGTGTAATAGGGATCCTTTTTCTCCACACCCTCTCCAGCACTTATTGTTTGTAGACTTTTTGATGATGGCCATTCTGGCTGACATAAGGTGGTATCTCATAGTGGTTTTGATTTGCATTTCTGTAATAACGAGTGATGTTGAACATCTTTTCATGGCTTTTTTTTGGTGATCTGTGTGTCTTCTTTGGAGAATTGTCTGTTTAGATCTTGTGCCCATTTTTTGATGGGGTTGTTTTGTGTTTTTTTTTTGGTATTGAGCTGTAGGAGGTGTTTGTAAATTTTGAAGATGAATCCCTTGTCAGTCGATTTATTTGCAGATATTTTCTCCCATTCTGTGGGTTGTCTTTTCATTTTGTTTAGGGTTTCCTTTGCTGTGCAGAAACTTTTAAGTCCCATTTGTTTATTTTTCCTTTATCGTCATTACTGTAACAGGTGGATCTGAGAAGATGTTGCTTTCATTTATGTCAGAGAGTGTTTGGCCTATGTTTTACTCTAAGAGTTTTATAGTATCTGGTCTTATATCTAGATCTTTAATCCGTTTTTAGTTTATTTTTGTGCATTGGATTTGTTTTTATTTGTCTTTTTCCTTACCTTCACCCGTTGTGGCTTGATAACTGTTTTTAATGTTGTTTGGACTTTTTCTTATACGTATTTATTGTAGAATTTTGGTTGTTGTTACCATGAAGTTTTGATATAGGAGTCTGTATATATAAAAGATTGTTTTAAGTTGTTGGACTCTTAATTGCAAGTGCATCTCCAATATCCTTCATTGGTACCCTCCTCTTCCCACAGTTTCTGGTTTGCAAGCATATTTGTGTGTGGATGATTTCCTACCCTTACTATATGTATGCCGTTACCGGTGAGCCTTGTCATTTGTGAGATTTTTGTTTCTAATTGTGGCCTTTTCTCTTCCATCTTGAGAAGTTTCTTTATTATTTGTTGTAAAGCTGGTTTAGTGGTAGTGAGTTCTTTTAACTTTTGCTTGTCTGTAAAACTTTTGATTTCTCCTTCAAATCTGAATGAGAGCCTTGCTGGGTAGAGTTATCTTGGTTGGAGGTTTTTTCCTTTCATTGCTTTAAGTTTATTGTGCCATTTCCTTGA
>PVHT020000011.1:563458-619764 GCA_004024745.2 Catagonus wagneri | reverse complement strand
TGGATTTTATTTCACTTATAGGTGTGCATAAATCATCACAAGTCAATTTTACAGATTTTGTATCCCAAACCCCCAGTGCATCCCCCCACCCCCCCTCCTTGAGTTTCTGCTGAAAAATCTGCCAATAACCTTATTGGGGTTCCCTTGTATGTTTTTTCTTTGCTCTAGCTGCTCTCACTATTTTGTCTTTGTCTTTAATTTTGATCAGTTTGATCAATGTGTGTCTTAGGGTGTTTCTCCTTGGGTTTATTTTATTTTAATTTTAATTTTTTTGCTTTTTTAGAGCTACACCTGCGGTATATAGAAGTTCCCAGGCTAGGGGTCAAATCAGAGCTGCAGCTGCCTGCCAATGCCACAACCACAGCAACATGGGATCCAAGCCGTATCTGCAACCTGCACCACAGCTCATGGCAATGCTAGATTCTTAACCCACTGAGTGAGGCTAGGGATCGAACCCGCATCCTTGTGGATACTAGTCAGATTCATTTCTGCTGAGCCACAGTGGGAACTCTGGGTTTATTTTATATGATACTTGTTTTGCTTCCTGGACTTGAGTGATTCCCATGTCTGGGAAATTTTTAGCTGTTACCTCTTCACATGTTTTTCTTTTCGTCTTCTTTTTTGCGTGTTAGGGCCATACCTGCAGCATATGGAAGTTCCCAGGTTAGAGGGTGAATTGGAGCTACAGTTGCTGGCCTATACCACAGCCACAGCAATGTGGGATTCGAGCCACATCTGCAGCCTATACTGCAGCTAATGGAAATGCTGGATCCTTAACCCACTGAGCAAGGCCAGGGATCAAACCTGCATCCTCATGGATCCTAGTCAGGTTCATTAACCACTGAGCCACGAAGGGAACTCCTTAGCCTCTCTTGCTCCTGCTGTCTGTCCCCCTTGTGGCTGAAGTGTTCTGGGAGCTTCCTGCAGGCTTCTTAATGGGAGGGACTGGTATCTGCTCACTGGTAGGTGGAGCTGAGTCTTGTCCCTCTGGTGGGTAGGGTTTTGTCTCTGGGTGTGATTAGAGGCAGCTGTCGGGGCGGGGGGAGAAGTCCTTAGTCCATGTATTTGCTGATGGCTGGAGCTGGGTTACTACTTGATTTGTTGTTTGGCCTGGGACTTCTCAGCCCCGATGGGTGGGGCCAGATTTTTCCAAAATGGCCACCTCTAGAGGAGTTCATGCTAGTAATTATTCCTGAAACCTTTGCCTCCAATGTCCTTCCCCCACAGTGATCCACAGTCACCCCGTTTTCCCAGGAGATCTTCCAAGAACCGCAGCCAGGTCTGACGCAGATTCCTGTGGAGTCTTTGCTTTACCCTGGTACCCAGTGCACATGAAAGTCTGTATGTGCCTTTCAAGAGTGGAGTCTCTTGGAGTTCCTGTCATGGCTCAGTGGTTAATGAATCCGACTAGGAACTATGAGGTTGCAGGTTCAATCCCTGACCTTGCTCAGTGGGTTAACAATCTGGCGTTGCCGTGAGCTGTGGTGTAGGTCACACAGCGGCTTGAATCTGGCGTTGCTGTGGCTGTGGTGTAGGCCGGTGGCTACAGCTCCGATTCGATCCCTAGCCTGGGAACCTCCATATGCCACGGGTGCGGCTCTAAAAAGCAAAAAAAGCCAATAAAAGAAAAAAAGATTGGAGTTTCTGTTTCCCCCAGTCCTGTGGAGCTCCTGCACACAAGCCCTGCTGGCCCTCAATACCAAATGCTGCAGGGACTCCTCCTCGCAATGCTGGAGCCCCAGGCGTGGGAACCTGACTTGGGGCCCAGAATTCTCACTCTCATGATGTTATTTTCCAGTCTGTTGACTGCCCCCACCCTGTGAGTATGGGGTTGCTTATATTGCATAATCACCCCTCCTACCATCTCTATGTGGTCTCCTCTTTGTCTTCTGTGGTAGGATATCTTTTCTGATATTTTTGCAGTCTGTTTTGTTGAAGGTTGTTTGCCATCTTAATCTCAACTCCTTATTTTATTCCTTTTGACCAAGCCCACGGCATGTGGAAGTTCCCAGGCCGGGGATTGAACCTGTGACACAACAGTAACCCAAGCCACAGCAGTAACAGTGCTGGATCCCTCACATGCTGAGTTTCAAGGGAATTCCAGGGTTTTTTCTGTTTGTTTTTGGGTGTGAGATAAATATTTTTTTTCCTTTTCTTTTTTGGCTGCCCTGTGGTATATGGAATTCCCAGGCCAGGGATCAGATCTGAGCCCGCAGTCTTGACCTAAGCCTCAGTTGTGGCAGTACCAGATCCATAATTCACTGTGCTGGGCTGGGGATCGAACCTCTGTCCCAGCTGTTTCAAGACGTTGCTAATCCCGTTTCACTCCTGGATATGACTTTTAAAGGGATTTTTTTTTTCTAACATTCCCTTTCTTATATTGCTTTTGTTGTTTTTTGCTTTTCAGGGCAGCATTCTTGGCATATGGAAGTTCCCAGGCTAGGGGTCCAATCAGAGCTACAGCTGCTGACCTACATCACAGCCACATCAGCAACCCCAGATCCTTAACCCACTGAGCAAGGCCAGGGATCAAAGCTGCATCCTCATGCATCCTAATCGGGTTCGTTAACCACTGAGCCACAAAGGGCCTCTGATATTTCATTGTTAATGTAATGAAGTGCAACTAATTTTTGTATATTAATCTTATGTCCTGTTACCTTGCTGATTTCTTTTTTATCAGTTCTGGTAGTTTTTGTGTGGAGTCTTTAGGGTTTTTTAAATACCGTATCATGGCATCTGCATATGATGACAATTCTGGCTCTTCCCTTCCAGTTTGGATTCGTTTTATTTCTTGTCTGATTGCTGTGGCTAGGACTTGTACTATGTTGAAGAGAAATGGTAAAAGTGGGCATTCTCGTATTGTTCCAGATTTTGTTTTTTTGGCTGTGGCAAGCAACAACTTGATGTGTATTATCAGTTCCCAGACCAGGGATTGAACCGGGCTGCAGTGGTAAAAGCATTAAGTCCTAACCATAAACTCCTTTGTTCTAGATTTTAGTTGGAATGCTTTCAGCTTTTCACTGTTGAGTTATATTGGCTGTAGGCTTATAATTAATAGCTCTGTTTGAGATAATGTTCCCTTTGTACCTACTTTCAGAAGGGTTTTTATCGTTAATGGGATGTTGGATTTTATCAAATAATCAAATACTTTTTCTGCATCCATTGCAGTGATCATGTGGTTTTGTCCTTGTGTTGATGTGGTGTATCACATTGATTTGCATATGTCGAACCATCCTTGAGATCCTGGGATAAATCCAGGTGGCATTTTTGAGAAAAAAAAAGTCCCCATGTGTGAAAAGCATTTATTGGAGACTTTGGTGCCTAACCCCGTGCTGCGCAAACCCCGCCCATGGAGCTGTCCAGGCCTTGCCAGAACTGCCTGGGGTTGGGTCCTCCCTAGAGGTCTTGCTTCACTTCCTGGTCTTTAGGGACAGTGGGGCATCACGGCTCTCAGGCGGGCCATTGGTGAGGGGTTGAGGTTCCTGCTTGTGTCAGTTGACACAGGCTGCTGAACCAGAACCCCACAGATGGGTCAGACAGAAGTTGGTTGTCTGCATGTGCTTGAGGGCTGTCCTCGCTGTGGACACCCATCCCTCCCCAGGTCCTTTTTTTTGCCTTTTTAGGGCTGCAGCTACAGCACACGGAAGCCCCCAGCCCAGGAGTCAGATCGGAGCTGTGGCCACCTGCCTACACCACAGCCACAGCAACGCGCTCGTCCCTCCCCATGTGCATGCTGATCTTTCACAGGGACCCCAGCCTTGTTGAACCGGGGCTCACCCTCATGACCTTCTGTTACTGTAATTACTTAAAAAATTTTTTTCCTTTAGCTGCACTGGCGGCATGTGGAAGTTGCTGGGTCAGGGATCGATCGAACCGAAGCTGCAGTTGCGATCTGCACTGTAGCAATGACAACGCTGGATCCTTAAGCCACTCTGCCGCAAGGGAACGTTCGTTTTTTTTTTTTTTGTCTTTGCCTTTTCTAGGGCCGCACTCGCGGCATATGGAGGTTCCCAGGCTAGAGATCTAATCAGAGTTGTAGCCGCCGGCCTACACCACAGCCACAGCAACATGGGATCTGGGCCGTGTCTGCAACCTACACCACAGCTCACAGCAACGCTGGATCCACCGAGCAAGGCTAGGGATCAAACCGGCAACCTCATGGTTCCCAGTCTGATTTGTTAACCACCGAGCCGCGACGGGAACTCCGGGAACGTTCTTAATTACTGTTTTTTGTTTGTTTGTTTTTTTTAAAGACTCCGTCTGTGAACACAGTCTCATCCTGAGGTTCTGGGGCCAGGGCTCCCCACCAGAGGCATTGCCTGGGGGGTGTGCAAAGAGAACACCTTGAGGTTGTGGATATATGGGGATGCCCAGCCCAGATGCTGCCGTGGCCGCTGACCTGCTGGCCCCCAGGGTCCAGCAGTTCTCAAGTGCCAGACCCCAGGCTCTGTCTGCTGCCAAGACAGTGAGGACCTTGAGGCTGGCAGCATGGAGTTAGGCAGTCTTTCTCCATGTTGGGACCCTATCCTCTGGGTCATCCTACCTCTGCTCACCTCCAGACACCCCAGCCCTGTCTCCTGGGCCCTCTGGACTAAACGGAGCACTTTACCTGGGGCCTCCCACGCCTCAGATGTGCTGAGGCGCTGGACTGAACCTGAACTCCCGGACCCTTCTCCAGAAAGGTCCCCTAGTTCCAGGCCTCCGGGGCACCGTTCTGCTCCCACATTCCTGTTCCGGGAACTGGCAACCCAGTTCTCACTTTGTAACTCAGGGCTCCAGAGAGAAGGGTCAGGCACCCAGCGCCTTGGCAAGGCCCAGGCAGGAGGGCGGCACAGGGCCCTCGCAGTAAGATTGCTGTGCTGTGTCCACAGAGGAGCCCAAGGTGGGCATCAAGACCATCAAGGTGTACTGCCAGCGCATGCAGGAGGAGAACATCACCAGGGCGCTGATCGTGGTGCAGCAGGGCATGACGCCCTCTGCCAAGCAGGTGAGTGCTGCCCAGCGTGTGAGGCAGGGGCTGCACCCTCTTTTTCCTTCCCGCCCAGCGTCCTACCAGGCCCTTTGTGCTGAGACCCTCTGCTGCAGGCTGACTCCTGGGGCTCAGGATCTCACAAGGAACTGCTATCCCATGTGAGCGTGTGGGGCGTCCCCACCGTGGCCTGCGTTCCCCGTGCCCCGTGTTCATGGGGCCAGAAGCTGGACATGGGGACAGCCTGTCTGGGTGGCCATGGCCCCAGCTGTGGATTGCACTGGTCTAAGCAGACAGGCGGTTGGGATGGGGGACCAGTGTGCACCTTTGCCCTGTTCCCGTGGAGGCTGTGGGGTCTGGGGAGGGGCTGCCACTCCAACTTCTGGCAACCCTGGAAGCATTTTGACCTGAGACTGAGGCCTTAACATGCTGAGGGCTTGGGTGGGTCTTCTTGATTTAGGAAATGGGGCCAGGTTGTCCCGGGCGCCCGTGCAGGGTGGGAGGGCAGCTACGTCAACTGTGTCTGAGGGTTGTTGTCTCTTCCAGTCCCTGGTCGACATGGCCCCCAAGTACATCCTGGAGCAGTTTCTGCAGCAGGAGCTGCTCATCAACATCACGGAGCACGAGGTAGCAGGGGGCCCCCTTCCAGGCCAGGGAGGGTCAGCGGGTGGCGGTGAGACTGGAGACCTACTCCCGGAACCCTAAGCCCCTCACCTGTTTGGGGCTGTGGACACTGGGACGTGGGACATGGAGTCCAGGGCCTCCAGTGTTTACAGGGGTAGAGTAGGGGGGTCTCGATATGGCCCCCGGGCCAGGAGTGACTACAGCACCTTGAGACTCACAAAGCATGCAGATTCCTGGGCCTACCCAGTCTGCAGAAGAACCTGTATTTCCAGGAGCCTTGGGGGTGATAGGAGTGGGGGGTGTAGTTCCAGCACCCACACTGCACCCCTTCTCTGTGGGGGCCTGTCTCTGCTCCATGAGACTTTTTCTCTTCTTGGCAGCTGGTCCCAGAGCACGTCGTCATGACCAAGGAGGAGGTGACAGAGCTCCTCGCCCGGTAGTATCCTTTCTGGCCCCAGACTGGGCCCGGCTCCTCCCTTCTCCCCCATCCCCACCCCCACTCTCCCCTCAGTCAATCCAGCCTGGCTTTTTCCCTGACCTGCTTCCCAGTAAACTACGAGAAAACCAGCTCCCCAGGATCCAGGCAGGAGACCCTGTGGCACGTTACTTTGGGATAAAACGAGGGCAGGTAAGAAGCCCCTCCCAGGACAGAGAGCCCTGGGCCCTACTCCTCCAGCCCCCTCACAGCCAAGGCTTCTGGGCCAGGGCGGTCCCGCCCCAGCACCTGCTCTCCTGCTTCTGCAGGTGGTGAAGATCATCCGGCCCAGCGAGACAGCAGGCAGGTACATCACCTACCGGCTGGTGCAGTAGCCTCCTGACAACAGATGGACAGACAGGCGCTGGGGGTGAGGACAGGGCAGGAGTGCCTATCTCAGCCCTGAGGGGCCCCACAGCATGTGACAGAAGTGACCTAGGGGGTCGCAGGATGGGCTGTGAGTACCCGTCTTGGCAGTGAGGCTGCCCTGGGGGACCCGCTCCTCTCAGGGCCTTCCCTCTGCTCCCCCGGCCCCCCTCTGGCTCGGGTTTGCCTGTCCTGGGCTGAGGGGCCTCGTGGCCTCTCCTGGACACTGAGCCCCACCCCAGATCCCACCTTCAGGCAGCAGGGAGTGAGACCGAAACTGGTCTGAACTGTGGTTGCTGTGGAATGCTGGTACTTTTTTAAAAAATCAGAGATATTTTGAATAAATGAGTTCTCTCATCTGAACTGAGGCAGAACTTCCCATGGTGTGCGGTGCACAGCCTTCTCTCTGGTCTCCACCTGTCAGCGCCCGCTCCCCACCTTGGAGTCTCCACCAGGTCCCCAGAGCTCTGGAGGTGGGGCTCCACACCCCCTTTCAGCTTTATCTTGGTGCTTTTCTTGCATAGAAGTTGGAGCTCAAGCTACCGACTTCCCTCCTTCACTCATTTCAGAGAACTTCCTACCTAGGTAAGCACAGATACCTGCATTTTTATTCGATAGCTCCCAGAAACAGAATCCACGTTGCGTGATTCACCATTGACAGTTCACCCCTCTAGTACATGCACTTGTGTACCCACCACCGCAGTTTGGAACATCCTCACCACCTTAGAAAGAAGCCCCCCCACATCAGCACTCACCCCCTCAAACAAGTGCGTTGTGGTACCGCGTGCGTACACGCCGGGGGCGCAGGGTGTGCAGGGCATCCCCAGGCTGCCGGCCCCACGACCCACAAAAGCCTACAGCCCTCCACCCAGCACCGGCAGGGTCCCTGTCACAGCCCCCACCCCAGCTCCATGGGGCGAGGCCTGGTAGGCACACAGAGCAGCATGGGCAGAAGCTTTTGGAAAAGTTGGCCAGCAGTGCCCTCACCGCTGTGGGCCATGGGAGCGGCCTCAGTGACAACGTCTGCAGGGCCAGGAGCCGGCCCAGCTAGACAAACTCCGGCCGCCTCTCCCAGCCGCTGCCTGTGGGGAGCCGCCCAGCACGGAGCCTCATGGCCGGCAGCTGTACCGTGGCCACGTTGTTGCACTGGTTGGTGTTATACTCGGAGAGCCGCCGTGCCGGGTCCTCCCTGAGGCCCTCCCAGAGCCCGTCGCCGTCATCCCCAGTCGCGGCACCCAGTTGCTCCTCGCTGCCGCTGCGGCTGTCCCTGCTGCTCTCAGCACTGGCTTCACTGCCCTGCTTCTCCAGGAAGCTGAGGCGGTGCAGGGCGCCCCCGCCTGCCGGGGAAGGCAGCTCCGAGGCCTCCTCCAGCTCCGAGTCGGAGTCATTGGAGGCGATGTGCGGTTCTGGGAAGGCCAAGGGAGACGGACAAGGAGAGGGAGGGAGCGACAAGCAGAGGGAGAGACAGGAGAAAAGGTGAGACGGGGAGAGGACGGGACGGGTGTGCCGCGTGTCTGCCTCCTAAATGCTGAGCGGCACCCCACACAGACCCCCACCCCGTCGGGCGGAGTCCCAAACGCTTGGGGTCATTTACACTTTCAGGTACCCACTACTAGGTGCCCCTATCTCTTTGGGAGGGTTGGTAACAGATTAAAAAGAAATGAACAAACAACACGTGCTCTCTGAGGGAGACAAATCTGAGCACAGTTTCCGGTCCCCTGACCTGAACCCACACATCATCCCACTCACCGAGGGCCCCGTCCTCAGCCTCCTCCTGTGGGGGGAAGGCCGCGCCCCCACTCGCCTCCGGGTACTGCACCTGGACCACCACCTCAGCCTGCTGGCTGGACGTCCCTTCCTGCAGGGCGGAGTGGAGGTCAGAAGGGTGTCCCAGCTCCAGCCATCCCCAGTTCCATTTTCTGTCTCTGAAAACTTAACACCCACTGAGCATGTGAGGACCCTGTTGCTCCGAGTGAGCCGGCTGAGCTCATCTGACAGCGAGGAGGCCGGTCCTGGCTTGGACACCAGGGTGGGGGTGCCGTCCTGAGGCTGCGCCAAGGCCCCACACCTCTGCCACCTGAGGTGCGTGGGGAGGACTGAGCACAGGAACGAGGTGCTGCTTGGAAATGAACAGACTTGTGGACATGAGAACCACTGGGCAAAGGGAAACCTACAGCTTGGATCCAGCCGTGCTGCATGTGCCAGAGCACAAGGACTCGCAGGCCTGCAGGGAGGGACTGGGTGGCAGGTCAAGCGCTGGCCTGCTGTCAGCTCCAAGGAGGGCACAGGGCAGGCTGCGGGGCTCTGCCCCCAGCTTTGAACCCACACACAATCCAGTTCTTGGCCTAAAAGATGCCTTGGAGGCCACCTCCATGCCCCATCCGGGCCCAGTCACACATCTCCCAGTCATTTCCGTCTATGCCCCCCCAACAGGTGTGCGGGACCCCCAGTCCCAATAATGCCCAGCAACCTTCGCCCAGTGACAGCCCTCACCTGGCTACCGGGCACTTCCTCGGTCTCCTCCTCGAAGACCAGGCTGTAGTGGGTGATGAGGGTCTCCACGATGCAAGCCTGGTGGGGGTAGTCCACCAGGGAGGAGAGGGACACAGTGGCCTCAGTGGGCCGGGGTCGCAGCAACGTGGGACCAAACACGATGCCCAGGTTCCCCGGTGTCATCTTGTTGTCCTGCTCCACCTCCACAATCCTGGGGGTTGGAGGGTGCAGGAGCAGGTGTGAGTGGCTCCCGGGACCCTGCCACCCTCGGCCCTGCCTGGCTGGTCCTCACCTGCGCAGGTGCCGCATCAGATACTGCAGTGTGGCCCGGTTCTCCAGCGGCAGGTCCTGCAGGAGCTCCCGCAGCCGGCCTGCCATGGCCACTGCTGAAGCCTCTCTCTCGGAGACGTCCACTCGGCCCCGGGATGCTGCCTTGGCCTCAGCCTCTGCCTTGAGACTGTCCTTGGCCAGCCCCACAAGCTCATGGTAGAGACGGAAGGAGATGAGTGGCTCAGGCAGCTGCAGGACGAGCCGTCAGGTGTGGGGGTCAGTAGGCCTGTCCAGATCATGCCTGTCCTGCTCTGGGCCCGCCCCTGCCAGGTACCAGTGCCACCCACTCTGTACTGACCATGCCGCTGCTCAGCACTGGTCACACCCACCTGGCACTTGCCCCGCCCCACTAAGGTCCCGCTTAGGATGGGCTCTGCCCCGTTCAGGTCTCACCTGGCGCAGATAGAGTTTGAGGACATTACTGATGTCGTGGGGTGAGGCCTGTGACAGCTCCACCAGCTCCTTGCCATTCTCAAAGGCCTGGCACAGCTTCTCCACACGCGTCTTCACCCCATTGACCCGGTAGATACCCTGTGAGAGCCCACAAGTCAGCCTCAACCCATGTCCCTTACCCCTTCCTACACAGCCCCTTGGCCGGACCCCCACCACTGCGTCCACGGTGGTCACCTTGGTGCGCAGCGCCCGCTGCTCGATCTCAAAGATGCACTTCTTAACAATGAAGGGCACGCCGTCGGGGGTGCTTCGAGCAGCCTGGCTAAAATCCTGGCCGAAGAGCTGCAGGCGGCCCTGAAGCTTCTTGTGGCCACACTGGATGGCCAGGGTCTCCAGACACTTCTTGTGGCAGGCCAGGCAGCACTGGGAGAGGGTGCAGATTGAGCAGCCCTTCCTGGCCTCCCAGCCCAGCGCAGACAGCCCTGGCTCCACCTCCTGCCTCCCTGCTGCCTGCACGATGCTCCTGGAGGCGGCTGAAGCGCAACCTGAAAGATCCTTGCCCTGGCTTGGTTTCACCCCTCCTGGCTTAGGAGACTTGCCTCTGCCACCACAGCAGCCTTGGCCTTATCCATCCACCTTGGCCTTCTGCCCTCCGAGCCTGCCTCCAGGCCATTGCACTGGCTGTGCCTTCTGTCTGGGACGCTCCCTGCTAGGACCCTCCAAATGCTCCTACTCAACTTCCCTCCAGTGCCCTGCATGGGACAGTCCTGAGCATGTACAGGAGAGGGCCTGGCTCCCCCTGGGACCACCTCTCACCTCCTCACACTCAGCACCCTGGAAGTAGACGTAGCTGTTACACTCCCGGCACTTGGCGGGTGTGCGGAGCTTCCGGAGCCGGTGGGTACGAGCTGCCTTGGACAGCCCCACGTGGCGGAAGGGCCCGCTGGGCACCGCCACAGGCAGCTCTGGGGCCATGCCATTGAGGTCAGCTGGTGAGGGAGAGGGGTAGGTGGTGTCACTGAGGCAGGTCAAGGCCAGGCCCACAGAAGGAGTCCAAACCCCGTCACTCCCCACCGCCAGGCTCAGTGGCCCCTCACCCTGGTCAAAGGCCGATGCCCCTGCACTGCCCTCCTGGTCCGCCAGCTCCTCGCTGGATGACATGGTGCCACTGGAAGACATCCGTTCAAACTTCTTAAAGTCTCCTGAGCCGGAAACAGGGGCATCAGACACCCAGAGTGGGGAGGATCCAGGCCAGACCCTCCCCAGCTCCGTGACCCCAACTGCACCGTGAGCCCACTGAAGCCTGGAAGGGGCGGCAGATCTCCACCCCTGGGCCAAGCAGCCTCCTTCACCTGAGCCAGGGCTGGGGTCCAGACCGGCCTCGGAGTCTGAGATGGAGATCGGCCATGACTTGTGCACCTGGTGTCCTCGTCCACCTGTGAAGGAGGTGTCCCCCGTGAAGGGCTGAGGGGGGCTGCAGGGAGGCTGTCCCCGCCCCAGCTGGACACTCACCCCTGCGGTCCTTGGCAAGAGCCCCATCACTGGGCCCACCTTCCTCCGGAGGGCTGCCTGCAGCCTCTGCCCCTGCATTGTCGCCAACGTTGAAGCTACCCTTCCGAGCACGCATGACCGGGGACCTAGTGAGATCAATAGCCAAAAAGAGGGGCCATGACGGGAATCGCAGGCTCCCTGTGCTTGCCAGCGTCTCAGGCAGGAAGGCCCACTCCCCCCAGTACGCGCAGATAGCATACCAGGCATTGGCGGAGACGTGGGGCTCGAAGTCATAGTGCACATCGGGCTCCTCGCCACGCTGCATCTGGCGCACGTGGGAGGCGTACTGCTGTCCTGGGTCATACAGCTTGCTGCTCTCACACAGCATCTGGAAGTGCACGGGCAGCGGGGCCGTCTGCATGTGCATCATCTGGTAGTAGGAGATGGTGGCCTGCGGGTGGGTGGGGCGCATAAGCACTGACGGGCCTGAGGCTGAAAGGCAGCTTCCCCGCCCATCCCATCGTGGGAGTGCTCGGGGCACGGGTGCGCACCGACTTGATGGTCTGATCGCTCTGCCGGATGACCTCCTGGATCTGCCGCAGTGCCGTCACCTTGGTGTCCTCCAGCTCCTGCTTCTGTGTCTTAGCATCTGCCACACATGTGCGGTACGTGGCCATGGCTTCCTCTGCCTGGGTTGAGGGCAAGCGGAGGGTACCCACAGGGGCCTCAGCCTGGGGTTCAGCCCTCAGGGCATCGTCAGTCCCCGCAGAGAAATCAGCCAGGCAGAAAAGGATGGGAGGGCATTCCTGGCAGGAGACACAGCCTGGACAAAAGTCCTGCCCAGGACTTCAGGAACCACCACCACCGGTTTTGCACTCCACTGTCCCCTCACCTTGTTCTTGGCCTCCTCCTCCAGGCGCCGCCGCTTGTCCAGGGTCTTGGAGGCTGCACCCCCCGCCCCGGGTCCAGTGCTGGCCTGCTCTTCCTCTGCCTTGGCCACCAGGAAACGGGCTTTGTCATGGTCCTCGCAGCGCTGAACATAGCCCTGCTTGGCCTTACGCAGATTCGACTCAGCCTCTTGCTGTGGGTGTGGGAGTGAGCAGACCAGCTCCATCACCATGTACTGCATTAGGGAGCTCTATCTTTCTGCCAAGATCCCTTGGCCAGTCAAGCAGAGCCCCCCACCCCCACCCAAGAACCGATGGTCGAAGTATAGGTGACACCTACAGTAGGATCCTGGGAGAAGCCAGCATCTTATGTGCCCATTTTGCAGCTGGAGAAGCTGAGGCACAGCTCAGGTCTGAAGGAGTCAGAAACCATATTATCCTCTGACACCTACACAACCCCCCCCAACCAGAGCAACTTGTGTTTCTGTCTCTTTCACTTCCCATCTTATAGATGACAACCATGAGGCCGCCCAGACAGGAAGTCAGGCACCCTCAAGGTTGGCAGGAAAAGCACTTAGTCAAAACCCAGTGGGCCTTCTGGGGGCCACACCTCACAGCCTGCTCCATCAGAGGCTTAGATATAAAGTAAATAACTCATACAGAAAGAAAGGAGAGACCACGGTAGGATTTTAAAAAATAAACACAGTATGGGGAAGGCCTTTCCGTGAGTGACTCAGAACCCAGAAACCATAAAAGACTGCTACTAATAATCATGGGTTTCAACTGGCAAAAACAGGCAACAGGTTAAATCAAAAGTCAAAGCAATAAACTGGAGGTGGGGGATTCTGTAACACATATATATCATCAAGGGCTGGTTTCTCTAATATGTAAAGAGCACTGGCAAATCAATACACTCACACCATGACCCAGTCATCAAATTTTGGACACTGATCTGAGATAAATGCTAGGTCACAAGTCTGAGGGACAGGGTAAAGCTTGTCACAGCAGTGGTGTCTGAAATATCAACAGCCCACCAAAAACTAAATTGTCCATTAATGGGCATTTAGTAAAATACACCACGTGGTGTGAAAAACGGATGAGGAACTTCCCATAGACTAAGATGAAATGAGTCCTGGGATGTGGAGGTGAGTGTAAAAGGCCAGAAGTGCAACCGAGTATTTGGCAGGCTGTCATCAGGTGTACAAAAGCAGGGACAGGTGCATTTGCCAGACCTGCCAGAGGGAGCCACAAGCGACCACTAGCTTCAGCTGGAGCTGGAGCTGGGGCTGTGGGGGCACTTTTCACTGCAGACCCTATTAACAGACCAAAAAAGCAACACAAAAGATACCAGTGCCTTTGGAACAGCCCCAAAGAGAGAACTTCTGTTTCCCTTGAACCCTGGCAGTTCCCGGCAGCCACGGGAGACACTGTTCCTCCGGAGGTCTAAACTGTGACAGTGATGGGGCTGGGGCAGATCGGCGGCAGGACCCGCTCCAACCTGTGGACACCACAACCACCCCCCTGCGGGCACAGGAGAGGCCACCGTGCCGGGGGTCCGGGTGTCCGCAAAACTCAGGCAAGGACCACCAGGGACCGCGCGCCTGAGGACCGCGCATACGCCAGCCCGGCTGCCCTGCCCCCTCCCAGCTTCGATCTCCCGCGGTACCAGCTTCCTCTGGGCACGGTGCCAAGACTCCTTGATCTCCTTCCTGCGCTTCTCATGCTCCAGCCTCCGCAGGTTCAGGGGCTGAGGGGGGCGTAGAACGTGCGTGAGCATGGACCCGGCCAGGCCCCCTCCCTCTCACCCTCCCTCCACGGCACAGCCCACCTGCATGAAGGTCTGGGCCTGCAGTGTGCCCGCCGCCTGCACCATGCCATGACCAAACTCCAGGTCCTGCTCCAGGGCCAGCAAGTAGATGGACAGGAGCGGCATGTGGGGCTGCGGGGGTGGGGCCAGCTGTCACGGGGTGGAACAGGAGCAGAGCCCCAGCACCCCAAGCTCTCCTGGAAGCCCGGCTGCCTCCCGGGTGCCCTCAGCTGAAGTTGTGTAGATGAGGAACCCTTTCCTTGGGCCTTTCTCCGTGGGGCTGAGACACACCCAGGCCTGAGCGGCCCCGCCCCACACCCCTTCCCCCGGGGCCCCTACCTCCTGCACGAAGCTCTGTCTGCAGTTGTGGACGATCTTCTGCAGGCCTTTGGCGAAGTCCATCTCTGCAGGCGGGGAGGCGGGGCAGTGCAGGGGTGAGCGCAGGGGCCGGGGCCCTCCAGCCAGCCCCCACCCCGCAGGAGCCAGCTCGCACCCAGTGCTGTGCGCTTCTCCAGGTAGCCGATGAGGTCCTTCATGTACTTGGCCATGTTCTTGGCGTACTGCAGGGCCGCGTCCACGCCGCCCTCACAGCGCTGCAGCAGCATGTCCACCTCCTCTGGGGGCAGGCAGCCTGCAGGGCGTCCGCTCAGCTGCGTCTCCGCCCTAGCCCCCCTCCAGTCCCCAGCCCCAGTCCTCTGCTGCCTGGCCCACAGCTCCAGTGCCTGCCAGTCGGGGGCTCAGAGACTCACCCACGTCACAGTCCTCGGTGCTGGCGGGGGCACCCTCACTCCCCTGTCCGTACAGGTTCTCCATGGACTGTGCGGGAGGGACACGGGTGAGGCCAGCCCGCGCTGGGCCCTGGTGGATGCCCACCCTGCCGGGGACAGTCACTGATCCCCCGGACAGAGGGGGAGACCACGGGCCCCACCCGCCCGAGCCCGTGATGCATCCAGGCTACCCTGCTCACCTGGCCCGGGTCCCCGGGGGGCACTGACAGGAGAATGCTACTGTCCACTTCACCCATGAGGAACTCGGACACCCTGCAGCGGCAGAGGGGAGAGTGTCAAGAAGCATGTGGGTCACCACGGCCTCCACCCCCCTCCGCAGGCCCCACGCTCACGTGCTACTGAAGGAGACAGCAATGGTCTCCAAGGCCTTCTCAAACTCCCGCTTGTCAGACTCATTGTTGGACTCGTAATGGAAGGCTAGGGGCAGAGACAAGGACACGAGGGTTGGCCCACTCTGGGAGGTGACCACTCGTGCAACTAACTGAAGGAGGAGCATTGGAGCTGTTGTGCCCATCAAACTCCTATGCATCCTTCATTTTATTTATTTATTTTTTTTTAGGGCCTCACCCACAGCATATGGTGGTTCCCCGGCTAAGGGTCCAATGGGAGCTGTAGCTGCTGGCCTATGCCACAGCCACAGCAATGTCAGATCCGAGCCACACATGTGACCTACACCATAGCTCACAGCAATGCCGGATCCTTAACCCACTGAGCGAAGCCAGGGATTGAACCCACAACCTCATGGTTCCCAGTCGGATTCGTTTCCACTGCACCATGATGGGAACTCCTATGCATCCTTCAAAACCCACTTCACACATCCCCTCCTTCATGAAGCCCTCCCAGACAGAAAGCCCTCATTGCCCTGTCCTGGCCAGCTACCTTTGATCTTGGCAATAAGAGTGCCGGCAGCCGTGAGGGTCTCCAGAGTGTTCAGCAGTGGGTACTTGGAGATGACCTGGCGCATCACACGGAGGGCCTCACCCAGGCGCTCATGGGCCAGTGGCCGGCGGGCCTCAAGGAGGTCTGCTGGACAGAGTGGGTATGAGCAGGGAGGGAAGGAAAGCCTGCCCGCCTCCTCCTCAGAGCTCCTGTCCCCAGGTGGGGAAACTGAGGCCGAGGTGGGAAAGGGTAACTGCCTGAGGCTCTGCATGTGACCTCAGGGGTGGGGCACTGTCCCTCTCTGGGCTGCTAGCCAGGTCAATAGGCCAGACATCAGCCAAGGCAGTCCTGCTCAGAACGCTCTTTCCCTCCAGAAAACAAACCCCTGCTGTCCTTCAAGTTGCAGTCCTGGTGCCTCTTCCTCCAGGCAGCCCACCTGGCCCCTGCCCCACTCAAGGCTCCATCCAGTTCTTCCCCAGCCCTGACTGCCTGGGCGCTGCGGCTTAAACACCCCATTATCTCCGTCTCCCTCTCTTCCACTAGCCGCTCATGAGGCAGGCAGTCACCCTGTTTTGCAGATGAGGAAACCGAGGCACAGAGAAATGATTTTCCAAGGATCACGCAGCTTTTCATCTACACGAGGTGTGAGCATGGGACTCTGCCTGGCTTTATCTTGAGGGCAATGGGGAGCCATAGAAGGAGTCAGGGCAAAGGAGGTCAAGGTTAGGTCTGCATCTTGGCAGGTGGCTTTAAATATTCTTAAACATTCCTCCTCAAATGTTGATGAAAAAATCAGGGTGTGCAGGCAGAACAGTGTGTGCAAAATACACAGCATTGAGTGGAGACAAAACCGAAGGAACGTGTGGGTGAGGAGGAAATGAGCAGACGCTGGCACCCAGGAGGTGTCTGGCCCCTGGCTGGGAGCACAGCTTCCATACCTGTGAGCCCTCTGCCTGATGGGTGATGCTCAACAACGGTGATAAGTGGAACCCGAAAGGAGGCGTCTGATCCTGTTTCTGCACTGAGGACCCACGGTAAATGCCACCAACAGGGAGACAAAACACCCCCCACCCCCCCGACCATGGAGTCCCTGGCCCCAAATTCCTGTGCAGCCCATTCCTCAGACCAGGGCACAGTTTGCTGTCTGAAATCCGAAGCCAACTCAAGGGGGCAGGAAGGCGCTTCAGGAATCCCAGGAGGCCACCGAGGAAAGGCTGGGCCACGCCCCTTCCCAGGACATTCCTTCCACCTCGCCGCCCCTCGGGTCCCTTTGGCCGCGGCCACCTGAGTTCCCCCTAGCACCCCCACCTGGGAAGCTGATGGCAGGTGGGACTCTGGTGAGGCCCGGACAAGCCCAGCTCCGCAAGGCAAGCACCTAGCAGCCCTGCATCCGCAGGGGCCGGCCGCAAACGCCCCAAGCGCCACGTGCTCCCGACCAGACCCCCCCCAGCCCGCACGGTCCCCTCACCTCGGGGCCTGGCCTGGCATCGCACAGGGCCCTGGCCTAGCCCGGGGTGCACTGTCCCGCAGATACACATGGCGCGGCCGTCAGGGAGTGGGTACCAAGAACACACCAGACAGACTAGGCAACTGGCTGGTCTGGGGTCCTTGGTGCCAGGCCCTCCGCAGCCAAACCGGCTCTGGCCGGTCCGAAGACCCTGCCCCCTCGAGTGAAGCTCCGCCCAGCCCCAGCCGCATCCTGCTAGCCCAGGCTGGGACCCTCAGCTCCTGGGATTCGGGATGGGGCCCAGCCAGCAGCTGGCAAGGAAACAAGCCCAGGCACAGGGAGGAGGAGAGGCCCGGAGACCCTGCCCCGCCCACGGGGATCCCTCCTGGGCTGACTGCACCGCAGTCCGCACGCTGCGGTGTGGGTCTGTGTCCCCACGACAATCATGATATTCAGAGAACATCTGGTCCTAGTCAGCAACCCCGTGGGGCACACTGCTGCCCCATTTCACAGGTAAGATGCCTGAAGCCAAGAGAGGAGACAGCTGGCAGAAGGCTCACAGCAACAGAAGCAGCACCAAGCTGGAACCCCAACCGTTCTGCTCCCTGGGGCCCTTTCCCTGCCCAGGACTACCCCAAAGGGCAAAGAAGGGTGCCCCAGCTTTGGCCAACCTTCTGCAGGATGCCTGCTGGCTTGGCCCCTCCCAGGCCTGGCCTCCAAGGAAGCTCCAGGATCGGAAAGGATCCGAGATTAGAGTTTCCCCAGGAAACAGCTCCCGCCCCACCCGGGACCAGATAACCCGGGGCTGACACACCAGCCCCAGTGGAGGCCAGGCTGGGGCCCCCCATTAGCCCTGCTTAGCTGAAGTCTCTCTCTAGGCTGAGATCACATTGGGACTCTGCCCTTTCCTTGGTGGGGTGAGCCAGGAGTCAGGGCCCCGTGGCGGGCCTCGGTTTCCTCATCTATAAAATGGGCACCTGGAGGGAGCTGGATGGAGCGTTTAGCACAGCCCTGGCACTGCGGTTTCCGGGAGGAGGGATTGAGGTGCCCTCCTTGGCTGCCAGGGACAAACAGGAAGCAGATGAAAATAACTCGGCAGGAAGCTGGGCTGTCAGCAGACGCGTGGAGAAAACGGAACTGCCATCCCACAGGCCGATCACTCCTGCAGCTTACGTGCCGGTCCTGCCCCTTGTCCCTCCTGAATCTCTATCCAGAGATTCAGACTTCAGCCTGCCTCCAGTCCATTTCAGTCCAACATGCAGATCTACCCCCGCTCTGTCACCCTCTGTGGTCCCCTACCACCCTAAGGATAACATCCAGGGGCACTCTGCTTGCCGTTCTCAATGCCTTCAGCCTCAGAGACTTCATACACTGGAAACTTGTTCCACCAAATGCATCTCCATTTGATGTTTCTGAGCCTGTGCATAGGACAATCCCTCTGCCTCAATGCTTTTCCTCCCTAGTTGCCACCAAACTCCTATACATCCCTCAGAACCCTAGCTGCAGTGGCTTTTTCCATGAACTCTCCCTATAACTCTGTTCAGAGCTCCCCCCAGTCCCTCCCTCCACCTGCCTGACCCTACCCGGTTTGGGACACCTGTGTCTGACTTTGCTTTCTACCCAGGCCTCGGTGTGCCTGCACGTTCTCACCGTCATGTAGAACACACTCCTTTAGCTTCTCAAGGCCCTCGGCAAAGCGGGCCACGTCAGCCAGCAGATGGGAGATGTCCTCCACGGTGTCAGGGCAGGGTCCCTGGATGGGCACCTCGGCTGGACTGGCTGTGGTCAGTGGGCTGCGGTGGCCACGGCCAAGCGTCCAGGTGCTGGCTCCGGACAATGGGAAGCCAGCAGCACTGGCGTGGCGGCTCAGGCTGGTGGGCCTCTTGAGTGTGCCTGTGGCCTTAGGATTTGAGGCCACACTTGGTGGTTCTAGGCTGGGTCCCAGGGACACTGTATCAGCCCCATCTCTCCTGGTTAGCTCCTAGGAGGGGAGAGGGAGCTGGTACAGCAGGTGTTCCCCCGACACCAGACCCTGCCTCAGTTTCCCCAGAAGTGAAGTGGGGCTCTGGAGGGTCTTCAGCCTGACTCCACGGGGGTCAAAGGCCACAGGTCAGAGGACTGAGATTTGGTGTCCTGCCCCTTCCACACCTGTTACCCAACATCCTCTTCCCCAGAGCTTTCACAAACAACCGTCCCTGCCCCAAACCACAGCCAGGGGCGGTGCCTGCAGGGGTGCGGGGGAGGGGCACCCCACTTCCTGAGGGGGTAGGGAGGGCCAGGGTCTCTTTGGCTGCCCTCAGGCCAGGCCACTGCAGGCACACCGACTCATCGGGAACGATACCTCGCAGCCTGGACTCTAAAGGCCCAGCAGGCCCCCGAGTCCCACCGACACCCACAGGCCTGTGGACACCCCCCAAATTTACACCCAGGCCCTGTGTCCATGAGTCTCACCCCACACTCTGCTCCCTATAAACCTTCTGCCCATGGCAGTGCTATGGCTCTCACATCTAATGGGGCCTGGAGGCCCCCCATTCCGAGCCCCCACCCCAGAGTCCCAGACCCAATGTGCTCAAACCCCGACGCCCGCCCCACACACTCTCCGGACCCCACAACCAGCCCTGGATAGGGTGGTGGTGCTGTAGCGCCCCACAGGCTTCCTACCGCGAGCTGAGCACTGGGGTCCCAGTCCATCCTGCGTGGCCCCTGCCTTCCAGCCCGCTGGGGGCTGTAGCTGGCTCGAGCCCTCCACTGCCGGCCCAGCATGGCACTGCCTGGCCCTGCCCGCCAGCCTGAGCACAGGGTGACCCCCCCCACCCCGTCCCCCTGCTGTCCAGGGGGCGCTCCAAGGTCCCCGCCTGCTCCGCGCTCCCTGTGGAGGTTCACTCACCCCTGAGGGCTGTGGGCAGGGGCTTCCCGCCCGGTTCTTTTTCGAGATGGATGGGGTTTTCATGAGCTCTCGCTTCTTCCTGGAGAACATGGTGGGGCCGTGCCCAGCAGCCCCGAGGGGCCCGAGGGCGGCGGGCCGGGGGTCTCAGCGCTGCAGCAGCTCCTGGTGTTGGTGGCCTCGGGACCACATTGTCACCGGCCACCCCCCCCTAGCTGTCAGGACCACGTGACAGGCCCAGCCCTCATTGGCAGCGCTTCCCCCCACAGGAAAAGGCCTCCGGAGGCAGTGACGCAGACCCGCCCCTAACCCTCCCAGGCCTGGGCCTCAGCCTGCCCCTCCGCACAGTGGGCTTGAAGGTGGGGTCCTAGGCCCCGCCCCCAGCTTCCGCTTTCAGGCGCCCTGCGCGCGCATGTGAGATGAGGTTCCCCCGCCTGGCACTGGCTCTGTGAGAGCCCCAGGCAGGCGCACAGCAGCCACTAGAGACGCTGACCTTCACTCAGAACACCTAAATCACGCAGCAGAGCAGACACGCGAGCCAAGTGACACGCAGGGACATGGGCTTTGTCACGAGACGTTCTCAGAAACCAAGCTCCACAGATGAAACGGATACAGACACACCCACCCTCCAGTCCCGGTTCTGTCATGGGTGTGCCCGCCCTGCGTCCTCTGGCGACCCCCCCGCGCTGGGCCGAGGGCCAGGCCAGAGCAGGGCAGAGCAGTGCCCCCCTCAGCCCCACCCGCAGGGGCCTCAGCCCAGCTCCATTCTACATTCCAGACATGTGCACCGACCACGGCCACCGGACAGCTGGCCAGCAGCAGGACTGAGAAAACGCCTCAGGCCGCCTCGCTGCCTCCTCACATCCCAGGCACAGCCACCCTCAGAATCGGGGCCGGAGCGGCGGGCACAGCTCCCTTCTTCTCCCCTCCCCGCGCCCCCTCCCCCGTGACCACCTCTTCTGAGTCCCCCACTCTGAGCCTCTTCCCCTCCCAGAGTCCCATCCACAAGCCCCCAGACCCCAGTCCCTCCACCCTCCCCAACACTGGCCCCCACTGACCTCCAGTGGGAGGCGACGATCTCCAGGACAAAGGGCATGCAGGCCACAGCCCCTCACGCCAAACCTGGCTCTCCAGGCCCAGGTCCATCCACAGACCCAGCCCAGAAGTCCCTTAAGGATCCTCTGACCACCACTCATGGCTCTGAAGGCCAGGATCGGGGGTGACGGCTGGCTGGCAGATGGGCTTCTGGCCAGGCTGGGAGGCCCGAGGTCCAGGCCACCCCTGCCGGGGCTGCCCCGGACATTCCTGAGTCCTGACCTCATGCCCACTTCATGACCAGCCACTCACAGGTACCGCCCTCAGGCACCAGAACCATGTGGACACTTAGGAGCCTGGGGTCCAGGGCCCAGACTCTTAAGGGCACACCTGCACTGCCTGCGTGACATCCCCAGGCCACCACAGAACCCTTCACAGCTGGGCGTCCAGGCGGCTGGGAGCCCCAGGCAGGCACACAGCAGCCAGTGCAGAGACACTGACCCTCACTGCATACTTCAAACTGCATCTGTGTCCCCAAGACCATGCCTGCACACACTTAGGTGGCAAATACGTGCACAGAGAACCATTTGTGGACAGGCATGCAGCCTGGAGCACGGGCACACGTGCACGCTGCTTCACACCAGCTTCTCTTTATTTCCTCCAGGGAGTCTGGGTCCCGTGTCCTGCCCCTCTCTCCTGCCTCCTTCACTCCCAGGGCCTCCCACCAGCTCCGCAGGGGAGGGAGGCTCAGAGCACGGTCTCAGTCATACTGTGGTTGTCAAGGAACTGAGTGACGAGTTTGGGGCGCTGCGGGCCTGGCACAGGCTCCGTCCCCACTTCTGCCTCCTCCTGGTCCTCCTTCCCCTGATCCTTGGAGAAGTACAGGAATACCTAGAGGTGGGTGGCCCAAGGAGGCAGGAGGGGAGGTCAGCGGGAGGGCCTGGCCCCCAGCCCCACCTTTAACCCCAGCCCCGGCCCGGCGCGGCGGTCACCTCCTCCAGCGTGGTCTGGTTCACGGAGAAGTCCTCCACACCTTGCTCGGCCCCGTGTGCCGCCAGCTCTCCAAAGACACGTGCCAGGGAGCAGCGCCCTCCCGGCGGTAGCTGGAAGCGCAGGCGGCCGCCGTGCGCCTCCCTCAGCTCGGCCCCGGGGAATGCCGCTGCCACGAAGGCCACCGCTGACCCGGATCGCGACAAGGGCACCCGCAGGGTCAGCGTGTGACCAGCCCCGAATCTGCGATGGGGTGGGACCAGAGCTATTGGCCCAAGGCCCGCCCTTCCTACTGCCCACCCGCACCACCCTCCAGCTCACTTCTGGACCCATCCCTATACCTGGCTCCTCTTGACCCTCTACCTAACACCTCTGACCCCAGCCCATGCTGGTCCTCGCCCTGCCTACATGCTCACCCCTTCTCTAACCTGGCCTCTCTCCGGCCCCGCCCACTCCAGGCCACGCCCACTCGCTCGACCCTCTTAAGCTTCCTCACAGGGACCCACACTCCTCCAACTGACTTCACTTCCTCTTTCTAGGTCCAGCCTCCACCCTCTGGGCAGTCCGCGATCCTTGCCTCTTCCCCAGGCAGAGCCAGGCTGGCCCCGCTTGAACCCTCCTCCGGCCCTGCCTACACTCCCACCCCCCTCTGCCAGCACCCAGGCCCTTGAGCCCTCGCCCTGCTCACCTGCTCTTGAGGTGCTGCGCGCTGCCCAGACAGCGGAACCGCCCGTTCACCATGATGGCCAGGCGCGTGCAGAGCGCCTCGCACTCCTCCATGCTGTGGGAGCCCAGAGCCGCGAGCTCTGGTCAGGCCTGGGCCAGCGGTACCCGGTGCCGTGCTGCCCCTGCCGCGGACCCTCACCCTCCAGCTCTGGACCACCTGTGCTCGGAACGCGTCCTGTCGGGCCCAGACTGCTGTTCCGGGGCAGGGTACCACCTCCTTATGTCGTCCCACTCAGCCCTGGCACCTGCCCCGAGGCCAGAACCCCCCACCGCGTGTGACCCTGTGCTCGGTCGGCCTCTCTCTCTCTCTTTCGGGTCCTTCTTTCTCCCCAGGCTGCGGCACCTGGAACTGCAGGCCCGGGCGTCCGCTTTGCGGCCCACCTGTGCGAAGTGAGCACCACGGAGCGGCCCTGCCGAACGACGGCCAAGAGACTGTTCCAGAGGAAGCGCCGCGTGCTGGGGTCCATGCCTGTGGTCGGCTCGTCCTGGGAGGGGGAGAAGCTTAAGCCCTAAGCGAGCCCCTCCCTCTCCCCTCCCCTCCCCAGGCCCCGTCCCCACGCACCAAGAAGACCACAGCCGGGTCCCCCACCAGAGCCACAGCTGTCGCCAGCTTCCGCTTGTTGCCACCGCTGTAGGTGCCCGCGGGTCGGTCTGCATACTGAGGGAGGCCCAGGCGGCCCAGGCCCGACCTTGCTGTCTGGTGGGTCAGAGCACAAGGAGCAGAGTGAGCGTGGGGGGCCGAGGCGAGAATGAGGAGAAAGCCCAGAGAGTGAGGGGCGAGCCTGCGGAAGGCGGGCAGTGAGTGGGAGGAGCCTCAGGTGAGGGGGCGAAAGGTAACTAAAGGGCGGGGCCAGGGCACATACGGGGCGGGGCTGCTCCCAGAGTAAGGGAGAGGCGGGACCCGGAAGGCTTGGAGCCACCTGGAAGCCCTAAGCAGGACTTAGAGTTCTGGTGAGAGTGGGCAAGGCCACTGCCAGGAGGAGCCAGGAGGGTCCGGGGGCTCAAGGAGGGAAGCGGTGGACTCCCAAGCAGGAAGGGAGCGAGTGCAGCCAGGATGACAGCGGGAAGGGGAGGTGGACCCAAGTGAGTGTGAAGAAGCTGGGGGAGGGCAGGGGCACAGGACCCTGCCTGGGTGGAGCTGGACCGGGGAGGGAGGAGAGCCAGGGGCAGGGGCTGGAGAGGCGAGGGGGGTTACCTGGGCAACCTGGGCCTCAGGGACTCCACGCAGGCGTGCAAACAGCTCCAGGTGCTCACGGCCGGTGAGCAGCTCGAAGATGGCGTCTGACTGAGGGCAGTAGCCCATGCAGCGGTGAGCTGCAGCCGGTTCCTGGGTCACACTGGGGATGGGGGACAGGGAGCTCAGGAAACTGGTTGGGCCCTGGCCATACTGGGGAAAAACAGGGGTCTCAGGGTCCACCCACCCTGGTAAAGGACAGGAGGTGTCTCAGGGCCAGATGCACCTGCAGGGCTGGGGGTCGCGGACTCAGGGCCAGCCTGGCTTGGTCCATGCAAGGGAGTGTGGGGTGGGGTGGGGTGGGGTGGGGAGGAACAAGGGCCCTGGAGCCCCTCACCTGTGGCCCGCCAGCACGGCCTCACCCCCACTGGGCAGCTTGTCCCCAGTCACCATGCGGAATGTGGATGTTTTCCCTGCTCCATTCACACCCAGGAGCCCGAAACACTGTGGGTACACCCAGATGGTACTCAGAGGCTTTGGCCCCTTGTCCCTGCAAGTCTGGTTTCTGGGGTGGGTTTGTCAGAGTCCGCTTGGAGTGGACCCTAGGGGCAGATACTGGGGTGTGTGGGTAGGCATAAAGCTGGCACTTAGCAGGAATAGTGGTTGGCACACAGCATGTGTTTAATCAATCCTGGCACACAATAGGTATCCTATAAAGGTCACACACAGCCAGTGCTCCATACATGTCAGCCAGGAGGCTTCTGAACGTTTCCTGCTATGCAGTGGGTACCTGAAGACAATGGCACTCAGTAAGAATGCATGCTGGGCACACAGTCAGCCCAAGGAAAGTTTGGCCGCACACAGTAGGCACTTGATAGTGATGCAGTTTACACTAACATATCACACTTGTCCATAGGTGTGTGCTGGCCCCTAGTAGGTGGCCAGTAAATGGCCCACAGAAGAGAAGTTTGCATGAAGTAACTGAATGTTAATTAGTACAAAGCAGGTGCCTAATAAATACTGGCTGTTAGCAAGTGCCTGATATGTATACAGAAGGAGCACAATAAATGCTGTTAGTGCTTGATAAAAGTTGATCATCACAAAGGTGACATTCAGTACAGTTTTGGTGCACACAAGGGGGCTCAACAATGCTTTGCTGTATACAATTGGTACTCAATAAATGCTGGCACATAATAGCTGCTTAAGATAACTGGTACTCAATAAATGCTGGCACAATAAGTGCTTAATAATAAATCTGTCCTTAGTAAGATCTTACTAACACTTTACCGCACACAGTAAATGTAACCACGCAGTAGATCCTTAATGAGAGTTTGGGGGCTCACAATAGGAGCTCAAATGTCGGCAGGCAGTAGGTGCTCAATAAAAGTTAGCAGGTGCACAGCAGAGCAACCTCTCATCCCTTCACCAGGACCTCCACCCTGGACTTACCTCACCTGGTGGGATCCCCAGGCACAAGCGGTCAACAGCCGGTGTCCTCTGCCCGGGGTACACCTGGGAAGGGAGCAGGGCCATGAAAAAGGTCGGTGGCCCCGTGGGAGCCCCCAGCCCAGCACTCTACACTCACCTTGGTCAGGTCCCTCAGGACCAACACATCCCCCTGGGTGGCCCCTTGCATGACCCGTTTCCGTTCACGGGCCACATCCTCATCCTCCTCTCCCAGTGGAGGCAGCGGCCTCAGCTTAGGTCTGAGGACAGAAACATCAGTGGGCCCAAAGCCAGCCCCCAGCCCCCAGCCCCTGCCCCCTCCCTGGTCCCCACTGACTCAGGCAGGAAGCGGCTGTGGAACTGCAGGAGGAGTGTAAAGAGGAGGAAGACGGGCCCCTGTATTGCCATGGCCAAGAGGTTCTTGCCGACCACCTCCCAGCGCAGCGGTGACTGGAAATGCCCATCTCCTGCGGGGAAACGAAGGAGGGAGTAAGCCATTTTGGAAGATTTCTCTGCTCCTCCTCCATCAAGTCACCTTGGGTTTTTTTTTTTCCCCCACGCCCATGGCATGTGGAAATTCCCATGCCAGGGATCAAAGCCACACCACAGCAGAGGCCTGAGCCACTGCACTGACAATGTTAGACCCTTAACCCACTGTGCCACAAGCGGAATCCATCACATTAGGTTCTTAAGGGAAAGGATCAAGAACCGATCTGGCCACTGGGCTGGGGTCTAACTGGCACAGAAAACAGTGTTATCACTACCTCCCTCATTTGGGGGCCTCAGAGCTTTAGCGATATGACCAAGATGGAATTAGCTTTTATGGCTGCTTTGCTGCACCTCTAACTTGGCCTACCAGCCCTTTCGGGCCACTTAAGGCCTCCAGTTCTCTTCCTGGGGGCTGCAATTTGTCCCCACCCTGCAGAACTGACTCTCACCTGGCACTTCCCCACCCAGAGGGAAGTTCTCACCCAAGCGCTCAAAGGCATCAGCCATGGCCTGGTTCCGCACCATGTCGATAAGCCCCCGGCCCAGGCAGAAGTGGGGAAAGATAAGGAAGACCCATTTCAGGATCCGGCTCACCTCCTGCAACTTCTGCTCGGGGGCAAGAAGAAGGAAGTGGGTCAGGGGCTGAGGCTGCTGCCCCAATCCAACCCTAGATACAACCCTCGTGGGGCCCCACCTGATCAGAGAAGAGCTCAAGCACGAAGGTGGCCATGCTGCCATTGATGCCGATAAAGAGGTTGATGCAGGTGAGTACAACATATGCCGTGCTGGGCACGGAGAAGAAGAAGGAGGCTGGGTACATGAGCGGTGTGATCGACCAGCTGAGGGGTAACAGAAGCCTCCATCACTGCCAGACAGGGGCTGAGCAGCCTTGAAAGGAAACAGATCTCCTCCCAAATTCTGTGCTGTTAGGCCTCTATAATGTGGGCCAGGACAAGAGAAGCTTTTAAGGCCACCTCACCATATCACTGAATTAGATCACTCTTGGGGCCCCCTCAGACCTCCATATCCTCTTCCTTAGGAACAGCTACAGATTCCCACCTGCCTCAGTGGTATTGGGTGGGAGGGGTGGCCAGTAAGAACAATCCCTACAGGAGGGGGCCTCACCCATACAGCAGGAGCAACAGCAGGAGGGCCGGCAGGTTGGCAGGGGCCACATACGCCTTCTGCTGGAAGGCCAGAAAGATGAGCACCACGATGCATGCTGACACCAAGTAGTTACACTGCATGGGAGACAGCAGTTACCTCCCACAGTATACAGGGGAAGGGAACGGGCGCCCTCAGCACTGTGCCCTACCCCAGCCTCCCTGTCCGTTATGTAGCAGGACAGGAGGTCTCCTACAACTCCCAAGTCTTCACTCCGGCCACCCTAGACAAGCCCTTGCCCAGAGAGGGCCAGAAGGGGCAGTGGCAGGTGGTGGCGGGGCCCCCTTCCCTCTAGGTAGTCCACGTACCATGTCCCAGAGGAAGTTGCCAAGCCAGTAGAGAGTCGGGGGCAGGCCCCCCACGTACTGCAGGTGTTTGGCTCGGGTGACACGCTCATCAATAAGGACCAGGGCGAAGCTGGCTGGGACGAAGGACATGGCAAAAACCACACAGATGGAGACAAGTATGTCCACCGAGGAAGCCATCCTAGGGGTAAGGGTGGGTGGGCCGCTCAGAGCAGAGCTGGGCAGGCCCCCGAGAGGACAAAGGGCCCCAGGACTGGCATGGCTGGGGAAGATGGCCTGAGCCATTTTGGGTTGTTTGGCAGGCAGACCATCCTGGTCTCTAGTGGAATAAAGACTGCTGTGACGAGGAGGTGTGGGCAACTGAAGGAAGTAGGATATGGAGCCCAGCCTTGGGGGCCTGATAATGTCCCCCGTTTCGTTGGCCAAGGGAGCGGAGCGTGCCTGTTCCCCCATACACCCAGCAAGCACATGGAAGAGGGTCACTCCAGCTCCCATCACCCAAAACAACAGAGGAACGGAGGAGGGGGGACATACAGGGCAGGGGACATACAGGGCAGGGGACTCACAGCGTGACTTCAGACAGCTGCTCCTTGGTGAGGTTCAGGGGGTGGTTGAACGTGGTGATGCTGTGGGCATGGCGGGCATGGCCTGGTGGCAGGCGGGCATGTAGGAGAGCGTTGTTGGCTCGGTTGACAAAGGCCACCATGGCGTGCCAGCCCTTGTTGTTGAACCAGATCTGAGGTGGGGTCAAGGCCGAAGGGGTCAGGGTGCTGGGGTCAGACCTGTCCCTGCCCGCTCCGGCCTGCTACCTCCACTTCCCACCTTGAGGCTGTCCTCAGTGTCCTGGCCCAGAGCCCACGCGGTGAGGCTGTTCAGGATTCGATCAAGGGCCCCGCTGGGCTGGGGGCTGAGCAGTGCCCGCAACTCCTCCACTGAACGGCTCACCTCAAGCCCCGAGGGCAGGCCAGGGTCTCGGCCCCCCAAGGAGAAGCCCCCGTACCTGTGGGGCAGCGAAGGCAGGAGGGGAGGGAGGGGTGGCAGTGTCCCCAGTGGGCGGGCAGAGGGCACAGGAATGGAACCCAGGCGGGGGGCGCTCCTCACCTGACCTCGTTCACCCATTTCTTGGTCTTCAAGCTTAGGGACAGACAGACAGAGAGATGAGTGAGACAGACAGACAGACAGAGAAGCTGGGGAGTCGGGTGAGAGAACTAGAGAGGGTGAAGCACGGAGGGCACTCGGGCCAGAGCCCCAGGCTGGGCACAACCTCCCAGGACCAGCCCTCCCCCGCGCCCGCAGCCGAGCAGCAGCCGCGCAGCTCAGTCCAGGGAGCGCTCACCCCTGGCGCACCAGGCGCGGGTAGGTCTTGACCAGGAAGTCGGACAGGTTCCGGCCTGTTAGGTTCTGGATTACTTCGCCCGAACTGGTGGGTGCCTGGGGCGGCGGGGGGCCGCCGGCCGCAGTGGGACAGTCGGGCAGCAGGCGCCGGGCACCCGGCCGGCTGCACTGACAGGCGGGGGACGGAGACTCTGGGGTCCAGTTGCCGTTGGCCAAGACCTCGGCCACGTCTGTGGGAACCTCGGGCGCTGAGAACTGGCAGCTGCGCTGTGCGCACTCGTGCGCCCTGCAGGGGCAGCGCGGGGGCGCGGGGTTTACAGGGCTGCTGGAATGGGGAGGCGCCCAGCTCCCAGGCAGGCACTGGGGGGGGCTGGCACCATGGGGCCCAGTGGAGCTGAGGCCAGCGAGGAGCAAGGCCCAGACTGGCGAGCCCTCACCTGCTGGAGTTATTTTTCAGGTAAGGCTGCTCCAGTCCCGCCTCCTCCAGCAGCGCCTCGAGCAGGCGGGCACGTGCAGGGTCCCTTGGGGCATCCTCGCTGCGCGACAGAGACGCAGGGTCAGGGCTGTAGCACAGGCCCCGGCCCTCCCACCCCCAGGCCCCTCTCTTCTGCACCCACCTGAAGAAGGACACCTGGGTGCCGTACATGTTGGCGCTGAGCTGCAGAGCCGGGTAGAATCCGAAGGGGGGCACAATGAGGCTGAACACCAGCGCCAGGCCCACAAAGAGGGCAGGCAGCACGATCTGAAGGACCGACCATCAGTTGCCCTCCCAGTCCACCCTCCAGGCTTGCCCACAACCCTACCCAGTCTTGCTCTAACGCTGTCCATGGCTCCCCAGTGCTCTCAACAAAAGTATTCAGAGTGCGGGATGCACCCGTGTTAGGCGGTGGAATTAGGCCACCAAATGGAGAACAGGCACTCAGGGTCTCCCGTGTGCCCTCCCAGCTGCCCGGCCCCCCTCACCTGGGCAAATAGGCCACGGCGGCTGCGGCAGGCAAGCAGAAAGCGCTTGAGAAGCAGGGCCCAGAGCTGCTGGCGGGTCAGTGCCCAGCCCTGTAAGCGGTCTGCGGCGTCTTGCCCAGAGCTCTGCAGGGCCTGTGTCTCAGGGGCAGACCCAGCTGTGGGGAATGGGAGAGTCAGTGCTCACGCCTTGGGGGTCAGGAGAGACCATGGGGCCACAGGGTCAGGTGGGGACAACTCACCCAGTGTCCCATTCTCCAGGGCTGCCTCCTCTGGCAGAATCGGGAACCCCGTGGTCATGTCCCGATGAGCGATGCCCGAGGATGAGCGCTGCTTAGGTCTACTGTCTGCGAAGCCACAAGGGTCAGAGTCAGGGTCAAGGTCGGTGTTCAGCCTGGGGTCTGGGTTAAAGTCAAGGCTCACAGACAGAGGGCTAAGGACTCAGGGCTGGAGGTCAGGGCTGTGGCTCGGGCCATGTCAGCCAAGGAACGACTTAGTCTAAAGTCAGGTACAATTCTGGACCAGGATGAGGGGTCAAGGACAGGGACCTGTGGCTTCATCCTCTGGGCCTGTGGCCACAGCACAATCTTCCACCACCTTCAGGAAGATCTGGGGAAACAAAGCAGGAGCTCAGAATCTGGGGACACACAGGAGGGAGAGAGGGGGACTCCAGAGCCTCCTACCCCTCATACACTTTGGGACCCCAGGCCTCCCCAAGGCCACGGCCTGTTCCTGGCCTCCTCCCCGGGAACCCCATGTGACAGTAGGCTGACTCCTCTTCATGCTTCCAAGCACCACCTCCTCCAGGCAGCCCTCCTCCAAGCCGCACCAACCTCCTCCAGCAGCCATACCTCCTCGAGGCTGGTGTCAGAGATCCCGTAGCCAGCCAGCCCCAGCTCTCCCAGCCGCTGATCCAGCTCTTGGAAGAGCTCAGCAAAGCTGCCATCCAGGGCGCCCTTGTAGGGCAGCACCAGCACCAGTTCATGGGGCAGCTCCTCCACCAGCCGTGCCCCAGGCACCTGGCGCTGAACCAGGGCCAGCAGCTGGGCTGCACCTGCGTGGGCAGCGGGGCACATCAGGGGCCCTGTAGGAGGTTGCCCCTCCTGGCTCCCGGCCCCTCCCTCCCATCCCAGCCCCCCTGGGGACGGAGGCTATCTCTGAAGGCAGAGGTCAGGATTAAGAGCCTGAGGACAGGGCTTGACTGTGCTCAGAGCCAGAGTCCACCACCCAGGGTCAGAGGTCAAGGACAGGTTTGTGGGTGGGCTTAGCCCAGGTCAGGGGTCCAGTACGGGGTCATGAATCCGCTGCTCCTCACTCTGGCTCTCCCACCCCAGTGCTCACCAACAGTGCTGCTCTGCTCCCTCTCCTGCTGGGCATCCATGCTATCCTTCAGGTCAGTGGCACCCTGCAGGCAGAAGGCCCTCAACTGCCATGGTCATCAGAGCTAGACAGAGCCTTGACAGCCAGGGGTCGGAGGTCAGCTCCAGCCCTCACCTTTCTGCTGGCAGCCAGGGCTGGGGGACCTTTTGCCAGTGTCAGGTAGTATCCAGAGCCCAAGTGATGCCGCAGGAAGAGTGGGGAGCCACAGCAACACAAACGGCCACCTGCCACCACTGCCACACGGTCTCCCAACAACTCTGCCTCATCCAGGTGGTGGGTGGAGAGAATCAGTGTGCGACCTGGGCATGGGACCCAACCCACATGTACCATCAGGCTGCAAGGTCTCTGCCCAAGCTCTGGTCTCTGTCTTATACAGTAAACTCCCATTCATCCCTCAAAACCCCCCATCCCCAGTACCTCTTCGTCAGAAACATCTTCTGGCCTCTTAAGCAGAATCCAGGGGAACCTCAAGCCAACCCCAATTCCTACCTTCGCGATATTTGAGCAGCAGATCCCAAATGCCTCGGCGGGAAGCAGGGTCCACACCAGCTGTGGGCTCGTCCAGGATGACAACTCGGGAGCCCCCAACAAAGGCAATGGCCACCGAAAGCTTCCGCTGCATCCCGCCTGGGATGGGACAGGGTAGGGTTCTCAGCACAACCCCACCCCCAGTCTTGCGGAGGGCTGCCTCCCTCTCCCCGTGCCTTTCCTGACCCGCTGGGACCTCAGAGCCTGGCTCCTCCTAAGGCTCCCAGATGTGCCGTCCCTTCTGGCTTCCCACCAGCCTCGGGATAAAATCCCAGCCCCTTCCCCAGCTTCATCTCCACGCCTCCTCAGGCTGGGCTTACCTGAGAGGTGTCGTGTCTGTGTGCGCCGCTTGGGGACAAGCCCCACGTCCTGCAGCAGACGGTCCTGCTCTGGGCCCACAGCAGCCGCGCTCAGACCCTTCAACCGTCCGTAGAACCAGACATGCTCGTCCACGGTCAGCCTGGGGCCACAGGTGAAAGACAGGGGGCCGCTGTGGCAGGCAGGAACCCAGAGAACACCCAGCCCTGCCCCACGCCCACCGGGACGCACATGTCAAATAGCACGTTGTACTGCGGGCAGATGCCCAGGTGGGGCCGGATGGCTGCCATGCTGGACCGGACATCGTGGCCCAGGACGTGGGCGGAGCCCCTCGTGGGTGGAAAGAGGCCGCTCAGGATGGACCTGGGGTGCAGGGGTCTCAGTGGCTGCTCCATCAGAGGGGGACCGAGGCCCCCAGAGAAGAGCATCAGCCCAGACCAAAGGGGAGGGGAAATGAGGCTCAGAGAAAATGTGCCACCCCGTACAGACAAGAACTTCTGACCCAGGTGCCTTCCCTTTGAACAGCTGTGCAACCTGAGGCCTGAGGCGGGGTGGGGTGGGAGGGGTCGGGGGAAGCCGGCTGCTCACAGCGTGGTGGTCTTGCCCGCCCCGTTGTGGCCCAGGAAGGCGGTGATATGGCCCTGGTAGAAGTCCAGGCTGAGCCCACGCAGGGCCGGCTGCGGGTTGCCAGGAAAGCGCTTTTCCAGGCCCCGAATGGAGACCCCGGGAATCAGGCCAGGTGGGGCCTCTTCCACCAGCACTGTTGGAGGAGGGCAGACTCAGCTGTGGGCGCCTTGGGAGGCTGTGGAATTGGGGACTTGTCGGGCTGGGGTCTGAAGGAGTCGGGGGGCCCCCGGGGGCCCGGGGAACCAGGGGCGTCCAGAGGCTTGGGATCTGCAGGAACCTGAATTTAAGGGGACCTGGGGATCAAGGCGGGAAAGTGGCTGCTAAGGTTGGCCAGGCCTCACCTTCAGGGTCCTGCGGGGCAGGGGGTGGGGCAGGACCCTTGGGGGGCCGAGGCCCAAACCAGTAGCTCCTCCGAAAGGGAAAATTCCAGGGTTCGGGGATCCCATACTGGCCTGTGGGGATTAGTGCTCAGTTACCGCTTGAGCCCATCCCCCTGGAGTGTGCCAGTTTCTGGCCACACACCTGGGATGAGAGCATCCAGGTAGGAGGCTGCCAGGAAGCCCCACCCACCTGCTTCAGGCCGTCCCTAAAATGCCAGCACCTGTTCGTCCCTAAAATGCCAGCACCTGTTCGCCTGGGCGCATGTGCCAGGAAACCCCACCCTCTTACCGCAGACCAACCTCCAGGCACTAAATTGTCCCGTAGCCCCACCCCATTGCGGGTCCCACCCCTCGGCCCAGCCTCCCCTGTGCTGGTGTGCCTCCCCCAGCTCACCTGGGCACACGGCCTCCAGGTACCAAGTGGCAAGGCCATAGAGTACAGCATCGAACAGCAGGAGGCCTGAGACCTGGGCCAGGCTGAAGACGTCGGCGGTAGGCCCGCTGCCCATGTTGTGCCACTGCACGCCCTCTCCCTGCTCCTCCAGCAGGGCCAGGCTCTCGCAGCCGAAGCCGAAAGCCACGGGGGACAGAAGGCTCTGCAGGTTGGGGCAGGCGGGTAGGTGCGGCAGCGAGCAAGGGCGGCTGAAGTTACCCCCCCACCCCCGCCTCCACCCGGCTCTCACCGCGGCCACGCGGCCGCCCGCGGGTAGCTGGTCCCGCCAGGCCACGCACAGCACGTAGGGCAGATAGAGCACGAAGTAGGCGAGGCCTCCGCAGGCCGCAGCCAAGTTGGCCTGGGAGAAGAAGGCGCTCAGCAAGAAACTCTGGACCACCGTGGCCACAGCGAAAGCCGCCAAGAACAGGAAGAGTACAACCGGGTGGCTGTAGGGGAGGATGTCCCCGAGCTGCGGGAGGCAAAGGGCGTTGACACCCAACCGCGCCGGGCACTCCCCTCCTCTTACCCTCCCGCGTACACGGGCACCCATTTGGGAGACGAGAAGGGTGAAGTGAGCCCACCTTGAGCACCAGCACGAGCAACGCGGTGCTGAGAAGGAAGGGCCCGAGGGAGCTGAGGAACCAGCCGAGCCACAGCACTGCGCCGCTGAGCCCCATGGCCCGCATTGTGTAGCGCAGCCGCGTCTCCTTCTCACGCACCACAGCCTTTACGGTCAGCGCCACAGAGTAGATCCAGGCCAGTGTCAGGAAGAGCGGCATTGACCGGCTCAGCACGCGCAGAAACCTGGGGCAGCAGGGAAGCTGGGGCGGAGGCCAGTGAGCCCCCACTGCCCGCCATCTGGCATTACGGTTCCCACCCTGGGATCCCAAGGTGCAGCCAGCCAAGGACTTCGCCTTCCCTTATCCGCGAACCCCTGATGGAGCCTCAGAGTCCCAGGTGTCAGGCCACGTTCTCCCTGTGCCCTGAGACCCCAGACCCTCACGGAGCCCTATTCCTCCCACTACAGGTCACAGCGCAGTTCTCTAAACGCAGTTCTCAGCCTTGACTGCATGACTATTCCTCAGGGAACTCCGAGCCTGGGGTGAACGAGCAAGAAGGGGGAGCTCACGCGTCGTCCACATAGCATGGGTAGGGCATCTGCTGCAGGTAGAGGCCCGCACGGGGCGAGGCGCCGGTGAGCACGTGAACAGCTGCGCGCTCCAGCAGGTCCTGCAGGTACACGAAGCCTCCCCACACATAGCGCAGGTCCGTCAGGGGGTCAGCAGCCGGACCGGGGTCCCAAAATCTGAGGTGGGGGAAACAGCGGTGGCTGGGACCTGCCCATCACAACTTAGCTCCGCCCTCATATTCCGGCTCAATTAGGCAACTAGCCCCACCTGCCAAGTGCTCCACCTCCCAAAAGCCCCATTGACCCCGCCTACCAAGCCCTTGGTCATGCCCCTTATACATCATAGGCCCCCTCCTACCACAGACACCACCCCGCCCCCTGCCAGTGGTTCTAAAGAGTCCTGGGCTCCACCTAGCAAGGTTTCTGGTAGCTGGGACGCTCCCTGGCACCACCATTCTCTCAACCCTGCCCCAGAAGGCCCCCACCTGTCCCTGATCTTATTGGTTCTTGTGACATCATCGATATCCATGCGGATCTTGATGTGCAGGTGGCCAGGGCCTGCGAAGTCCTCGGGTCCCAGGAAGACGATGCCGGCCCAGAAACGGTGCTCAGAGAGCAGCTCCAGGGCCCGCTCCACCAGGGCGGCCTCCGAGGGCGCAGCCTCCAGCTTGTCCAGGGTCACGCACTGCAGAGGGGGTCTGGGTGTGTGTCCGAAGTCTGAGGGTCCTCCCTGGACCTCCGGGCAGAGCCATGGAGCGGAGCTTCCTCTGAGGAGCCCCGCCCAGCGGGACTGCCTCTGCCCGCAGAGATTCCCTCAGCTGGCTGGCCCCTCACCTCCATCACACGGCCCAGCGTGCCCACCAGGTGTCCCACATCAGCGAGGGCCTCCTGCCAGCTGTAGCTGCCCCGGCGGGGATTCAGAAAGGCATGAAGGGCCTCCACCTGGTCCTGGCCTCTGGGTCCTGGCCGCCTCCTTCCTTTGTCCTGGATTTGCAGAAGCCTCTGGAGCATGTCGGGGAAGGTGGGGTCTGCATCAGGCACTTAGGAACTGTCGCCCCTTCTCCCATCCCTGTGTCCTGAGCTCACCATGGACACCACATTCCACCTCTGCACCCTTGCCCAGAAGGCCCTGCCCTTGGCCCAGATCCTCAGCTGAGGGTGATGTGCTCAGAGGGGCTGCCCTCCATCCTGTCCCCACCTGCAGCATGGCGACATTTGCACTGTCGTTCATGAAGGCAAAGAGCTGGGGTCCCAGTAGCCCCCACACCTCCTGGATGTCCTTCAACAGTTCCAGCTCCTGGAAGGTTCGGTTCACCTGCAGGAAGTGGGTGCTGAGGCCACGCCAGCCTGGCCTCCCCTGGGGACTCCTGGCACCGGCTCCTGACCCCTCCCCTCTGCCTCTGAGTGCCGGCACATGCCCAAGTCACTGCCAAACCCCTGTTTCTTCCTGACACTGCTTTCCTGCCCATCCCCTCACCTGGGCCATGAGCTGTCGGGTGAAGGGCGTGTCGGGTGCGAACAGTATTTTCCCCAGGACCAGAGGCTTCAGGCGCCTCCAGAGCAGGCGGGACAGGGGGTGGGTGTCCAGGGCCCCCATCAGCTCAGTGCAGTTGGGGCCTAGGGTGGGACACTATATGAGGTCCTGAACGTACGTCCCTGCCCCGCTTCCCAGGCTGGGAAACCTCAGTGGGTCACTCACTCAGGCTGCCGTCGGGTAGCGCCTGCCCGGGCTCCTGCCCCACCAATTCCTTCAGGTCACTGGCTTCGTACCAGTTGAGGGAGAGCCCCCCTGGTTTGCTGGGCCCCTTGGCACTGCAGAGGGCTTCTGCCACTACCTCCAGGGGGCCACCTGTCCCTTGGGGTCTCCTCAGCAGCTCCCACAGCTCCACCAGGCTAGGAAGTGCCAGGAGCTGGAAGGGGTCCAGAGGGCCGTGGTAAGTCTTACTTTCCATGTGGTCCCACTGCCAAACCTTAACCAGTTCAGGGGACTCTTCCAGGAGCACCCTCTCCCTCCTTTTGCACAAGTGCCCCTGCCTAATCCACTGAGGGTAGGTGCCTGAGGTTGTCATCTCCCCATCCAGGCAGCCCTTCTAGTTTCCTGGCTGGGGTCAAGGCTGCATGGGCCTCTTACCTCCTGGGCCAGGTCCTCTGCTGCCTCCACAAAGCTGCCCATGGACTCCTGGGCTTGGCCCAGCGTAGATCCCAGAGATTCCTGGGGGCGGGGGGGAGATGACTATGTGACAATGACATTCACTGATGGCTCACTAGGGGTCCAGCGATTTGCCAGGTTCTCAGGGGTTCCACACTGTCATAGACCCCATTTCACCATCGGGAAAACAGGTGCAAGAGGCTCTTGGCCTTGTTCAAGGTCTCAGGGCTGGAGTCTTGACCACCACGCCAGATGTGGACTGTGTGGACACTGACCAGACAAGCAGCATCACCCCAGGGACAGCCCAGGCAAAGACCCGGAGGCTGGACTGGGAGGGGCAGTGCCACTGGGACTCCGGGAAAGCAGCCCACCCGGCCTTGCCCTGCCCACTCACCCCTCGCAGCAGTGTCCCCAGCAGCTCAGTGGCCAAGGATGGACCCTCCTTGGGCTGGTCACTCGGTCGAGACAAGGCTGAGAGAGTAAGAAGGCACAGAAGCACAGGGTTGGGCAAAGTTTAACCTGAGACACACCCTCACCGGCTGCAGGTGGAGGCTCGGCTCAGCTGAGCCCGTGGGGTCTTTGCCTCCTCACCTGCCCTGGCTCCCTGGGCAGCTTTCAGCATGGGCATCAACTCCCTCAGGCTGGCCAGCATCCTGCGAGCACTGGGGCTCCCCAGGGCCGTGCGGGCATCTGCCAGGAACCGGGAGACCCTGGGGACATAGAGGGTGGGAGGTACCGCCGGCTGGGCGGGCACCTCCACCTCCAGAGGCTCTGGCTGCTGCTGACTTACAGGGAGTCCTTGAAGTTGCTGAGGACGCCAGGCTCCTCGCCAGGCGTGGGCTGCGGGAAGCAGGTGTTGTTCATGTTGCAGATAACGCCCTGGAGCCAAGGGATGGTGCCGGCTGAAGGAAGCGGCTTGTTGGAGAAGTGGCCTGCAGAAAAGTGGGTATTGGGGCCCTGACCTGTGTCCCCACCACCATTACAAGACAGCGTGCTCACTCTCAGCCATTACTCCAGAGCCCCGCCGGTGCTCCTGACTCTCACTGGAGCCCCTGTGGATAGGGTGAACGCGGCCCCTGCCCCACCCAAAGCGCAGGACGCAGGGGCTTACATTCATGCTGCTCGAGTGGGGGGTGGGAATGGCGGACGGCCACCAGGATGAAGAAGAGAAAGAGAGGCCACATCAACTCCACCAAGAGCTGGATCTGCGGGGGGCAGAACAGGCGAGGGGAGTGGGCCACAGTGGGGGGCGCCCGGGCCACCCCGCCGTGGCCCACCCGACTGAGCTTTACCGGCTGTCTCCTGCGATACAGGAAATTCTTCCAAAGCAGTAGCATTAGCTGCGTCCAGAAGGCCATGGTGAGAATGGACAGGAGACAGGGCTAAGGGGTCAGTCTGAGGACGAGCTGTGTGGCTGCGGACATTCCCTGTCCCTCTCTGAATCTCATCACCTATTCCGCCGCGCTAGGTTCCCGAAAGCTCTGCTTAGAGCTTAGCAGACCGTAGGCGCTTATTAAAGGGGCTCTGAGGAATAGGAGTAAGCCAATAGGAGTCTTGCCCGAAGCCGTCCTCTTATTTGATTGGTTGCCGGGACTCACTCTCCCTCGGGCTGCTGCTGGCTTCTCAAAGGCGATCAATTAATCCTGCAGGGGGCGGAGCCTATGGTTAACTCTTTCTTCACCAGCCCCCACCCTAAGCCCTACTGAAGGGCTTCCAGCTGGGTCCTGTCCCCCAGCCTCATGTCTAAGCGAGGGAAGGATTCCCTCCCATCCCCTAGCCCCCGCTCTTCCCCGATGATAATAGCAACGGGTATGTACTGTGCTGAACATTTTACATGACAGGCTGGAAGACGGGCCACCCTAGGCCCCCAGAGACAGGTGACTCACCCAGCGGGCCGCCATGGCCCCAGCTCCGCCCACCCCTGCAGTATTCCTCGCTCAGAAGAAACACGAGGTTCAGAAAATGAGTAAGGCGAAGGGGCGGCGATGGACGCTCCTGGAACTAGTGATTCCCGATCCTGCCTGTCCCTTGCTTGGCACTGTCCAGCCTGGCCTTCTGCATCATTGCACAGCGGGGAAACTGAGGCCGCCAGAGTTGGCAGGGAGTGAACCCAGGGCCCGTGACTAGCACTCCAAGACTCTTCTTTCCGAGTGGGATCGGAGGGAGCGGCCTTCGTTTTTCTATTGGTAAAATGGGTAGAGAGCATAGACGGTAGGAACGGGGAGAGAGGCTGCAGGTGTGTGTGCTCGCAAAGCCCCCTCAGGTGAGTCTAATGCTCCACCTCCCCTGTGAGAATTAGGGGTCAGTTCTGCCGCCTCCAGCACAACTCCCCGGCAGGAAGAGAAGTCGAGTGAGTCTGGATTCGGCTCGCACCCCTTGACTCTCACGGCATCTGCCTCTTCCCACCCATCTGCACCCCCGCATCCTTGAGTCTCAGGGCCTTTCCTGTCTCTCTCCTGTACCCTCTCACCGTTCCAGTCCCGAACACTTGAGGCGTCCCCTCCGCCCGACAGAGGCTGGGGAGCGCGGCTCCTTTAAGAGGAAGTTCTCCCCAACCCCCCAGGGGCGCGGCTCCCCAGCAGCCAGCTGTACCTGGCCTTCTGCGCGAGGTGCCGCGCCGGGCCCAGCCCGGCCTCGCCCCGCCCCGTCCTCTCCCGTTGGTTTGCATACCCGCCACTCAGAAGTCTGGTCACCCCGAGCCACGCACGCTTAGGGGAAAGGCAAGGGTCACTGCAGGGACGCGCTGAACCGGGTTTCTTAAAGGGATCACTGGCTTCTTGCTGCATCACTGCGGCGAGGTGGGGCGCCCGGCTCACCCTAAGTGGGCTGGCCTCAGGACACACCAATTGGACTGTCTTCTCACGTTGCATAGCCGCCCGCAATACCACAGCTCCTGTCTCCTGTCGCAGGAGGTTCCTCTCTCCCCACCCTCTCCTGGAGGGCCCCAGTCCTAGCCAAACTTCCTGTAATGCCCTGAGACTCCATTTGTCCATCCAGAAAATGAGGGTTCAACTAAAGTCATCATTCGCTCGCTCATTCGTTTATTCATTCCACAAACATTCCTTGGGCCCTACAGTGGGCCACGCGATGGCAGGAGGGGGAGGGGCCCCCTAACATTTTAAGATTAGAATCTTTGGTCATAATGGTCACCCTGAATTTGAAGAAAACTGCCGGATGTTTTTTTCTCTGGGAAATTGGGTATATTTCACAAGTTCATGATGAAGATGAAACAAGTGTGAAGAGCTCCGAAAGCGCTGGGAAGAGCTCCGTGAAAGGAGGTGGTTTCTTTTTGGGACTTTGAGGATGAATAGGAGTCTGCTAGAGAGGGAACTCCAGGCAGTGGTTGCACAAGCAAAAGCCTAGAGGCTGGGTGAAGCTGCAACTCCCAGGCCCAGATCCTGAGGATTTACTTAGAGGTTTGACCTTTGCCCTGCCCCGCCCCCCCCCCCCCCCGCAGGGCTCCAGAAGGGGTCCAGAACAGGTACCTCCCCCCAGGCAGTCTTGGACACCAACTCCAACACCTTCATTTCCTAAAAAGAGGTTTTATTTCCTTTGGTCCACAGTCGGTATTTCACATTATTTCTTGATCCCAGAGCTCCGGGGCAGGAGCTGGTCCCAGGGAGGGCCTCCAGGTCCCTGTGCAGTACTTGATGTGGGGTGGAATCAGGTGTTGGGCGGGGGGGGGGTCTGGCTTGGCCTCAATTACTCAGAACTCCACTGTCCTCCCTGGGCCTCAGTGTCCCCACCGGGTGCCTGGGAGGGCCAGAGTTGGTGGTCTGAGGGCCATAGTGAATCTAATACATCACAAGGCCTGAAATATTTGGGGACTATGGCCTGACCTTCTCCTGGAGGACCTACTTCCTTCCTAGCACCTCCCCCACCCCCCTGAAAAAAAAGTATTTTCATTTCACTAAAACTACCTGAAACTTGTGTGGGTTTAGAAACCACAAACTGATCAGCAGAGAAAAGAGAAGAGGGGAAGAAGCAACCGGAAACCACTGGGGGCCGGACCCCTCCCTCCCTAGGTTTCTTCTCCCTGCCCCACAGCTTGGCCCAAAGCCTGACCCCCATCCCCTCTGCAACTGGACAAGGCCTCACCCCTTCCCCCCCAGACCCTCGGGTGGCAGCACTCGGCTATTTAGAAAAACAAGACAAAAACACAGAAAAACCCCAAAACCCACATGCGGCAATGAGGGGGAAGAGCTTGCAGAAGCACTTTAGTAGCCCGCCTCCTCCTGGTAGTACGGGGGGTACTCTGGAGCCTCTCCAGGGCCTGGGCAGTCACCAGCAGCTGCTGGAGCCCCATCGGCCACTGGGCCTTGAGGGCAGTACTTGGGGTCATATATCTGCCGGCCCAGGCCAAAAACCTGGCCACTCTGGTTGGCGCCCTGCGTGTAGCCCATCTGCAGAGACATGGAGGAATTGTCACATTTGTCCGTCCCCAGCTTGTTGTCGTAGATGTGCCGCCGGGTCCCTGGAGCCGTCATGCCCACCTGGAGAGGGGAAGAGGCGTCAGAGAGGGAAGAAGTAGGGAACAGAGGTCCCAGAAACTGCTCTCAGATTCCCAGCCTTTGCCCAGCTCCTTGTCTTTGCGCTCACAGTGCAACCTCTTACAGATCTGTCCAAGCCCTACTCAGAACCCTCTCTTTTCCTTTTTTTTTTCGGAGGGGGCTCACACCTGCGGCATATGGAGATCAGGGGTCGAATCAGAGCTGCAGCTGCTGGCCACAGCCACAGCTATGGGGGTGCTGAGCCACGTCTTTGGCCTACACCACAGCTTACAGCAACACCAGATCCTTAACCCACTGAGGGAGACCAGGGATCAAACCCATGTCCTCACAGATACTAGTCGGGTTCATTACTGCTGAGCCACAACAGGAACTCCAGAACCCTCTCTTTTCTGACTCTGTGCTGAGCAGATCTCCATTACCAGTGACCCTCCCGTAGAGCTGGGGTGTTTGGGGCCAGCTCTCCCTGCCAGCCAGGAAGCTCCCTGGGCTGGGGCTCAGGCCTGCCAAGGGACCCGAATGCTCCCAAACCATCACACTGATATGTCAACACAGCAGGAAAAGTGAGAATCACAAGACTTAAAATATCAGAGCTGGACAGCCTTTGGGCAAACTTTTGAGGGAAACTGAGGCACAGAGCTGGGTAGTAACTTCCCTGGGGACACAGCAAGCTGTGGCAGAGACAGAGCAGGCAGGGCCAGAGGGGTAGGAGGGAAACCCAGAGTGGGCTTTTCGGCGAGAGGTGAGTGACAGGGATGAGCCCTGAGGGATGAGCCCTTAGCCCTTGGGGGTGACAAGGCAGGGAAGCAGGTGGGGGTCTGGGGGGCCCACCTGGCTGGCACACTTGTTTGTGCCCATCTGGAGGCTGATGGTCGAGTGGTCCATGGGGGGCAGGATGTGGTTCTTGGGGTCGTACAGATGCCTTCTGGTGCCGTAAGCTGTCATGCCCGACTGGCTGGCACATTTGTTGGTGCCCATCTGCAGGGAGGCAGGCGGGAGAGGTCAGCATGTCCCCAACCTGAGGGACCACGGAGCAGGACAGAGTCTGGGTTGCATCCGAAGCCCACCACCCATGGCCCCCAGGGCTGGAGCAGCCAGGCGCCCACCTGCAGCCCGATGACACACTGGCCCGCCTTCATGGTGGCATCATCAAAGTTCCGCTGCTGCTTCTCCGAGTACTTGACGCCGATGTCCACGCCACTTTGCAGTCCCTTTGTCTTGGCCTGGGGGAGGGGGGTGGGACATCAGGGAGGGGCAGCCGGGTCCCTTGAGCCAGGGAGTGTGCAAGCCCAGGGAGGCCTTGGGATCAGGTTGCAAGCTGCCCCTGAACCTAGCACGGACACCTCAAGCCTCAGCGTCAGCAGGTCCTGTGGCCCCAGCCTTCCCTCCCCAGGCGATAGCGCCCCCAGGCTTCCAGTTGCTCAGGCCAAGAATTTGGGGGCATCCTCGCTGCCAGTCTTTCCCCCACTTTCCATCACCTCCTTCTGCCCAGTCCAGGCTACGGCCACTGTCTCTCCCCTGGACGCCCGCCCCCTGCTCCTCCACGGTCTCCCTGCCCCCACTACCCACGTGGCAGCCACAGAGGGGTCCTGAAAGTGCCATTCGGAGCACAGTTCTGACATGAATCCCTCCTCCTGCCCCCATGGCACGGCCTTGCTGTTCCCTCCTCTTGAACACTGTTCCAGCCTACCCTGGTCTTGGTTTAAAGGTCACTAGACCCCGGAGTCAGCCTAGGGCTTTCTTCTCCTTCAAGGTGCTCCTCACAATTTAAAAACTATAAAAAATGATTTGGGGAGCAAACTCTAATGTGACTCTGGGTGATAACGAGGTATCCAGGGGTCCACTGATTGTAACAAAAGTGGGGGAAGCTATGCCTGATCAGGGGGCAGGCGTCAACTGGAGGGCTCCATACCTTCCACTTGCTCTGATCAAGTTTTCTTATTTTGTTTTGTTTTCAGCTATGGCATACAGCGGCCTGGTGTGGGATCTCAGTTCCCAGACCAGGGATTAAACCCAAGCCACAGCAGTGAAAGCACCAAATCCTAACCACTGGACCATCAATAAAAAAATTAAATTAAAAACTCTTGGAGTTCCCACTGTGGCCCAACGGGATCGGCAGCTTCTTGGGAGAGCTGAGTCAAGGGTTTGATCCCTGGCCCAGCACAGTGGGTTAAGCATCTGGCGTTGCCACAGCTGCAGCTCAGATCTGATCCCTGGCCTGGGAACTTCATATGCCCTGGAGCGGCCAAAAAAGAAAAAAACAAACAAAATTCTTAGCAGGTTGAGGATCCAGCATTGTCACTTCTGTGGCTCAGGTCACTGCTGTGAACAGGCCTGATCCCTGACCCTGGAACTTCTGCTTACCACGGACACAGCCAAAACAATTTGTTCGTTGTCTGCCCATAAAGAGGTGGACTGTGTCTGCCTCGTCACCCTTGAATCCAAATTGCCTGGTGCCTAGTGGGTGCTCAAAAATCTTTGCAAAGGAATGAATGAAGGTCATCTGTAAACCTTCCCCTGGCTCACTGCGTGTGTGACGCCGGGCAGGTTTCTGCCCCTCTTTGGGCCTCACCTTCCCAGCCAGGGCGAGAAGAGACACTTGCACCTGTGTCATGTTCCCACTCTCAAACAGGTCATTGGCTTCGAACAGGTCCACAGGATTCATGCCGTAGCTGACCATGGCCTTGATGAAGTTGGAGAGGTTTTCCAGCTGTGGGGGGAGGCGGGAGAAGGACAGTGAGGGACCTCGATCTGCCAACCTATAAGGTGGGGCCTGCCCCGGCCTTGTTCCACCCGCCAGTCCCTCACCTGGTGCCAGTTCTGCATGGAGCGGTTGATCTTGGGGACTGAGCCCGGCTGCAGCTTATTCATGAGTCTGGGGGTGACACACGGGGTGAGGGGAAACAGGAACCTCTATTAGTGCAGGGGAACCTCAGAGACCCAGGAGGCTAATCTTAACTTTGGGAACACTCGTACCTTCCCCGCCAAGCCCACTGCCTCTGTCCGGGCCTCCATTTCCCCTCTTGCAATCTTGACTTTACCCACTAAGGATTCCGATGAGTGGCAAGACCAGTCACTCATTAGTTCTGGAGTATAATCCAGAACTAATGAGTTTGGGGAGTGAACCTGGGTATTTCCACGAAAGTTTGTAAGGCGCAAACCATGGAATGTCTGAACTACAGTGGAACTGGATGCGGTAAAGAAAGGTCTCCAGTTCCCTGGTGGCCGAATGGTGAAGTATCCAGCACTGTCACTGCTGTGGTTCAGGTTTCTTCAGTTTATTTTTGTTTTTGTCTTTTTAGGGCTGCACCTGAGGCACATGGAAGTTCCCAGGTTAGGGGTCATATCGGAGCTATAGCCACCGACCTACACCACAGCTCACGGCACGCCGATCCTTAACCCACTGAACGAGGCCAGGGATCGAACCCGCATCGCCATGGATAATAGTCAGGTTCATTACTGCTGAGCCACAACAGAACTCCCTGTGGCTCAAGTTTGATCCCTGGCCCGGGAACTTCCTCATGCTACAGGTGAGGCCGCCCCCCACCCCAGGAAAGAAACGCCTCTTGGAAACATTATAGGCTCTTCCGAGACAAGAAGGGAGTAAGATAAGGATGCTCCCCATCAGAGCTCCTCCACAAAGACAAAGCCCTAACAAGAAAAAGGAGAGCAAGAAAGACAGAAGCTCATGGAGGAAAAGCAAGCAGGCGTCACATGGCATGTGGAGCGTGACTTCATGGTCAGGGTGACGAGCACAGGCGGCCACTCACGTGCACAAGATGATCCCATCCTTCAGCCCCTTCTGGAAGTCGGGGCCAATGGACAGGCCAGTAAGTCCCTCGATCCAGCTTCGGAGCTCTGCCTCCTTCTGAGGGTCGTATTTGGATAGGAGCTGGAGGGGCAGAAGGCAGAGTAGGGGTGAGCACACCCCCAGCAGCAACCCCAGGGAGCGCCTGATGGGGTGGGCCCAGGGCTCTGGGGGAAGAAGAGCCAGAAGGACCTGGAGGTCCCCAAGCAACCCGAGCCGACTCTCCCCCTTCCCCATCAGCACTTATAAACCCCCCATATCTCTCACTGACAAACACTGCGGCCAATCTACTTTCCTTTTTTTAAATGGCCGCACCTGCAGCATATGCAAATTCAGGGGCCAGGGATTGAACCCAGGCTGCAGGATCCCAACACAGGATCCTTATCTTACTGCGATGGGCTCGGGGGATCAAACCGCACCGTCCCAGAGACAAGGCCAAATTTTCAGCCTGCTGCGCCACAGCAGGAATTCCAGAGGCCAGTCTGCTTTCAATGATGCCAAACCCCACAGGGTAGTCAAAAGCCCCAAAGAATCTGGCCTTGTGCCCCCACCTCCCTGGTCTCTAGCACTAGACGGAAGCTTTTGCGTTGTTTTCATTTTTTTATTATTATTATTTTTTGCTTCTTTTAGGGCTGCACCCGCAGCATATGAACGTTCCCAGGCTAAGGGTTGAATTGGAGCTACAGCTGCCAGCCTGCACCACAGTCACAGCAATGCCAGATCCAAGCCGTGTCTGCAACCTACACCACAGCTCAAAGCAAGGCCACTGAGCAAGGCCAGGGATCGAACCCACATCCTCATGGATCCTAGTCAGGATAGTTAACCGCTGAGCCACTAAGGGAACTTCCTGTTTTTATTTTTTTATTTTGTCTGCGCCCATGGTATACAAAAGTTTCTGGACAAAGGATCGAATCTATGCCACAGCAGCAACCCAAGCCACTACAGTGACAACTGTATGGCTAATTCAGTTAATTTGCTGCACCATGAGAGAACTTCTCTCTTGTTTTTAAACTGTGGCAAGATACACACAACATGTACAGTTTTAAAGCTCATAATTCAATGGCATTTAGTACATTCACAGGGTTGTGCAACCATCACCTCTGTCCAGTTCCAGAACATTCTATCACCGCAAAAGGAAGCCAATCCCCATTAGCTGTGACCTCCCATTCCTCCCTGCCCTCAGCTACTGATAACTAGGAACCCAGTCTCTGTCTGAACATTTCACATAAATGGAATCCCATACTGTGTGTCCTTCTGTGTCTGCTGCTCTCACTGAGCATCGTGGTCTTAAGGTCCACCACGTGGTAGCGAGTGTCGGTGCTTCTCTCCTTTTCACGGCTGAGTGGCGCTCCCGTGTGGGGAGGGCACATGTGTATGTCCAGTTCACCCACTGATTGGTATTTGGGTTGCTTCCACCTTTTGGCTGTTGTGACTTCAGTTGCTATGAACATCCATTTACACGTTCTTATGTCAATAGTTTTCAACTCTTTTGGGTCTATATCAGGGAGTAGAACTGCTGGGTCATGTGGTAATTCTACCTTTAACTTACTGAGGAACCTCCAAGCTTTTCTCTGCTCCTTGAACTGTCCGCACTAGTTACGGCCTCAGGGCCTAAGCACATGCTGTTACTTTATTTTTTTGTCTGTTTTTCTTAGGGCGGCACCTGGGGCACATGAAGGTTCCCAGGCTAGGGGGTCAAACTGGAGCCGTAGCTGTCAGCCTGCACCACAGCCACAGCAACGCCAGATCTGAGCTGCGTCTGCGATACAGAGTGGCTCACTGCAACGCTGGATCCTTATCCCACTAAGGAGGCCAGGGATCAAACCTGAATCCTTATGGATATTAGTCGGGTTTGTTTACTGCTGAGCCATGACGGAAACTCCATGTGCTGTGACTTTAGAGTCAGATATTTGCACAGCCGGTTCCTCCCTTTGATCCAGGAGTCTGAGGGCTAGAGAGCACTTCACTGGCCACCTGGATACGACAGCCCTCCTCATGGCGCCCTCACCCCAACCCACCCCCCGCATTATCTTCTAGCTTTTCTCTACCTCCTGTGATATGGTCTATCTCCGACTTGTGCCCCATCCTCACTACAAGCTGTGCCATCCCGCTTGGGCTGGCTCTGGACAAAGATGCTTATGGTCTCCCATCAGCGCTCACTGCTGCCCACAGACACAGCACTCCCCATTCCCCATGGCAGCACCCAGGGACACCCAGGACAGTGGGGGTGCAGGCAGCCCAGGGCAGCTCCCTGCAGGGGTGCTAAGAGGCTGAGGACCTGGCTGCCCAGCTAGGTGGGCTTCTGCCTCAGACCCCTGCCCACCTTGACTCGGGCCATCCCCGTCTCTCTCCCTCTCCTTCACACTCCGCAGGGGACTGGCACCCAGAGCTGCCCTTGAACACCCAAGTCCTCCTCCCAGCTCTGTCTCCAACTCCCCAATGACCACGGAGTTTTCACCCTGTGCCTCAGTTTCCCATCTATACTTGAATTCTTTTCCTAAGACTTTCCAAACCTGGGCTCCGTTTCCTGCTTCCTGCATACAAACCCCCCCCCCAGACACAGGATCAGGGCTGAACCACCCAGGGCACGGTGGAGACAAAAGCAGGAGGCTGGCCCGCTAACCAGATCCGCCTGGCCCACCCCTCGGCCCGGGTTTCTGGTTCCCACGGCCCAGGGAGCAGCCCCGCCCAGCTTGGGGGTGGTCATCTGCATAGCTGAGCTTGAAGCAGTCAGGCTGGTCTGGATGCCTGGCCCACCTGCCCAGCTGGGCCCTGTCCCTGACGGTTCTCTGGGGCCAGGGTCCCAGGCAGAGGCGCCTGGCCCACTCCGCCCACAGCGCTGCTTTCCTCCCCCTGCTGCCCCGCCGGCCTTCAGCACATTCCTCCCCACCGCAAACTGCCAGGAATGCAGCCGCTGCCTCCCTGCTAAATCGGGACCAGCTGTTCCCAGCGGTCCAGACCCCCCAGCTGGCCGGAGATCTCAGATGGAGATGCTTGGACATCAGCCTGTGTCCATGCCGTCCAGCGAGGGAGCTGAGGCCCAGAGGCTGGGCAGTGGGGCCTCAGGTCTCCCTGCTCTTAAGCAGCCGGTAAAGTGGTTGGGGCACGGGCCGAAGCCACGGGAACCTGCTGTCCAATTCGGGTGTGGCCCCTGAGTGACCCTGGCAAGCTGGTGGGTGCCCCGCCCATTCCCCAAATCTGCAAACCGAGGGCTGGTCAAAGGGAGCCTTCTGACCTCATCCCAACAGAGCAGGTATCAACCTGCCCCCATCCCACTCCATCTCAGGAAGCTGCCACCACCGCCCCACCCCACCACCAGGTGCTGTGCCTTCACCCACTTCCTGTCGCCTCAGGGGAGATGCCGGGCTTGCCCAGAAGGACTCATGTCCATAAGGCTAGGTTAGAGTCCTCACTCCGCCACTGGCCAGCTGTGTGGTTCTAGGCGATCTGATCGATTTCTCTGAACCCCATGTGCAAACCAGGGGTCTTAAAGCAACTTGGTGCTGGGTGGGGCTGGGGCATTATTGCCAGAGAGGAGAATGGTGTGTTTAAGGAGGTATCAGGAGCTTGCCAAGTGACCATGCCTGGTACCTTGGTTCCCTCACGGACTGGAGGGAAGCTCCCTGGAGCTCACAGAGGTGATGTAAACTCCGCCCTGCCCACGGGCACTCCCGGATCCTGCAGTGCTGACCGGGCAGGGCCTGGGGCTGGTGGGGCTGTCCTCTGCAAGCCCAGGCAGGCTCCCAGCAGCCCAGCTGTGCGGCCACATTCCCAGGTGGGAATGTAGGGGGTGGACAGGAATGACACACTTCCCTCCAGCTGGGTGGCTTTTGCATGTCAGGACTAGGACCACCCCCTGGGTCTGGGGTCACCCTCTGCTCCTCTTTCCCTGGATGGGCTGATCCTGCTGTGTGGCCTTCCAAAAGTGCCTGCCCCTCTCTGAGCCAGAACACAAGTGCTTTCTTAAAAAGTGTCTCCCCTGGCCTCAGCTCTCATTTCCAAGTTACAAAGCCCACACCTTAAGGTGACATTCAGGGGACCCCCATGGGTCCTGAGGAACCCTATGCTATCCCTTTAAGCGTGTCGGACGGGGACAAAGAGACTGCGGAAGGGACTGGTCCAGGAGGCCCCCTAAACTCCAACTTCCCGTTGGTGCCCCACCTCCCAGGTGTAAGAGGTCGGGAAATTCCTGCGGGGGGGCCCACCCTCCTCAAAACACCGGCCGGCCCCCTTCCCCTCCCCGAGGTGAAGTGGCCCCAAAAGCAGAAGTGCGGGAGGGGGATGAGAAGAGGCTGCCGGGGTCTCCCCAGACCCTCAGGGCACTCTCAGGCCTTGAAGCGCTGGAGGGGCCCGAGGCTGGGGGTCGAGAGGGGTGAGTGGGGGGGCTTCGACCGAACCACTTCTAGAAGTTGGGGGGGTGCTAGAGCACAGAGTTCACTGCTGCCCTAGAGTTGAGGGAGCCTCGGAGGGAACTCCCAGATGTTAAGGAGAGGAGGGCCACGCCAGATTCTGGGGAGCCCGGCAGAGTGCCCGCCCTGCAGCCGAGGAAGGGGCGACGGCCTGGGCAGGCCGGCCGCGGGAGCTCCCCTCACTCACCCGGTTCTTGACCTCGGCCGAGAGCCCGTACGAGGGCCCCTTGTTGAACTGCGTGGAGCTCATGGCTGGCGGGTGCAGCGGCCGCGGGACGGGACGGGACGGGACGGGACGGGACGGGACGGGACGGACGGACCGACGGGCTGGCGGGCGCGCGGGCGGGGTACGCGGGCCCCGCGCCCCGCCCCCGCCGCTCATTGGCGCCGGCGCACATGTCCTTATAAGGCCGCGCGGCGCAGGATTCCTGCGGCCGCCCGCTTCCTGAGCCCCTCGAGGGGCGACCCCCGCCCCCCAGCAGGACCCCGTCACGAGCGGCCCGGAGGGCCCCGCGCCTCCTCTGAAGCCCCGGGACACTTAGGCAGGGAGGGACAGGGGCCCCAGACTCCCGAGGCCTGGCACTCCTGCCCTCCCCATGCGGGGAGCCCCTAGGCGGCTCTCACCCTTTAACCTTTAGCGTGATGATGGGAGGAGATGAGAAGTGGTCGGGTGAGACCCTAATTCCCTTGGAACAGCAAGGAAGACCCTCCCCCCCCCACCATTTAGAGGTGCCTCCCAGTATAGGTCCCCTTCTGGGAACTGCTGTGGCTGGAGGGTATGCAAGGGAACTACCACAGGCTCTTCAGAGGAGGGGGCCGTTGGTGCTGGGGCTTTGGTGGATGAGTAGGAGTTTGCCAGTCCCAAAGGGATTAGTGTTCCTCCTGGCAGAAGGAAAAGTACAACAACCTAGAGGGAATATCAGTGGTTGAAAGTGTGTAGAGATCAATCAGATAGGTTGAGGAAGGGGGCAGTGAGAAGGAGCTTTGGATTCTGAGTTGAGGGACAATGAAGAATGAGGAGGGGGTGGAAGAGCAGAGAGTGGAAGTCAGGAGTTGCCTTGAGGGTAGGGCTGAGGCTGCCAAGGGAACCAGGCCAGACATATACTTGGTACTCCATAGTTGCTGCCTGCTTGTACAGATCAGTCAATACATTGATAATGAAATAAATTCACTTCTTCCTTACTCAAATTCATTCACACACCTATTCAGTCATCCATTCATTCATCAAAAGCTCCCTGACAGGGCCTCTGGTGCAGTCCCTTGCTGGGTGATACTGGCTCCCCAGAGACCTTGGCTCTGCCCCTGTCCATCCCTGGGAAGACAGACACAGGCATAGATACAACAGCATATGACCTGGGGTGGAGGAACCAGGGAGTGGGTACCCCCTGGTGGAATGAAGGAAAGAGGCATGTAAGAGAGGATGTGGGGGGTAGGGTTTTGAAGCATGAGCAGGAGTCTGACAAATGGCTGGTTGGGCTCTGTGAAGGCCTAGAGATGATTCACCCTGCCCTTCCCTGGAAGCACTCCTCCCAGGTGCCCCACTCCCTGGATGTCTATTTACTCTTTGCCGTCAGTCTCCCATTCCATCTCTGTGACGACTCCTTTCTTTAGGGTTCAAGTCCTAGCCAGGTGGTCTTGGAAGAGTCCCTTCCCTTCTGGGTCTGTTTCATGTGAATGGGAACCAGTGCACAAGTGGGGCGTCAACAATAAGACAGTGAGACTGAATGTGGGAATGGTGGCCCCCCTGAGGGTCCTGCTGGGGCACAGTGTGGGGGAGTAAGGAGGCTGGAGCCAGTCCCCAGAGTGCCTGCTCCAGCAGTGCGGTGGTCCATGGCTGCTGGCATCATGTCCATGGCCCTCCTGGTCATGCCCCAACCCCTTGCGCTTGTGCAGGGGGGCCACCAGTGACTGTCTAGGGACAACAACCTGAGCTGGGGCTCTCTGGAACAGAGAAGTTGCATGTGACGCTTGTACGTGGCTGTCCCACATCTGGGGGGACCTGGGAGGACCAGATTCTGGGAGGACTGGACAGGAGCTAAACCACAGAAGACTGAGCTCAGATGGTTCCAAACGTACAAGCCCCCCAACACTGCCAAGTCTCAGTCTCCCACCAGTGAAATGTGCCTACCTCCAGGCGTTGATACTCACCAGACACCTGTGGGACGTTGTATAAACACCACACACAAGTACTGAATGACCCGAATTGTGGCGTTCTGATCAATGCTGAGGGATGGGACCTAGATAGTAGAAATGTCCTCCTGGGAATCATCCCACCAGCACTGGGGCTCCTGCTTCCTCCTGGAAGTGCGGCTGGCTAAGGGAGGGAAGCAAAACATTACTTGATTTTAATTAATTCCTTTTTTTTTGTCTTTTTTTAGGACCACACCCTCAGCATATGGAGGTTCCCAAGCTAGGGGTCCAGTTGGAGCTACAGCTGCCAACCTATACCACAACCACAGCAATGCCAGATCCGAGCCACATCTGTGACCCATGCCGTAGCTCAAGGCAATGCCAGATCCTTAATCCACTGAGCGAGGCCAAGGATTGAACCCACATCCTCTCATGGATACTTGTCAGCTTCTTAACCCACTGAGCCAAAACAGGAACTCCTAATTAATTCCAATTTAAAATTTCAAACCCAGAGTTCCTGCTATGGCACAATGGGATTGGCATGGTCTTGGGGGTCACTGGGACACAGGTTTGGCACAGTGGGTTAAGGATCCAGTGTTGCCACAGCTGCAGTGTAGGTGGCAATTGCAGCTCAGATCTGATCTGCTCCCTGGCCCTGGAACTCCATATGCCGTGGGGCAGCCAAAAAAAAAAAAATAATAATAATAATACAATTACAAAAAGAAAAAGAAAAAGAAGAGAATAAAAATATGAGAAAATAAATGTAAAAAAATACAATTATAAACCCACACTGGATTCAGTCTTTGGAAAATGTTTGAGTATATTTGAAACAACTTGTATGTGTGTGGGTGCGTTTTCCTCTTCAGTGTCAATTTTAGGCCATCTAGGAGTTCCCATTATGGTGCAGCGGAAACGAACTGGACTAGTCACCATGAGGTTGCAGGTTTGACCCCTGGCCTCACTCAGTGGTTTAAGGAACTGGTGTTGCCGTGAGCTGTGGTGTAGGGCAGACCTGACTCGGATCCTGCATTGCTGTGGCTGTGGTGTAGGCTGGCATCTATAGTTCGGATTCAACCCTTAGCCTGGGAATGTCCATATGCTACAGGTGCAGCCCTAAAAAGCAAAAAAAAAAAAAAAAAAAAAAAAAAAAAGATTATGTCATCTAGCTACAGATGAGTGTCTCTGAGGAAGCATCAACACTGGGCTGAGAGGTGCAGTGAGTGGGAAACAGGCCGGCCTTCAAAGTCTTGTGATAGAAACGGGTATGAAATACCTCATTCATTATTTTTCATATAGATTACATATTGCAACGATCGTATTTCTGAGGTATTGAGTTAAGTGAAATATATTTCCAAAACTATTCTCTTTTAGTTCTTTAACAATGAAACTTATGTGTGTGGTTTCTCTTATTTTTCTATTGGCCAGCCCTGTTCTGGACTGTGGGCCAAATTCAGGTACTATCTTTTTCCTGGTACAGCCTCTGAGCTAAGAATGGTTTTTACATTTTCAAGTGGTTTTAAAAAATCAAAAGAAGTATGTGTCTACTTCATGACACATGGAAGTCATATAATATTCAGATTTCCATGTTTGGACAGAGTTTTATTGGCATACTGCCATTCACGTACAAATTGCTTGTAGCTGAGGAGTCTATGGGCTGCAAAGCAGAAAATATTAGCTTTTGGGCCTTTTACAGAAAATAGTTTATTGACCCATGGTCTAGACTTTCAGCCTCCAGGAACTCAAGAAATGCAGACCTTGGAGTTCCCTGGTGACTCAGTGGGTTAAGGATCTGGCAGCTGTCACTGCTGTGGCTCGGGTTGCTGCTGTGGCTCAGGTTCCATTTCTGGCCCAGGAACTTCTGCATGCTGCAGCCAAAAGAAGTAAAAAAAGAAGAAGAAAGAATAGGAGTTCGTCCTGTGGTACAACCAGATCAGCGTTGCCTCTGGGGCACAGTGGGTTAAGGATCAGATCTGATCTCTGGCCTGGGATATGCCAGGGGCAGGGTGGCCAAAAAAGAACAAAAAAAAGCAGATGGGTTCCAAGAGCTTAGAGTATTACAATTTGAGAAATCCCCCCAGAGACCTGAGACTTTCTTTTTTTTTTTTTGCTCTTTAGGGCCCCACCTGTGGCATATGGAAGTTCCCAGGTTACAGGTTGAACTGGAGTCACAGCTGCTGGCCTATGCCACAGCCATGTAGGATCAGAGCCACATCTGTGACCCACTCCACAGCTCTGGAGGTTCCCAGGCTAGGGGTCGAATCGAGCAGCCACAGCAACACCAGATCCGACCCGGGTCTGCAACCTACACCACAGTTCATGGCAATGCTGGAGCCTTAACCCACTGAGCGAGGCCAGGGACCGAACCCGCAACCTCATGGTTCCTAGTCAGATTCACTTTCGCTGCGCCACGACAGAAACTCTTGATCTGGTGTTGTCACTGCAGCAGCTCAGGTCACTGCCATGGCATGGATTTAATCCCCAGCCCAGGAACTCCCACTTACAAAACAGAAACAGACTCACAGAAAACAAATTTATGAAACAAATTTATGGTTACCAACGGGGAAAGGTAGAGGGGAGGGATAAATTAGGAGTTTGGGGTTAACATATACACACTCCTACGTATAAAACAGATAACCAGAGTTCCTGTTGTGGCTCAATGGATTAAGTACCTGGCTAGTATCCATGAGGATGTGTGTTCAATCCCTGGCCTCACTTAGTGGGTTAAAGTTCTGGCACGGCCACAAGCTGTGGTGTAGGTTGAAGGCGCAACTCCGATCTGGCATTTTTGTGGCTGTGGCATAGCCAGCAGCTGCACCTCTGATTCAACCCCTCACCCAGGAACCTCCATATGCCATGGGTACAGCCCTAAAAAAATAAAATAAAATAAAATAAGATAACCAGCAGGGACCTACTGTACAGCACAGGGAACTCTATTCAATATTCTGTAATAATCTATATGGGAGAAGAGTCTGAAAAAGAATGGACTTATGTATATGTATAACCTAATCACCTTGCTGTACACTGGAAATTAACGTGATATAAAAATCAACTATAAATACAAAATAAAAAGAAAGTAAGTCTTATAAAACGAAACTGGCTTTAGTTTATGTACATATATAGCAACAACAAAACCTCAAGCCTGTTAACTCGGGCCAGGAATTCCCTTATTCACAATTCAACGTTCTTGCTGTCCCGTCGCCCCCTCCACAAAGACGTCCTTCAGGACCCCACCTCTCCATTGCTTACTCCGTTCCAGAAGCCTGGGGATTCTCCTGGCTCTGCCTCCAACGATCAGCCCTAGTCCTGCCTTGGGCCCTTTCCCTGGCAGTACCCACTGCCTGAAACTCTTCCCACCTGGCTTGTTCACTGTCCACATTCCAACACCTTCTCAGTGAGCCCCAGCCCAGGCTCAACACCTCAGGCCACCCACACACCTCAGACAGGTAACAGTGACACCTACAGCGTCCTCCGCAATCTAGCTCATCATCTAAATTCCCCAGCTATCCCCAGAAGGGTGGGTCTGGGGTCTGGTCCTCCTCTGTGTGTTTGGTTTAGATTTAGGACTGTCTCCTGCAGCTTTTCTTTTTTGTAAGGATGACTTTCACTTACTCCCCTGGGCCGTGGGTTGCCAGATCATGGGAGTGAGCTCTAGACCTTGCTGCTTGCCACAAAGACCTATTTCAACATAAATTACATCAATGAAAATAAAGTTTAAAGTTCTAGGAGTTCAGGGAGTTCCTGTTGCGACTCAGCATGAGTTGGGGACTCCCTCATTGCTGTGGCTGTGGTATATGCCCGCAGCTGCAGCTCAGATTTGACCTCTAGCTAGAGGCCCTAAAAATACAAAAAAAAAAAAAAAAAAAGGACATCAACCTGTCCCTCCACTAAAAAACGATTTTTAGTTCTCCCTTTGCAATTAACAAGTGATCTGCAGGTGATCCATAATAGTGTCAAGAATGTGCATTGATGGAGCTCCCACTGTGGTTCAGTGGAAACGAGTCTGACTATTCATGAGGACACAGGTTTGATCCCTGGACTCAGTGAGTTAAGGATCCAGCACTGCTGTAAGCTGTGGTGAAGATCGCAGACGTGGCTCGGATCCCACGTTGCTGTGGCTGTGGTGTAGGCCAGAGGCTACAGCTCCGATTTGACTCCCTAGCCTGGGAACCTCCATATGCCACATCTGCAGCCCTTAAAAAAAAAAAAAGGAATGAATGTGCATTGAATGAGTGCCTGTCGATATGCCAGGGCACACTCTGAAACAGAAAGTCTCCACATCAGGGAGTGCAGGGAGTGGGGCTGCCCTGGCAGGTAGGTTTGGAAGGTTCCCTCAGGTAGTTTCCAAGTCACAGCTGAAAAGTCTCCCCCCACCCCGCCCCCGCCCCCACCCCCCAGTGCAATTCAGAACAGACACCTCCCAGGCCCTGGTCCTTCTCAGAAGCCCTGACAGTAGCTGAGCCTGACTGTGCCCTTAACGCCCTCACGGTGGGGTGCTTGGGAACCAGACCAGACATCCACTCGGACGTCTGACTGTCTCCTGCTGGTCCTTGAGCCCTGTGAGGGCAGAATCCGCCGGCCGCTATGTCTCCAACACCCAGTGCAGACCCTGGGGCACTGTATGCCACTTCTCTGAAACGTTCGATCAGGTTCTGGGAGTCCTTCCCCATGGCAGACGCTCAGGATGCCTGAGCCCCTGGTCTCTGGCTCCACCTGCCCTTCCGTGCTTCTGAGGCAGCCCATCCAGACCTTGCTTTGGAGCAGGTGACGGAGGAACCTGGCATACATGAGGTGCTCAATGAATGTTGGGACTTATTACTTGCCTGGTTACCAGGAGGAGCCAAGGCGTTTCAAAGATGAATGAGTATTTGGTTCAGACGTGCCCATCCAGGCCTGGCACCTGGCGGCAGCCAGAAGGAGGACATAGTTGAGGCTCTAATAACGCTTACCTCAGTTTCCGAGTCCTTTTCGGGAACCGGGGACACACCGCTTGGGCGGCTTATTTCGCCCAACCAGGACAGGTGTCTGGCGACCAGGGAGCAGGGAAGAG
>PVHT020000011.1:444030-563358 GCA_004024745.2 Catagonus wagneri | reverse complement strand
GGGGCAACACGTCGGTTGCAAGAGAAAAAGGCCACCCACTAAAACTCTAGAGTAAAAACAGCGCTTACTGAGTGCCACAATCTGGGCCACCTCTGTCTGCCGCTGGAAGGTGAGACCCTGAAGCTCGCGTAAACTATGACTTCAGGAAACTCTCCACGGGAGCCACCGAAGGCCGGGGGAGGGAGAAAGAACTGCTGTTGGACATTGTTTAAATACCAAAAATGCAATCACTTCACAGTCAGCCCACCCTAACGTAAGCGCAGCTTCACCATAATTTTCTAGAGCGCCACGTAGAAAACATCTCCAACAGTCACATTTACCTTGCGTGTATTTTATCACCCCAAAATCCTCATATGTTGACTAATTTTATCGCCCGATTTGCGGCCGCTGAGGCTCATAGAGTCGATATGCAAAAATCCTGGGACTGACGCAGCCCCGCCCCTCGGCGTTCCGAGCCAGGCGTCAGGGCAGAGGGCGGGGTAGCCAGGGGCCGGCCGCCGGCATCCCGGCGTTCCGCGCGAGCGCAAGGAGGCCGCTCTTGCCCGCGCCGCGACTCGCTGGCGTCAGCTGGGGCACGGAGGCGGAAGATGGCGGCTGTGGCCCGACGGCCGTGAGGAGCGCGGCGCCGGCGAGGACTGCCGATGGCAGCTGGGAGGCGTCCTCGGGGACCCGCGGGCCGTTAGGGCGCGACGCTGGGCGGCATGTCGGAGCACGCGGCGCCCGGGGCCCAGGGGCCTGGGCCCAACGGCGGCGGCGGCGGCGGCGGCGGCGGCGGCGGCCCGGCCCCCGCGCGCGGGCCTCGCACCCCCAACCTCAATCCCAACCCTCTCATCAACGTGCGCGACCGGCTTTTCCACGCGCTCTTCTTCAAGATGGCTGTCACCTACTCGCGCCTTTTTCCTCCCGCCTTCCGCCGTCTCTTCGAGTTCTTCGTGTTGCTCAAGGTGACCGTTGCCCCCACCTTTGACCCCGGCGGCCGGACCCTTCCCTCTGATCTGCGACCCGTGACCCAGCCCGGGGCAGCGCACCCCTCCCACCCAGGGGCGTAGACCCGGCCCGACCCGTTGGGACCCTTCCTTTAAGCCTGCCATTCCCGATCCCCTGCCTAGAAACTTCCACCCGGGAAGGCCCGGGTCTCATCGGTTAGTGGCTCCTGATCCCGACTGCAGGAGCTCACTCCCAGCTCTCTCCAGTCGCACCCCACCCCTGGCCTCGACCTTCCCGCGTCCCCCACCTCCGGAGGCCGGAGCCCATCAGTCCAGCCCCAGGACTTTCTGGCCCTGCCCACGATGATCCTCTCCCCACCCTCCGAGTCTAGCCTGGCCTAGCCCAGAACTCCAGTCCTGGGGGACTCCAGGCTCCACCGCCACTGCACCCCTCCCAGGACACACCCCCGGGCTGCCCACTGCACCGGAAGCCCCTCCTGTCCGATTTTTTTCTTGGAGCTCTTCTCGGGTCCTTCGGCTTGCTCCCACCCGGATTCTCCCCGCTCTGAACCTCCAGGGGAGGTCACAACGCCAGGGTTAGTGACAAAGTACCAGCCAGCGGCTCTGCTTGTGGCATAGTGAGGGGCCTCCTGGGAACCTACCTTCTGTCCTGCCTCGGTGGCAGAGCTTTCAGCTGTGAGGACAGTTCTGGGAGGACGGACGCCTGCGTGGGTCTCTCCAGAAAGGGGTGTAGCTCAGAAGGAGCCCACTGGGTGCCAGGGTCACAGTTGCTGTTTCGTTTAGTGTCCTGTCATTACTGCCAGGCAGAGGTGGTGGTGCTGACATCAGAGTAAGTTTTGGATTCTTCATTTGCAGAAAAGAGGCTGGTACCGACTGTCAGGGTGCACGGGGTGCCAGCCAGGTCAGCTTGGTTGGTGTGATGCAAGGCAAGTGAGTGCAGCTATCCTGTAGACCTGGGTGCAGGTTCCAGCACTGCCACAGCCTTGAGGAGGCCACGAGAAAGCCCCAGGCCCAGATTGAGACTGATGCATGCTTTCGCTTCACAAGGCTGTGCGGAGCCTGCCCGCCCGTCCCCCTCCCCACTGCCCACCCCTGAGAATGGCAGGCATCCCCTTCCAGAGGCATGGAGTGGGCCTCAGAGGATCCTGAGTTAGGATGCCTTTATCCAGCTCCTGGGACCCAAGAATGGACGGTAACCCATGCATGGGGTGATTTCCTTGGGAAAGGAAGCATGGTTCTCTCCCGAAGGAGCCCCTGCTGGTGTGCCCTGTGTGAGGTGGGCCCCCTCCCCAGAAGCTCAGCCTCCCGAGAGCAGGGCCTGCGCTCAGTTTTGTCCTGCCGCTTCCTGATTGAGGAGCGAGGAGGGGCAGGGCTTGGGGCAGACGGGGTGTGTATCCAGGCTGTGTCCCTGGCCCCCTGCAACTCCTCTCTGGACAGAGTACAGTGGGGGGTCCCTTGCTCCCTGTGAACTTGCCTGGCCCCTGGTGGCTTTGGTGCCCTCCGGTGGGGACGGGGCAGCTGATCTCTGAAGTGGCCTCTAGTTCCGGAAAGCTCTGCGTCTTTGCTTCCTGCCTCCTAGCTTCCATGCTCTTGCTGCGGAGATGAGTTCCCCTGTCGGACTTCCTCATGCTGGCCTCTTCCTGTGGCACCTGTTCTGTTGAGCTTGCTGCCGGCAGAGCCAGCCCAGCCCCCTGCTGTATTTCAGGTGCTTCTGGGGACTAGTGTTCAGGGCCAGCCTCTGGGGAGCAAGAGGTGGGGGCCAGGCCTCTGTTTGAGGCAGACCCCTGCTGGCCTCAGCTCCCACCTCTGCTGGGTCACCCAGTACCAGGCCAGGGACAGCAGGCATGAGGTGCCCAAGGCTGTACAGTTGAACTCTGGGCCTTGGGCAGCCTGACCCTGCTGCCACTGAGCGGACACCCACGGGGTCATGGGGCTCTGACCAGGGCGCCTTTGCCGTTAACTCCCTCTGTGCCACCTCTCACCAGTCTCTGGGACCCAGCGATGAGTGGGCTGACCAGGAGGAGAGGGTGACAGAGCAGCAGGTCAGGGCAGGGTGTGTTAGGGCAGGCATCCTGAGGCTGTGAGGAGGTGGGTGGCAGGAATGGTATCTGTGAAGGCCCTGGAGCTGGCACGGCGGTGTGGCTGGAGAGGTGGAGCCCAGGGTCATGGAGTGTTGGGGGCTGGCGCACCCAAGGCCAGTGACGTGGGCCACGAGGAGGTCAGGCGAGGTTCTGGACAAGGCTCCTGAGACCCTGGAATGGAGAAGGGGGCAGGGCTGCTGGGTGCCTGAGTGGGTGCCTGAGTGGGGCCCAGACCCCACCTTGCCTGGGTGGGTGGGACTTCCCTATGGCAGATGATAGGTCTTAGGGGGACTGAAGCCTCGTCTGCTAGCTTGTTCCATAATGGGGAAACTAGCCCAGAGATGGGGCAGACCTTGACAAGTGAGATTGAGACTCCTGGCCCACCTGCCTACTCAGTCAAAGGTGACAGTGATGGGGTAGACCCCTGGGAGGCACTAGAGAGGGCACAAGGGTGACAGTGGGGCATTGGGCTACTCAGCAAGGTCACAGGCCTTGGTGTCACTAGCCCCTCATCTGTCTAGTATCCTTCCTCTCAGGACGCAGCTACCCCTGCTTGGTATAACTTCCAGTTTTAACCTCCTGCTCCACCTTTGCTGGCTGTGTGGCCTCTGTGCCTCAGTTTCCTCATCTGCAAACAGGGCGGAGTTCTCTTACGGCTCAGCAGATTAAGGGATCTAGTGTTGTCACTGGAGCAGCTTGGGCCACTGTTGTGGTGCAGGTTCAATCCCTGGCCTGGGAACTTGCACATGCTACAGGCAAGGCCAAAAAAAAAAGCAACAAGAGTGATGGCAGGCGTGTGTGTCCCCAGAGGAAGTGCGTGGGCAGCCCCTGGCACCAGGCCACACTGCATGTCTGCACTTTTTGTGACATCTCCGCACATTGTACAGTGTTGTCCTTTCGGCCCAGAGTGGATGGTGTCCTAGACAGAGCTCCTACTGGACCTTCTGGCCTGGGGAACACGGCCAAGGACTGTGGGTCAGCTCTAACCATGTCCTGCTGCCTCTCTGAGTCACGTGCTGTTCAGATGCCTATCACCAGCTCCAGGGTCCCAGACAAAACGTGGGGAGGGAGCTGGGGCCTGGGCTTAGGGACCTGGTGCAGGCTGTGGAAGCCTCTGTAGACACACAGGGCCTTCCCCACCACCTTCCTGTCTCCTCCCCAGGCAGGGTCCCAGCTTAAATATCAACAGTGCTCTTAATTTCCATCCCCCTGCAGTGCTTTGGGCTGCAAGCAGTTCACATTGGCCCAAGAGAAGAAGATTTAGCTTTTTTTTCTTTTTTAGGACTGCACATGAGACATATGGAGGTTCCCAAGCTAGGGGTAAAATTGGAGCTGCAGCTGCTGGCCTGCACCACAGCCACTGCAACGCAGGATCTGAGCTGCGTCTGCAACTTACACCACAGCTCACAGCAAGAGCTGATCCTTAACGCACTGAGCAAGGCCAGGGATTGAATCCACATCCTCATGGATGCTAGTCAGATTCTCTACCACCAAGCCACAGAAGGAACTCCAAGAAGGAGATTTTGGAACCAATACAACTGAAGAGCCTGGGGTGGGCTCTTTCCAGTTTCAGGAATGGCTGTGTCCAGGCATGCCCTGCATTCACCTCCGGTTACAGCCCCTGTGATGGAGCCAGAACCAGTGTGGGTGCTATGCTCCTACAGGGAACTGGGCAGTCCACAGCTGGCACTGGCACCACCCTATGGGGCTCATGGCAGGGTGTGGAAAGGACAGGTACTGGTGGCCCTGCTGGTGGCTTATTGCCACAGACAGTTCACCACACCCCTGGGTGTCAGGACGAGAACAGGCTTTGTGCTCTGGTGTCTCCACCATCTGGGTTTTCCCGGCTGTGGTTTCATACCACACAGTGACCTCATTCCTGATTCGGAATTTGATGGGGTGGATTGAAGCAGTGCGGGCCCAGCAGAGGGGTTACCCTGTCTCTGGCTGAGCAGCCCCTAGGGTCACCAGCTCCCTCATTACTGCCTTTCCCCGAGAGGTGGGTTAGTGGGTGGGCTGCACAGGAGTGATGCCCTAGAGGTGGCCTCCAGGCTGGAGGGGGACACTGGCCAGGTGGGGCAAACACAGCGGTTAGACGGGGGGGTTCCTCGGCCCCCTGGACCTGGGGCGGGGTTGTTCTCTGGGGTGTGGGGTAATGCCAGGAGTGCCCTGTTTTACAGTGGGGAGACCATACCTCAGGGAGATGGCACTCTGTCCTGAGAGGGTGCAGAGGGGGCCTGGCTGACCGGGGAGGCTGTTTTTAGTTGGTGAGGTCAGGAGCTGTCTCAGGACTAGGCGGAGCAGCTGTTCGATGGCGCCGTGTGCTCTCCTGTGTGCCATCAGATGGGCCCGAGCCCAGCCTGGCCTCTCCCAGGATGGTGGTCCTGCCGGCACCAAAGAGGGGCTCATCCCAGCCACCCTGGGCATCCTGTGCCCAGTGGGGTCCTCTGGGCTGGGTAGTAGGGCCACAGGCAGCTTCCCCCACTGACCGGCCCCTGCCTCTAGGCCCTGTTCGTGCTCTTCGTTCTGGCCTACATCCATATCGTCTTCTCCCGCTCACCCATCAACTGCCTGGAGCATGTGCGGGACAAGTGGCCGAGAGAGGGCATCCTGCGTGTGGAGGTGCAGCACAACTCGAGCCGCGCGCCCGTCTTCCTGCAGTTCTGTGATGGCAGCCGCAGCAGCTTCCCTGGCCTGGCTGTGGAGCCGGGTGGCTTGGAGCTGGAGGAGGAGGAGGAGGAGGAAGAGCTGACCATGGAGATGTTTGGGAACAGCTCCATCAAGGTGAGCCCACTGGGAGTGCTATGTACAGGAGGCACCAAATAAACGCACACTCGAACTAGTGACGTTCAGGGCCTTCCTGCCTGCTTCTGGTGTGGCCTCGGCAGAGCAGAGGGCTGTCCTGGGCAGACTCAGGGTCCGGGCCATTTCCTAGCTGACTCCTGAAGAAGATTGTCCAGGAAGGAGACCCTCGGAGGCTCTGGGCTAGAGCTTTCAGCAGGCCACGCTAGGTAGCGAGTCTGCCAGCACAAATGGTGAGGGCCTGTCACTGGAAGGAGGCCAGTGGACGTGTGAGGCGCCCAGCCTAGAGGGAGGGATGTGCTTGGGCCTCTAGGGGCCGGGTGCCCTGAGCCAGGGGTTGGTGCGGGTGGGTATTGGTACAGACCTCACTGGGTCCCTGTCCCTCCTAGACCCTCACCTGGAGACCACAGTCTCGTGGGGAGCTTGGCGTTGCGGTGGGGCCTGGGATGGGACAAGGTTGGATCTCCTTTCAGTAAGTAGGGGAGAGGCCTCTGGGCCTGACCCTTGGTACCACAGATCTGCTGACCCCCTCCCCCTCTGCAGTTTGAGCTGGACATCGAGCCCAAGGTGTTCAAACCTCCAGGTGGCCCCGAGGCCCTAAACGACAGCCAGGAGTTCCCCTTCCCTGAGACACCCACCAAAGGTATGGGCTGCTTGCTGGGGGTGCAGGTCTAGGACCCCAGGCGGGCCTGCGGTCACCCTGTGCCTCAGGGGAGATGGGGCTCCACGGGCTGACGGGCCTGTACCCCCGGCAGTATGGCCGCAGGATGAGTACATCGTGGAGTACTCGCTGGAGTACGGCTTCCTGCGGCTATCTCAGGCCACGCGACAGCGGCTCAGCATCCCCGTCATGGTGGTCACCCTGGGTGAGTGTCACCTGCCGAGTGAGCCTTCGGGGGGATGGGGGCCATCCTCACCCCCCCCATCCTCACCCCCCAGCTGCAGGAAGCTTCCCGAGGCTTCATCCCACCACAGTTCTCAGGCCTGTAGGTCACAGCATTGCTTGGTCGGCTGCTGGGCAGGGCTGCCCCACTTCTGGGAATGAAGCTCTGGGGTCCCGGGGCCTGGGGGGGGGGATGGGGCTGGCTGGGCGCACATCTGTCACAGTCTGGCCCACAGACCCCACGCGGGACCAGTGCTTCGGGGACCGCTTCAGTCGCTTGCTGCTGGCCGAGTTCCTGGGCTACGATGACATCCTCATGTCCAGCGTGAAGGGCCTGGCAGAGAACGAGGAGAACAAGGGTGCGGCCGCAGTGCCGGGGACGGGTGGGAGCGGTTCGGGGACTGGTGTGCCCACACACCACCTCACTGCCTCACCGCCTGCCCAGGCTTCCTGCGGAACGTGGTGTCCGGGGAGCACTACCGCTTCGTGAGCATGTGGATGGCACGCACGTCCTATCTGGCCGCCTTTGTCATCATGGTCATTTTCGTGAGTGCCGTTGGGGAGGGGGAGGGCTGGGGGGTGCAGGCTGACTGCCCACGGCCTCATGGGGTCCCACTTGCAGACCCTGAGCGTGTCCATGCTGCTGCGCTACTCCCACCATCAGATCTTTGTCTTCATTGGTGAGTATCCCTGCTGGCCACCCTCCCCTCCTCCCCCCCGCCGGGCGCCTCACCCGGTCTGCCCGCCCGCTGCCCTCTGTCCGCAGTGGACCTGCTGCAGATGCTGGAGATGAACATGGCCATCGCCTTCCCCGCAGCACCCCTGCTGACCGTCATCCTGGCCCTCGTGGGTGAGGACCCCACCCCACCGCCCTGTCCCCTGCCCCAGCCGAGGCCTGCCCACCCCAACCTGCCGGCTTCCCATCTCCCTGCAGGGATGGAGGCCATTATGTCCGAGTTCTTCAACGATACCACCACAGCCTTCTACATCATCCTCATCGTGTGGCTGGCCGACCAGTATGACGCCATCTGCTGTCACACCAACACCAGCAAGCGGCACTGGCTTCGGTAGGCACCAGGGGTCCCTGTGGTCATGGGTGGGGGCAGCCAGATGGGCAGTGCCTTACTGTCCCCCTTGCAGGTTCTTCTACCTGTACCACTTCGCCTTCTATGCTTACCACTACCGCTTCAACGGGCAGTACAGCAGCCTGGCCCTGGTCACCTCTTGGCTCTTCATCCAGGTGAGGGGGCTGCCCTGGGGGACCTCACAGGCCGGGGTTCTGGCTCTGGACTCTGACCTGACCCATCGCCTGCCCCCCAGCACTCCATGATCTACTTCTTCCACCATTACGAGCTGCCCGCCATCCTGCAGCAGATCCGCATCCAGGAGATGCTGCTGCAGACCCCACCACTGGGGCCTGGCACCCCCACGGCGCTGCCAGATGACCTCAACAACAACGGAGGCGCCCCAGCTGCCACCCCCGACTCTACCGGCCAGCCACCTGCCCTGGGCCCTGGCTTGCAGAGTGCTGGTGGTGGCCCTGGGCCCATGGCTGAGGCACCCAGCTCCCTGGTGGCCGCAGCGGCCTCAGTAGCTGCAGCAGCCAGTGGTGACCTGGGCTGGATGGCAGAGACAGCCGCCATTATCACAGATGCCTCCTTCTTGTCTGGCCTGAGCGCCTCCCTCCTGGACCGGAGACCGGCCAGCTCCCTGAGCCCTAGTGGGGGACTCCCCCAGGTCCCCCAGGACAGTGCTCCTCCCAGCGACTCTCCAGGGCCTGACACAGCCCCTCAGACCACCAGGTTGAGTGGGCCCAGCCCCGTGTCCATGGCTCCAGTGGACACACCCTCGGAAGTTGGCTCCTGAGCGCTGGGCAAATGACCGCCTCTGTCCCTGGCCATCCAGGCCAGCTGGGTATGGCCTGGCTGGAGCCCTCGGGAGTCAGGGAGGCTGTCCCCAGTGGCTCAGACTGCCTACCCTGCCTTGAGTGGAATCAGGGTCCATCAGGTTTGCTTGGAGGCAGGCTTCTCTTCCCCAGGGCGCGGGGCCTGCCTGAAGCTTGTTCCTGTTTGTGGTGGGCCGCCTCAGCTGGTGAATCAAGATAAGCCAATGAGCCAGGGTGGGAGAGGGGGCGGGGGCCCCCTGGAAAGTTCTGGAAGGGGTTGGTGAAAGGTCTGGAGCGAGCTGTCCCAGGGTAGAGCAGGCAGGTCTCTGAGCAAGGTGAACATGGGTGGGGCCAGCTCCGCTGGTGCTCCGTCATGCGCAGTGCCTTTCCATGGCCACCCTGCGTGCCCGGGCTGGGGTCCCAAGAAGGCAGTATCCGCACCTCAGGCATAGCGCACAGCCACCAACACTGAAAGCAGCCACTCGGCACCGGGGGCCCGCCCTGCTCAGGGTGGGGAAACGGGCGGTGGCCCAACCCAGTCACTTGGTGAGGAATGCAGAAGAGCGCTCATTCCACTCTATTTAATTGCAGTGTACAAAATGGCATTTGTATATAGAATAAACTGTCTGTTGACAGCGTCCAGCCTGCATCTCTGTGCAGGTCCAGGGTGTGGGCTGGGGGATGTGGGGTCCACCCTTGGGCAGGGTGGGGTGGTGCTGGGGCCCAGTTCCTGGTCCCAGTCACTGGGCAGCCCCAGGTGCTTCCTCAAAGACCTGGAGCAGTGGACATGGCCGGTCACAGGCGCTGTCCCCAAGCTGAGCCAGGAGCTCTCCATGCCGTACCAGTGCCTGGCGGAGCCTCTCACGCGTGTCTGCAATGTGCTGCTCCAGCTCCTCCAGCTCCCCAGGGCGAGGGGCTCTGGAAGGCAGCTCAGCAGGCAGACGACCATTGGAGCAGAGCCTGACTGAGCCACCAGGCAACACAGCCTCATCCACATCTGCATCTGGTGTGGTGGCGGCCATGGCTGGCTCCAGCAGGAAGCACACTCGCCTTTGCCTCACCATGGCCTGGCGCACCTGAGTCCAGCTCCCTGGACCCACGGAGGGGGCCAGTGTGTCCTGCTGAGGCTCTTCAGGACACCTGGGGACAGACAGGGCTGGGCAGCTACATCCTACCCAAAACCCCGCTCTGCCCTTTAGGGTCAGGGTCCCTGAGAAGGCTGCATGTGACAGGAGGTGTAGACTCAGTGGCTGGCTTGAGGGCAGGGGTGGGAGTCCGAGGGGTGGTGAATAGCCCCAGAGCCCCTTACCTTGACTCCAGCTCTGCCTCTGCCTCCTCCTGTCCATCAGGCGGCTCCATGTTGAGGGCACGATGGATTCTCTAGGAGCCAAGGTAGAGACCAGGTGGAGGTTGGGACTAGAGACAGTGGCACCAACCCATCTGTGTGGCCAGCTCCTCACCTGGCTCGTGTGCAGCCAGTACTGCAGCTTGTTGCCTCTTCGGATTCGTGGCAGTGCCAGGCGGTAGAAAACATGCTCGCCCAGTGAGCTGAGGAGGGCGCTGCCCAGGCCCAGGCACAACAGCACAAAGAGCCCTGAGAAGTGGTAGATGCCCATCTGGAGAGTCTGTGGGCAGAACAGAGGCACACCATCCCTCATGGCCATGGAGACCCTTAGGGTGCTCTGGCCTTGCAGGCAGGGGATAGACATTGGACCAGAAAGAAGGGCCTGGGGCTGAGGAGCTGGAATGGAAGGATTGGGCTCTGTTCAGAAGAGGGCACTGGGGCCAGGGTTTTGTGGGGTGAACGGGGTGCACAAAAGCAGGCAAGTACAGTCGGGAATAAGTAGGATTGGCCACTTAGTGGAGGACCAGGCAGGTTCAGGGCCCCCCATGCATACCCCACCCTGTGTGCCGAGCCCCACCTCTGTAACGGCAAAGACCCGCTTCCCGCAAGGCACCATCTTGTACCACTTGTCGTGCAACAAGTCGATGAAGCCAGAAGACTTGTAGCGACTGATGAACTCCGACAGGTTGGAGGTGAGTGGCGAGTTCTGGGGGAGTCCGATGCCATAGCCTGGGGGAGGCCAAGCTTTGGCTTGGGACCAGGCTGAATGCAGCCCCGGAAAAATTCTGCCCCCCCTGGAATCTGCAGTGACTCCCTGCTTGCCCCAGGATCACACGTGCCCGGGGTCTCTCACCCTCGATGGCGAAAGGCTTGCCCACAGTCAGCAGTCTGCAGTCAGCGTCGATAGACACCTCGTAGTCTAGAAGAGACTTGTCCATGATGAAGGCGTTGAGCTTAGGAGGGTCGCTCCTGGGGGAGGGGCGGCGTGAGCAGCTCCGCCCTCGAGGCCCCGCCCCGCGCTCCCCCGCCCCCCCAGTGCCCGCCTCACGTGAGCATGGCGACGCCGTGGGGCGTGGTGGGCGCGCTGTGGCGCCGCATGTGCGCGTACATCTCGGGGAAGCTCGTCTTGATATAGGCCTCGGCGCTGCTTTCCCACACCGTGCCGAAGCGGAAGCCCTGGGATGGATGGTGCAGCTGCGGGCGGGCGCCCGGTCAGCGCTAGGCCTGTCCCGTCCCCCAGCCCAGACCGCGGGCTTCCAACCCGCGTCTCCCCTCCCCAGGCCACCTTGAGGCCACATCGTCTCTGGGGGTCCGCCCTGGACACCTCCTCGATGCCAGGAGACGCCCCTCACCGTGTGACTACCACAGAAATCCCCAGACCTGGCTCCCTACGCCCTGGGGGCAGGGCTGCCCAGTTGAAAACCAGTGTTCTAAAACCCCCGTGTCTGTCTCCAGGCAGACCTGGCCCTGAACTCCAAAAGTCCTCCTCCCACCGCATTCACCACATCTACCCTTGGGGGTCCCACAGAAGCACCAAGCTTACCACACCCAAGACCCCTTCTCATTGCAGTCCATTCTCCCTCCTCTGTTCCTCTATGTGCCTCTCACCTCAACATCCTGACCGTCTGCAAAACTGGGAATTGCCTTCAGAACACCCTAGATCTGCCCACTGCTCGCCCTTCCACAGCCCCCACCCAGGGCCCTCATCCCCCCAGCGCTGGATCAGCACTGTTCCCTCAGCCCTGGTCTCTTAGTGCCGCCCACATTCTGTGCAAACTCCTTAACAGTGAGTGAGTAGCTGCGGAGACGACACTGACCAGGGCCTCCTGACAGCACCTCCAAAAAGCCAAACTGAGCTGATGGAGACTGTGGGGCAGGACCATCTAAAGCCTCCTGGGGAAGGGAATGCTCTGCACCTGTGCTGTTCTCAATTGGCTGTTGAGTGCTTTCAATTAAATCAATTTAAAAAGCAGCACATGGAGATTCCTCAATAAACCAAAAATAGAATTTACCATTTGATCCAGCAATCCCACTCCCGGGGGATTTCTCATGTATCCAGAGAAAACCATGATGTGAAAGTATAACATGTACCCCAGTGTTCATCGCAGCATTATATACAGTAGCCAAGACATGAAAGCAACCTCAATGTCCATCAACAGAGGAGTGGCTAAAGAAGATGTGGTTGTGGTATATATACACAATGGAATATTACTCAGCCATAAAAAGGAATGAAATAATGGCATTTGCAGCAACATGGATAGACCTAGAAATTATCGTGCTAAGTGAAGTTAGACAGACAAATGTCAGATGCTATCACTTATATGTGGAATCTAAAAAAAGATACAATGAACTTCTTTGCAGAACAGACACTGACTCACAGACTGAGAAACATGGTTATTAAAGGAGACAGGCTGGGAGGGTGAGGATGGGCTGGGAGTTTGGGGTGGAAGTGTAAAATCAGGTTGTGATGATGGTTGTACAACAAATACAATTAATTGAGTTAAAAAAAAAAGTGGCACATGGGAGTTCCCTGGTGGCCTATTGGTTAAGGATTGGGAGTTGTCACTGCTGTGGCTCTATCCCTGGCCCAGGAATTTCTGCATGCCACGGATGCGGCAAAAAAAAAAAAAAAACACAACGTTGCACATGTGTCAAGTGGCTAGATCGTGAGATGACAAGCATCTATGTTTTATTACTGGTTTACCAAGGAAACTGGGTTGTCAGACAGCAGAAAAGGCTAAACACCACTGAGGGCATGCAGTCAGCTAGATCCAAATGCTGGGAGATACTATGGGTGGGGAGAAAGCAAACTATTTCTCCAACAAACAAACTGATGGTGAAAAAAGATGCAGAAAACATCTAGACTTGAGTGTCAAGATTGTACCCCAGCAGGACCCAGTGGTGCCATCTCCAGACAGACCGCCTGTCCTCCTCCTGCCTCTTGTTTGCAGAAAAACTTTAGCCTCCTAAGCCTTCCCTGAATTGCAAAGAATACACTTAATCAGAGAAGTGAGGAAAACGGAGAAACAAAGGGGAAAAGTGAAGCAAGACAAAATACTAATTTAGCCATTAAATAAAGTCTAAGACCTTTAGTTCCTCCTCAAGGGCAGTAAAGCTGCTTTGCAGAGACTGAAACCCTCGCCAGCTGGACGATGTTAACTACACGCTGCCCACCCCCATGCAGACCCCAGACCAGTTGGAATCAGAAGGTTGATGATGTTGACCCCTGATTACTTCACCACCAACCAATCAGAAGAATGTCCACCAGTTGATCATACAGCCCACACCCCACTTCCTCAAGCTGTCTTTAAAAATCTTTCTCTAAAGCCATCAGGGTATTCGGGTCTTTTATTTAGTTTTTCTTTTTGGCCAAAACTGTGGCATGTGGGAGTTCCTGGATCAGGGATCAAACCCTCACCACAGCAGTAACCCAACTGCTGTAGTGACAAATGCCAGACCCTTAGCCCGCTGAGCCACAAGAGAACTCCAGTTCATGTCTTAGCTGCCTGGCCTCCTTGCTCAGCGCCTGCAGTAGACGCTGCCCTTTCCTACCCCACAACCTGGGGTCAGGCCATTGGCTTTATGACTTGCAGATGTGTGGAACCACTGTTCAAGTCAGTAACAAACAGGTTTCTACCACCTGTATTATCTGTGCATTCAGAACCCAGATTCAAACAAACTGAGGAGAGGGGGGAAAGACAACTGAGAAAATGGGTCCTTGATATTTAAGTTCCCAGAATAGTCATGATGAAATGATAGGCCTGGGACGTGCCTCATGAAAATCCAGTGTCTGGGGCTGGTGTGCGGATGAAACTGGTCAAGAGTTGATTTTCAGACTGAGCTATGGGTTCATTCATGGTAGTCACTGCGTCCTACTCAAAAATATTATGATACTGACATGCTGCCTACTGCGCTAAGGAGGCAGATTTACTCAAAAATATCAAGTTTTTTTCCATGGGGGGAGTTCCTGTCAAGGCTCAGCGGAAATGAATCTGACTAGTATCCATGAGGATACAGGTTCAATCCCTGGCCTCACTCAGTGGGTTAAGGATCTGGCGTTGCTGTAAGCTGTGGTGTAGGTTGCAGATGCGGCTAGGATCCCACATTGCTGTGGCTGTGGTGCAGGCTGGCAGCTACAGCTCTCACTTGACCTCTAGCCTGGAAACTTCCATATGCTGAAGGTGAAATAAAAGAAAAAAAGAAAATATGGGAGTTCCCTGGTGGCTCAGTGAGTTAAAGATCTGGCATTGTCACTGCTGTGGCTCTGGTTACACTGTGGTGCAGGTTCCACCCTAGCCTGGGAACTTCCACATGCCATGAGTGTGGCCAAAAAAGAGACAGAGAGAGAGGCAGAGAGAAAGAGAGAGAGAGAAGGAAAATATGGAGGCTGGGGCATGCCCTGCCCTGCTCTGCCCCCAGCTTTCCAGGGCTCCAGGTCAAAGTTCTGTCTCATACAGAGCTGCTTTACAGGCCCTGGTCCTTCCACACCCACAGGCCCTGCATAGCCTGCCCATGTGTCCCCTCCCTGCCCTCACCCCTCCCTCTCTCCCCCTCCCTCACTCTGCTCCAGCCACAAGGCCTCCTCATTCCTCCACCACATGAAGTACAGTCCTGCCCCAGGGCCTTTGCACAGGCTGCATTATCTGCTTAGCCCATTCTTCCCTGATAGCTACACAAAAGTCCCTCACATGCCACCCCTCCCAGAGGACTCCTGACCCCCATTTGAGAAATCATCCCTCCCTGGCACTCCCTGTGTCCCTACCCTGCCTTATTTCCTTCCTTGGAACTTTATCACCATCTCACACATCATCTAGTTTGCAACAGTGCCTGTTTTGCTGGGTCGGGGGTGGGGTGGGAGATGGGACTGGGATGGGTGGGTGAACTCCCAGCTTTATCCCCGAGCCGCCCCCCTCCCCCGGCCCTGGCCCCCGCAGCTGCCCACCTTGGGGTCGTGGATCCCCGACAGCTCCTCAAAAGTCTTGTCCCCAACCATGACGGCAGCCAGGTTGGCTGTGTAGCTGGACAGCACGAGCAGGCAGAAGATGGCCCACAGGTTCATGAGGAGGCGCCCCGTGGGACACTTGGGCGTCTTGCTGGACACGGTGCGGCCAAAGAGGATGGCGTAGCAGAGGTTGAGGGCGGAAGAGTAGGAGAACACGGTGGCTCGGTTGCGTCCGCGGGGTGTGAGGCCATAGGGGCTACGCCATTCGTAGAGCGTGAGGAACAGCGCGGTCAGGTGCAGCGCGGAGAAGACACCCAGCCACATGGACCAGTGCAGCGGCCACATGAAGGCGCCGATGGGCGACGCCGTGTCCCGTGCGCGCACCATGATACCAAGGCTGGTGGAGAAGAAGGGGCTGCTGAAATCCACCACCTGTGAGCGGGCCGAGTTGATGCTGAAGCTGGTGACGGCCATGTGCGCCCGGCCAGCCAGCAGGTCGCCCACCAGGCCGGTCCAGCGGCCGTCCCGGAGCGCGCCGTACTTGCCATCACCCACGATGTACAGCTCGAAGTCGAAGGGCGTGTCCTCCGCCAGGCGCTCCAGCAGGTCGATGCAGTAGCCGTAGCAGCATCTGCGCAGCGCGCGGGGCACCGAGCCGTTGGCCAGCGCGGCGAAGAGCGCGTCCAAGGTGGCCGAGTCATTGGTGCCAGGGGCCAGGCACAGCTGCCCCGCCGGGCACTGTCCGTCCTCGTCTGGCTCACGGGCGAACACAAACGGGTGCTCCACTAGCGTCACCACGCGCAGCTTGGGCCGAGCCCGGGCGCCCGGCGGGAGAGGGGGCCTCGCCGCCACGCCCCCCGCCTCAGACTCCAGCCGCCCGTCCCTCCAGCTGCCCATCGTGGCCCAGGCCGGGGCGCCCAGCGGGTCCTGACGAAGGCTCCACACCCGGAAGCGGCGGGAGATGTGCACCTGCGAGGAGTCGGTCACCCACACCGGCCCGGTGTGGCCCTGGAACGACGTGTTGGCCAGGAACCTGGTGTGGGAGGGGCGGAGTCAGGGCGGTGGAGGGATCCCAGCCACCTCTCTGAGCACAGCAAAGCCATGGTGGGCGCTGTCGTGCCCCCCACTTCAGGTCCCCTTCCCAGCCGGTGACCATGGCCCAGCCCAAAGCAACAGCGGCTGCCAGGTTCTGACGCCCAAGGGGGGCCTCGGGGCTCCAGTGTGCTGCCCACCCCTCCAGAGTTCAGGTGGACTCACTCGGCCAGCCTCACCCATTCCCTCCCCTCCCCTTCGCGCCTCTCCCACAGCACCCCCACCACCACAGAATCCCCTTCTTGTGCTGTTTCCACCCAAGATGGACAGACCGCCTCTCCTGTGGGGACACAGCACCCGGCAAGTGCCTGATAATGTTGCCTCTCATGACCCAGCAGGCAGAGGTGGCTTCCTGCAGCAGGGTCCCCACTCACCGTGCCAGGAAGCGGCCAGAGGACTCGGGCCCGGGCTGCAGGTCATTGCAGTTGACCATGGTGGGGAGGAGGGCACGCTCTGGCTGCACACGGGCTGCGCTGCCCAGCGCGCGGACTACTAGTTCCACTGCGTCATGGATGGCGGCCTCCAGCGGAGGCCGAGCAGCCTCGCCCAGCGCCAGCAGCCCGGGAGGCAGACCCTCCGTAGGCAGTGCCTTAGCGGGCAGCGGGGTGCCCAGTAGCCAGCGGGGCCCACGGGGTGCAGCCTGCAACACCTGCTGAGCCTGCACCTCATTGCAGCCTAGGAGGACAGCTATGGGTACTGGGGCAGTGCCCCCCGCTGGTGCCCCCAGGGGGGCCAGGCGTGCCTGCAGCCCTGCATCGCCAGGGTCCTGCCTGCTCAGGTCCAGCATGAGCTTTGGGGCCCGGCCAGCCCGGCTTGTCCATAGGGCCACCAGGCCACTGGGGTCCCTCACGTGGCAGAGCACCAGGCCGACGTCCTCCCAGGTGTGCACCTGAAGCACAGACACCAGCACATCCAACAGCGTCTCCAGGGGGCTGGCCCAATCCAGCTGCAGATGGAATGAGTTCTGGCAAAAGAGTGGTCACAGTTAGGGCTAATGACTTTAAAGTCCCACTGCACTTTTCCCACCCCCATCAGTAGATGTTCCATAAAAACACATCACCTCGATAACTGGACCTCTTGTGCTAGCTTCTTCCCAGCCCACCCCTCCTCTAAACTCTTCTGTAACTCCCCACCACCATTAGCACAAAGCCCTGCTCTGGCCTCACATTTAGGGCCTGCTCTCTTGGCTCCAGTCACCCTGAGGCCTTTTGTGTTCCCCAGCAGGAATACCTTTTTCCATCTATATCAGCCAACTCCTACACATACTTCAAAACCCAGTTCCACTATCCCTCTTCTATTCAGATTCCCTAGGCAAGTCAGGGACTGAGGGGGTCCCTCTGTGCCCAAGGGAACTCAGAAAGTTCCCCTGAATTTGCATTGAGTGTGGGAAGGATGAGAGAGCTTTGCCAGACATCTAAGGTACCCAGGGTGTTATTCCGGTTGGTTAGGGACAGGACGCTGAGTACCTGAGAACAGGCTAGGGGCTGCTGCTCAGACTAGCGGTGGCAGAGTCAATCCAGTGCCCTGACAGTTCCTACTGCAGGGGTGCACTTCCTGGATCAGCCTGCAGAGGGCGCCACAGGCCTGGATTTGGGTCCTGCGTCTCTCCCGTGGGGAGGGGGCAGGGACAGTGGAGGTTAAGGAGAGCCGAAGCCTCCTCTAGGGTCAGGGTCTCCCTGATCTCAGGAGAAGGAAGGCCTGGAGGGGCCTCAAGCTCAATGTGGCTGCAGGGAGGCCCCCTACCAGCCCTCAAGCCCTGGTGTCAGGCCCTTCCCCTCTGGCCCTGAGAATGGGGGGAGGAGTCTTTCCCTGGAACACAACAGAGTCCCCAGAGCTCTGCCAGTCACCCTTCTCTCCTCCTGATCCCATTCTCTACTTATTCGGATCTAAATTTGAGCCTGGGGGGGGGGGGGTGGAAGTAAGAAGAGAGAATAAACTCCAAGGCCGAGAAGTGGGTGGAGGAGGGAAGGGTTTGGAGTATCAGGGTGTCCCTGGGGACCCGAGAAAGCCATTAGGGAGGCTGTAGGTTGGGGTGGCCTTGGCCTTGAGGGCCTCTGTGAGGATCCTAGAAGGAGGAAGGTGTGGAGCCGCAGCCCCTGAAACTGCAGCTCCTAGAGGGCAAGCAGGTAGACCTGCGTCCTCATCCTGGCCCCACGGACCTACACCGCGCCCTCGGAGCCAGGAAGCGGGCCACGCTTGGAGGAGGACTTCGCTGCGAAGGCCAGGAGAGCGTCCTGTGGGATCTGCCATCCGGGGTACAGAGGAGGCTCGCGGGGTTCCCGAACCGCGGGTCCGTGGCTCTAGGTCCCTGGGCCCCTGGCCTCCCGTCTCTCTTTCTGGGTCACTGAGCTCCGGGGACATCCGGGATCCAGGGGTTCAGTTTCTACGAGCCCGAGGGCCAGCCCAGGGCCTCTGTCATCCGGACTCCTAGGCGTCCCCAGGGGCTCCCGCATCTACGGTCCAGAAGTCTGAGTCTCGTGCATCCCAAGGACTCCGCTATCCGGACCCCGGGGCCCCGCGCGTCCTGACCGCGGCGTCCGCGCGTACCGGGGTGCCCAGGGGCGCGCGTGCCTCCCGCCGTAGCACGCTGAGCACTGGGGTCTCGGTGGCGGCCGCCAGGAAGTGCAGCTGCAGCAGCTCGGGCCGCGCCTCGGGGAATGCGAGCACAGCCGCCACGCCCGGTGCCGCCAGCGCCTGGCACAGACCACGGGCCAGCGAGGCTGGGTCGCGGGCTAGGGGCGCGGCAGTCACCAGCTCCAGGCTCAGGTTGTGCGGCAGCCCCGGCTCCAGGGCGGCCCGGGCCAGGGCGGCGCGTATGCGAGCCCGGGCGGCGGGCGCGCGGGGCAGGAGGGCGCCCAGGCGCACCGAGCGCCCCAGGCGCGCTAGAACGCCGCACGGTTGCGGGTGGCCCCCGGCGGGCCCCGGCCCCAGCGCCAGCGCCAAGCAGAGCCACAGCGCCCGCACAAACTCCATCCCGAAGTTGCTGGCGAGCGCCGCGGGGCGGAGCCGTCGGTGGCAACGCAGGAGGCGGGGTCCTAGCTAGCCCCAGCCGCGCCCGCCTCCGCCCCTGCCCCCGCAGGCAGGCACCTCCCTCCCTGCCAGAGTCAGTCCTCTAGAGTCCGCCCACCTGCGCCCGCCCTTGGCCCTCCCGGTCCCCCAGCGCCAAGCAACCCGCTAGGTAGGAGTGGGAACCACTACCCAGGGCGGGAAACTGAGGCTCAGATGGCCACACACAGCAGGCGTGGCGGGGGGCGGGGTGCCCATCAGTGGGGATGGGTGGAGATCCCACTGCTCTTCCTGGCTCTGCGAGGGGTTATTCTCATTCTACAGATGGTGAAACCGAGGTTTACATCAAAATAGGTCCCCATCTCACCCCTGTCCCACTCCCAGATCCTTCATTCCCCTCTCCAGCCTGGGAACGTTTCTCATTGTTCAGTGAGAGAAACTAAGCGCCAGAAGAGTTCAATCTGCCTCCACAGTCACACAGCCGCACTTCTCTCCTCCAGGAAGCACTCCACCCAGACCCACGCATCCGAGGGTGCTGAATGTGCTCTAACATCCTGGGCACCCTGGGGAAACTGATTTGTCTGATGGGAACCTACAGGGCAGCTTTCCCAGCTTCTGGCTGTGGGCAGCAACTTCAGCCAGAGAACTCCTCTTCAACCTTCAAGACCCAGTGCCAAATGGCCTTGCTTGAAAACATCCCCAGTTTGTCACCCGGAAGGACGCAGAGCAACCCTCTGCCTACATTAACTCCAAAGCACACTGTCACCTTTTTGTTCCTTTATTTGCTCTATTTAGTGGCTAACCCTGGGAGACTGGGGTAGGTCTGGCTTGGTAACTGCTCTGAGTGCTTGTGTACAGTAGGTGCTCTATAATTGCTTATTGTTTGAGCAAGGACAAGGACATTTGGTTACATCACCCTCCATGGCTCCAGAATCTTCTGCAGCTCCATGACACCTGCCAATCCCCCAGCTGTGTCCTCTGTTCTCTGCTCCCTGGTCCCCCAGCCCCGGAAATAACTTGGAATCTTTCTTGTGGCCCTGGCATGCAGCAGGCACTCAATAAACACTGGCCAAGTAAGGACCCAAAAGCACCCTGCATGGAATTCTCTCATTCCAGGTCAAGGAGCATAGAAAGCCAGGCTTCTCCCAAGATGCCTCAGGGGGCAAGGCAGCAGCTCTGCACAAAACATTCCACCTCTAACTAGTGAGTCTACACTCGGTTGATTTTTTTCACACACAACAAACCATCTCCTTTGGACCCAGTATTAAAGAAGCAGGAAAAACACTCCATTAATCAAATGAAAATGCCAAGTGCCAGCCGGCAGCATAGATTGAATTTTGAGATGACTAATGCAGGCTGGGTGGCTGGCTTCCAGCTGACAAAGCCACCTCATCCAGCCACCTGACCAGCCACCCCAGGACAGGGAGGGTCCTGGGTTCTAGCCCTCTCCCTGCCTGAAGCCACTGTCACACAAGGGAACTGCTCCCCTCTGCCCCTCTCCACTGTTTTGGATAAGGCACCCAGATAAAATGTGTCCTCAGGGACCACCTGGACCTTTTCCCACCCTGGGGTAAGGTCCCTCTGCCAACACGAGTCCTCAGTAACAGGAACCCATCCCAAGTGGGACACTTCGGCACCCTAGCGCGGCTCCCACAGGCATTCAGCCAGTCAATCAGCAAACCGCCGTGTGCTGGCTCTGGAAGGCAGCTGAACCCCATATGGTGCCTTTGGACCCCCAGAACTCACACAGGGGCACTCCCTGAAGCTGTCACATCTCCAGTTCTGCTGTCACCCCTCACCTTCCCCAGGGTCCGACCTGGCCATCATCTCCCCATTATCACGCTGGAATCTAGAACTAGCTTTGTCCACGTGTGACCTGGGCCGGGCTCCCTGGATACTGTGCTTCCATTTCCCATCTTTACAAGGGCCACAGTGGTAGTTCCGACCCCCCAGCTACCGTGTATGCACATTAAACAAGCGTGGTTTTTTTTTTTTTTTTTGTCTTTTTGCCTTTTCTAGGGCCGCACTTGCAGCATATGGAGGTTCCCAGGCTAGGGGTCTAATTGGAGCTGTAGCCGCCCACCTATACCACAGCCACAGCAATGCCAGATCCTTAACCCACTGAGCAAAGCCTGGGATCAAACCCGCAACCTCATGGTTCCTAGTCGGATTCATTAACTATTGAGCCACAACGGGCACTCCAACAAGTGTTTTTTTTTTGGTCTCTTTTTTTAGGGCCACACCTGAGGTATATGGAGGTTCCCAGTTCCCAGGTTAGGGGTCCAATTGGAGCTACAGCTGCTGGCCTACACCACAGCCACAGCAACGCCAGATCCGAGCTGCATCTGCAACCTACGCCACAGCTCACGGCAACACCAGATCCTTAACCCACTGAGCAAGGCCAGGGATTGAACCCGCAACCTCATGGTTCCTAGTCAGATTCGTTAACTACTGAGCCACAACGGGAACTCCAACAAGTGTTGGTTTTTTTTTTTTTTTTTAATCTTTTCTCTTTTTTGACTGCCACCACTGCATGGGGAAATTCCCAGGCCAGGGATTGAACCCATGCCACAACAGTGACAATGCCAGATGCTTAAGCTCTGAGCCACCAGGGAACGCTTGGGAGGGTTTTTTTTTTGTTTTGTTTTGTTGTTTTTTTGTCTTTCTGCCTTATCTAGGGCCGCACCCGTGGCATATGGAGGTTCCCAGGCTAGGGGTCTAACAGGAGCTGTAGCCGCCAGCCTTCGCCACAGCCATAGCAACGCAGGATCCAAGCCGCGTCTGCAACCTACACCACAGCTCACAGCAAAGCCAGATCCTTAACCCACTGAGCAAGGCCAGGGATCGAACCTGCAACCTCATGGTTCTTAGTCGGATTCGTTAACCACTGAGCCACGACGGGAACTCCGGGAGGTTTTATTTTCATTTTCTTTTTTTGTCTTTTTAGGGCCACACCTGCAGCATACAGAGGTTCCCAGGCTAAGGGTCCAATTGGAACTGCAGCAGCCGGCCTATGCCACAGCCGCAGCAACGTGGGATCTGAGCCACATCTGCAACCTACACCACAGCTCACGGCAATGCCAGATCTTTAACCCACTGAGCAAGGCCAGGGATCGAATCCACATCCTCGTGGATGCTGGTTGGGTTAGCTAACCCCTGAGCTGTGACGGGAACTCCTTCATTTTTTAAATTTTTGTCTTTTTAGGCCTGCACCTGCGGCATATGCAAGTTCCCAGGCTAAGGAATTTTTTTAATTGTGGTAAAATATGCATAAAGTGGAGCTCACCATTTTAACCGTTTTTTAAGTACGAAGCTCAGTGGCATTAAGCACATTCACATTGTCACACAACCATCCCGTCAGCTCCAGAACTTTCTCATCCTCCCAAACTGAAACTCTGTCCCCATGAAACACTGACTCCCCTCCCCTCCCCCAGCCCCTGCCCCTCCATCTACCTCCTGTCTCTGTGGATCTGACTCTTCTGGGGACCTCCTGGCAGTGGAATTAGTCTTTGTCCTTCTGTATCTGTTTCTCTCCTCACATCCTCAAGGTCCATCCACGTTGGAGCAGGTGTCACTGTCTCCTTCCTTTTTAAGGCTGAGTCATATACCGCTGCTGTGGAGAGACCACATTTGTTCATCTGTCACCTGTCCTTGGACATCTGGGGTGCTTCCACCTTCAGTTGTTGTGAATCATGCTCCTGTGAACAGGGCTGTACAAACATTTTGAATTTCTTTTAGGGATGCGCCCAGGAGAGTGGGTTTTCTGGAATGTATGTGATGCCATGTTTAATTTTTTTTTTTGTCTTTTTGCCTTTTCTAGAGCTGCACCCGCGGCATATGGAGGTTCCCAGGCTAGGGGTGTTACAGGAACTGTAGCTGCCAGCCTACGCCACAGCCACAGCAATGTGGGATCCGAGCCGCGTCTGCAACCTACACCACAGCTCACGGCAATGCCAGATCCTTAACCCACTGAGCAAAGTCAGGGATCGAACCTGTCCTTGGGGATACTAATTGGATTTGTTTCCACTGCGCCACAATGGGAACTCTGAGGACTCTCCAGATTATTTGCCACGGCATGTGTACCATTTCATGCTCCCATCAGGCAGTTCACAAGGGCTTGAAAAATCTCTCCTCTGCCTTCTCACACTCGCTTTGTTTTTCTAAATAACAGCTGTCCTACTTACTGGGTGTGAGGAAGTCATTGTGGTTACAAACACTCAAAAAGTGCACAGGAATCAGTGACAGCCTGGGAGTCAGGGTCAAATTGTGCTTCTCCGGATTCTTAGAGCCAGGACAAGGATGAGCTTGTCACTTGCCATCCACCTGTCACCCACTTGTCCACCGCGCACCAGTTTCTGAGGCTCCCCACCAGCACAGGAGGTAGATGTCTCCTTCACATATAAGGGCACTGGGTCTTGGTGTGTGGCTTGTCTGAAGCCACGTGGAGATTTCAGGTCGAATGGGAGGGGCCACCAGGCTCTACCCCTCACTGCCGGCATCACGGCTGGCTGGCTGACCCACCTCCTCTGAGCCCTCTTGGCATGGCCTGTGGGAGACCATGGACGGGAGACCTTGCAGGCCTGCGTTCGACAGCGTGGGTGGGGATGGTTGCGCCTTAACTGGAGGCTCTCCCCAGGCCAGGCCCACTGTCCCTCAGGCCTGAGTCATCGCAGTGCTAGGTCCAGGGGCTGGGGATCTCACCTGCCCTGGCCAGGAGTGAGCACCCTCACCCCCAGCCCTGCAGGAGTCAGGAGTGACCAAGGTGTCCTTGGCCCTGAGCACAGCGGCGGGGAATAGGTGTGCCAGGAGGAAACCCCCCATCCCAAGGCCTACTCAGCAGCTGAGGGTTCAGAACAGTGCTGCGGGGCTTCCTTGGCCCTGGGACTCCTTTGGGGGGAGGGGTCAGGACAGCAGGAAAGGCAGTCCCTCCCCATGGGAAGGATCTAGACCTAGGGAGGTGGCGGCCAGATGGAGGCTGAGATCTCCAGGCCATCTGCCAGCTTCTGTCTGGGACGCAATGAGTGGGACCTGGGCCTCAGGAACTGGCATCTTCTTTCAAGCCATTTCATCACAGAGTGTGCAGACAGCTGGAGGCACAGGGCTGCGTGGCCAGGAGGGCAGCAGGCCCTGGGCACAGCACCAGGGGCTTCAGGGCACCCTCAGCCGGGTCAGGGCCTGGGGAGATTGGGTGGCCCCTGGGAACTTTCAGCCAGTCCTGAGGCTCTCCCCACGTTTTCCAGACTCTCTGGGAGGACAAGGGGTGAGGAGGGACCAGGCCTGGGCTGCAGACAGGAAAGCTGAGCCCTGGCTGCTGCTCCAGTCCTTCAGCTCTACACTGTGGCTGCTGCAGGCCCCTCCTCCCCACCGCTAGGACCTCCTAGGACCCTGTGACTGCTGCAAGCTCACTGTGGAGTGGGGAGGACCTACAATATGGACCCACCAGACAGCATACACCTCAGCTGGCAGCCTCAGATAACTGCCCCCATGGGTGGGCAACAAGAGTGGGCCCAGGTGCTGCCCCAGCCATCCCGCTGCAGTGGGGCTGGGCTGCTGCTGAGGGGTGGAGCCCAGGGAAAGGATGCCCACTGACCTAAAAGCACGAGCTCAGCAAGGCCTCCAGCTACAGCAATTACGGCACTTGCTGTCACATGGATTTTCTGGACCATTAGGCAGGCTGTCATTTGGGGGCAACTTTCTGGAAGGCTCCACGGGCCACCTTGGGGCCCACATGTCTGGGCTCCGGGTGCTGGCTGGCAGCTGCTGGCATCCCTGTCTCCCCTGGGCAGTGGCATGCCCGTCCTTCCTCAGACCCTGGCCCAGAACTGTCTGCCCTGACCCCAGTTGAGTGCCTTGACCCCAGCTGGGTGCACGCTGTGTGGCCATCAGAGGAGTAGAAATGGTCCCCCCACATCACTCCTGCCCCTGGTGGCCCCAGCCTACAGCTCCGAGGCTGCCCAGCTCCAGGCCATAGATGGCCCAGGCCCCTCAGTCACGCCAAGGCAGCAGGTGCATGAAAACATGAGAACCCAGGCATCTCAGCACCAGATTTTAAACGTGGATCCTGTGATGGCTCGGGTGAATTCAGCCGAGGCAGGTCCTGCCACGAGCCCCGTGCGGCACAAGAAGACTGAGATGTGAAGCTTTCAGGTCTTTTGTTAGAAAAAGAACAGCACCAACATGACAGGGCAGGACAGGACCTGGGTCAACATGGGACTGAGACTCCTGGTCGGGGTGGAAGTCCAAGGTAAGACACCGGCAGAAGACAGACTCCGTCCTGGGATCTGCTGGCCTGGCTGCAACCCCGTGGGCGCCAGTGGTTCTAGGCCAGCGGCGGGGCTCACTTGGCCGGTCGCGCGATGATGCGCGTGGAGAAGTCGAACAGATCTCGGTTGATCTTGCGCAGATTCCGCACCTCATCCTCCAGCTCTGTCACACGGATCCGCAGCTGGTCCTGGCCACCCAGGACGTTCTGGGGAAGGACCGGTGCTCAGGGCAGGAGGGGGCCCCGAACACCGCAGGCAGCCCTGCCACCACCCTCTTGGGGCCCCTTCTCTCACCTCCTCTCCCTTGGGCGCCCCCCCACCCCCCCATCTTGGGGGCCCTCTTCCCACCTTCTCCATTGTGCTGCACATCACTGAGTGCAGCTGCTCTGCCCGCTCCAGATAGCTGGGCTCTGACCCCTGAAACAGAAGGAGTCTGATCAGTGGTCAGTGGGCCCCTCTGGTCTTCCCTATTGGTGCTGGCAGCAGCCCTGTGAGGGAGGGTCCCCTCCGCCCGATGGGTGGTGAGACAGGTTCAGAGAAGGGTGGCCCAGCTGGGGGTGATGCTGTTGAGACTGAAGGCATCAACCCCACGCCCTGCCTGGAGCCGCAGGCTTGTTTCCTCAAATCTTCCTGCTGCAGGACACTGCCCCACAAGGCCCACGGGATAGGAGCTTAAGCCCCACGGCAGGCATGCGCCTGGGGAGAAGCCTCAGGGATGTGCAAAAATGTCCTAGAACAGACGACCAGGCGGTCAGCTAGCGCCTCCAGGCTGCAGGGAGGGCCTGGCCACCCAGCGGCAAGATGGATGGACTCTGCTGCCATGGAGAGGGTATCTGTCTCCAGCTGGACACCAATGGGGTGCAGCGTGCCTGGCCAGCAAATCCTGAGGAGGGCCAAGGCCACGTCCACAGGCCTGTGTGATTCCACAGCACATATGGACAGAGTGCAGCCCCGGTGGGTAAGGCCAGGGTAGCTGAGGACAGGCAGGTGGTCACGGGTGCCAGGCCAGCTGAAAAGAGTAGCTGGGCACACAGCACAGCCCCTGATCCTCCTCTGTTACTGGTACACACTCTGTGTGTAGCGTACTTCCTCTCTGGAAGGTTCTAATGTTTCTCTAAGGTCAGGTGCCAGCCACTAGGCTGGCCTAACTACAAGGTCAGAGGAGGCTCCCTCACCTTATGGAAGGTCCTAGACAGGACCCCAACCGCCAGGAAACACACAGCCACACTGAGAAAGCCGAGCCAGGCCAGGTCCCCCTAGGGGGGCACAAGGATGGGAGCACCTATGGGGGCAGTGTGGCGGGGAAGATGTGTACCTGCTGGTGGAGGCCCAGGCGCAGCGTGAGGCCCCCGTGGTGCGGCTCATCCCCGTGCTCGGCGCCCAGCAGGTGCTTGTTGAAGTGCGGGAGGGGCAGGCTGGGCCTGAAGTCGGAGCTCAGCATGCTGACAGGCGCCAGCATGATGGTGGCATTGGTCACCGGGCCTGAGGTGGGCAGGCAGCGGTCGGGACCCACCTCAACCCAGCCTGAGCACAGGCCTACAGCCCCTGGCTCCTCACCACCACCTGCCTGGGGCCCTGGTGCTCCCCTGACACCCCCACCCCAGGGTGGGCCCTGGCCCTCCCTCCCAGCCTTGGCTGTGGTGCAGACCATCAGGTAGGGCCAAACGGACTCAGGACCCCTAGGGGGGCTGCCCACCCACCTTTGAGGGTTACCGTCCTGAGGCACTGCTGGCTCTGAATGTCCCAGAGTCGCACAGTCTCGTCGTGGGAGCCCGAGAGGAGCACGCTGCCGTCTGTGGACACCGACAAGCAGGTCACCTGGTTCCTGTCGACAGACAGAGGATGCCAACAGGCAGGTCATCTGGGTCCTGGGGACACACAGGCCTGCGGGAGAGCAGCACAATGACCCCAGGCCACAGGACACCCCCCCCATCCCTGCCCCATTGACCCCATCCCCGCACCTGTGCCCTCTGAACACCTTCCCGCTGTCCTGTTCCGGCTGGAAGCTCTTCTCTCGCTGCCCAGGCTGCGGAGGCCAGGAGGGCCGGTGAGCAGGGGCCATGGCAGTGCCTCAGCCCCAGGCCCCCCACCGCCTGTGGCCACTCACCCAGGTACAAAGGTCGACCTGGAAGATGGAGCCGTCGCTGCCACCGCAGAACATGTGATGCTCAGCCAGGTCCATGGTCACAGCCATGATCCCCACGTCGAAGAGCACAGACAGGAGCAGCTCGCCTGAGGAGACCTCCCACAGCTGGGGGCGGGCAGGCACCTGTCTGAGGGCTGGTGGCCCGGCAGGGTACCACAGACCCCGCGGGAAACCTCAGACAGGAGCTGTGGCCACAGGGGTTTCAGGATCTGGTTCTCATGCTGGGACCGCTCGCTAATACCTGCTTCAACCATTGTCAGCACATCACCCCCACCCCCGTCACCACCTACTCAGCCCTGGACCCCTCCACCCAGGGACAGGATGAGGGCCAGGATGCCCTCAACTCCCCCGAGGCTTGGCCAGGAGCCGCCATGTGCGGCGGCCAAGTGGGAATTTCCACACCAGCTCAGGCCTGGACTGTCCACCCTCTGGACGTCCTTGAGAATGGAAGCATCAGGGGGATTAAAAGCTGTCTGGAGCCGCCAGCCTCAGGGAGGAGGCGGTGTTCTAGCTCACCCTGGGGCAGGCGTGTGTGTGTGTGTGTGCGCGTCCCATGTGCATGCACGGGTGTCCTACCTTCACTGTCTGATCCAGTGAGGCCGTGGCCACCCGGGCCAGGGGCCCCCCAAAGCCGCAGTGCAGGTCTGTGATGGGGAGGGTGTGGCGAGACCAGACGTGCCGGGGGGCGGGGGTCCTGGCAGGGTCTGACTGCAGCACGCTTGGGGTGGGGATGGGGGAACCGGACCTCAGTGGAGAGGGAGGCCAACATCTCCATGCTCCTACCCGTCTGTGGGCAGTAGCCAGGCCCCTCCCACCCCCCACGGGAGGCTGCCCATGGCCCCGGTCCTCCTCACACCAGCCACCTGACCGCCATCCCAGCACAGGGCCTCGGCGCAGCCTTTCTGTGGAGCAGGCTCCCTGCCCTCCTGCTTAAGGCCTTGCCCAGCCAGAAGCTCTAGTGGGATGAGGCACCCGCCAGGGCCAGGACTCTACCTGCAGAGGCTCCAGGCCAGCACCAGGCAGTCCTTGCCCCCAGAGAGGAAGTGGCTGCTGTCCCCTGTGAACTGCAGGCATGACACGTCCTGGTAGTGGCGGCTCAGGATAACCAAGAGGTTCCCCGTGGAGACCTGGGGTGGGAGGGGCACCTGGGTCAGGGGAGCCCATGGGGAGAGCCCGTCCCACACTGGCAGCACCAGGGCTTGGGCTGGTGGCTCAAGGCCTGCAGTGTCTAAAGTGAACGGGGAGGCTGCGTGGGCTGTGCCCCCTCCTTGCCCATACCTGTCCCCAGCCAGATGATGCTAGGGGTAGTGTGACACAGGCCCTTGGAAGGTATGGGTGGGGGTGACAAGGCTGAGGGGGAGGCTGCTGAGGGAGCCGGTCCCTCCATGATGCACCTAGGACCTGTGGGCAGATCCCTACAACGACAACTTGGGTCACAGTGGGCAGTCACCATCTTTCGAGCTGGCAGGAGGGATGGGGGTGTCTTTTGCTATGATGAACCCTGAGGGAGGGGGAGCTCAGTGTCCAGGAGAAGGGACACCTGGTGGCAGCCACACCGGGGAAGGGCTATGGTGGTGCTGGGGGCAAGTTCCCCCAGATACACATGTTTACATCTCAACCTCTGGAACCTGTGACCTTGCTTGAATGTTGTTTTGGGGGATGTAAGCAATTCCAATGAGGTCATGCTGGGATGAGGTGAGCACTGTCCTTATAAGAAAAAAGCCTAGACACAGACACACACCTGCTCACCCCGAAGAGAGATGGGGAGGTCAACACAAGCAGACACAGGAGTCAGGAGGCCCTGGCTGAAAACCCCGGCCAGAGCTCTTGCCTCTGGTTGGCTGTGGGGCGCCCCCTTGTGGTCACCACTCATGCTGGCCAGGAATTCTCCAAGAAGGTGGGGACTCAGGGCCACCGCACCAACCAAGGATGTAGACTGTCCCCCATCAGGGACAGCCAACCACCGATGACAGCTACTGAAGGCGGATGGGCCGCTGGTTTCTGCCAACGCGCCAGCACCAATCTGACAACAGGCAGGAGAGGCTTTCTACCTATGAGGAGCACTCCCTTGCCTCTGTTTCTCTCCTTGGGCCTGAAGAACTGCTTCCTAGTTTCAGAGTCACTCGCTAAGGTTTAAGAGCCCTGGGGTTAGAGAACTAAGCCTCATGCCCTCTGAGAGTCCACAGAGCACTCAGTTCTCTTTGCCTGGGATGGGGGCGGGGGGCGGTGGCAAGAAAGATGTTTTGCAGCTGCAGCTGATGTTGGGAAAGGCAGAACGTGGCCGTGGCTCTGTCCTGCGGTCTCAGATCCTTCAGGAAGTGAGGTGAGTTTTCCCCCAAACATAACAAACTGTTGGTGACAACTGGTCAGTGGTCTGACCCCATGGCCCTCCTGCAGGCTGACCTTCCCCCTGCCCTAGTTCTGTGCTCTTACACTTACCTCCCACAGGTATATGCTCTCTGCGATCCCCGCCAGCACATACAGGCCATTGGGTGATGTGGTGAGGCAGGTCACAGGCCCAGGGCACATGATCTTCTGCTGAAGCTGGTCCTAGAGACAGAAGAGGCCTCTGAGTCCCGTACGGAACGATGCTGCCAGGGGTGAGGCATGAGGGCAGGTGCCCGGGCATCTGGTAAGTCCAGGAGGACTAGAAAGACGAGCAGGGAAAAGGGTGGCTTGAGCTAGATCACAGTTCAGCAAAGGCTCCAGGTGAGGCTTTGCAGGGTGGAGGTAGAGGCCCGTGGTTCACTCAGAAGCAGGACAGTGCCTGTGTGAACTTGGGGCAAGAGGGTCACGTGAGCGTGGGGACAGGCACAGCACAGAGGGTCCAGGAGGGCTTTTGCCCCAATCCTGCCTTAAGCCTCAGTTTCCAAATCTCTAAAACGGAACTTATGTTTGTGTGTGGACCAACTCAAGCAGAGTCAAAACACAGAGCTTGCCCCTAAGCTGGCTGGCAAAAAGAGGTGGCAGGCAGCTTCCGGCGCTGTATATGGTCGCTTTTGTGAGAAACCATGTGTCCTGATGGCAAAAGGTAACCTCTTTTATGGTGCGGCAGGAAAATAAATGCATGAGTCTCCCGGGGGCTGTCTTTCAGCGGACCTCCCCAGGTCTCCGACCTTCACCCTGAAAGCCCAAGATACCCACGAGACCCCCTGCAAACTCCCTTCAATTAAATTTCCCGCTCAACGCGCCAGCTTCAGCACAGGGTACCAAAGGGACCCACCCCTAGCCCTCTTTGTGCGCTTGCGCACGGCTGGGGGTCCAGAGGCCCGCCCCCCAAACCCCCAAGCCAAGGCCCTCAGCTCGGCGCGTGCGCAGCGTGCTAACCGTTCCAGCCCACCCTGGGCGCGCGCCTCCCACAGCCAAAAAGAGCCCCCAGACCCGCGCATGCGCAGAGCACCCTAACCGAGACACCGCTTCCCCCAAACCAGCTCGGGGTCCGAGCGGCTCCTTCCCTCGACCCCAGGCTCCGACGCCGGAGCGCTCGCCACCGCACCTTTCTCTGCAGCTCCCATGCGCTGATGTAGTTCTTGCCCAGCTGAGCCGCCAGCAGGTACTCGCCATTGAGCAGCGCCAGTCCGCGAGGCCCGGCCTGGCCGCCGCGGTACGTGAGCAGGTTGGCGCCCGAGTGCAGCTCCCACACGACGCAGCTCCACAGCTGGGCCGCCGAGTCCGTACACACTGCCACCTCCACGGGCGCCGCCATCTTCCGTCTTCACCGCCCCGGAAGGGCGTCATCACTAGCGAGACGCGGGCGACCGCGCTGGGCGGGCTAGAGCGGTGCCCAAGTTGCCTGGCTCCCGGCGGGCGGCCGCCCCGCGCATGCGCACTTGCCTCAGGGGGAGGCTACCTTGTGAACTGGGCTGTGAGACTTGTGAACTCCGCTATGCGAAGAATTAGAGTACACGGCCTGGTTAGAGGTTTTGGAAGATTTCTTTCATAAGTAGAGGGAGAAACCAAGGCCTAGGCTCCCCTGAAAGCAATTAGGAGCTTCAGAGCCCGGAGGTCTGGCTTGGCCATTTCTGGCGTGGTCAAGTACCCAACCTCTGATTTTATTATGATGATGATGATGTAAATACTGAGTACAGAACACACAGGCCCGATTGAGACATTGCGCTTAAAACACACTTCGCACCTTACATAACATAGATAGTTGGCCCTCAATACATGCCAATGAGATGCATATTAATGAATCCACCTTCTGCCTACCCCTGGACCGACCCCCCCCTTCGTGGGCCACAACAACCGCATTTTTATTTAAGCAATTTGATGCAGGTCGAGCAAGATGGGAGCTTTGTCTGAGGAGCACTTACCTTAAGTTATAGCTGCCGGCCGCAGGCCAATTCTAAAACCAGTGCATTTGAAAAGGTGAAATTATTGTTCCCTTGGAATTTACTGAGATGCTTGCTGTCATGATATTTTTTCTGAATTCCATTCCATAACGCAAGTTTCAGTTTTTTTAATTTATTTTTTGCTTTCTCTGTCTAGTCTTAGGAAAATTATAAGTGTTTTGTTACTTTACGGGAAAAACGTATCTTATGAGGTTGAGGAAAAACGTTTTTAATTGGGAATATATCAGAAATCAATAAAACAGTCATAATAATTCTTGATAAGTTGAGAAAACTGATTGCAGCAGCAATAGCTAATTTAAACTAATGCCTGGTTGCGTCACTACTCAGACACTGGAGCTACATCAGTTTAAATTTCTGTTTTGTTTTAAAATGAGCAAGTTTCTTTGTAGCAAATGACTGTTGACCTATATCTTAACATTGAAAAAGGGGAAATTTTTCTATTAGAAGTCGAGGCTGTCCTGGGCGGCGAACCCACAACACTGGGGGGACTGGGTGCGGGGTGCTTTCAACAGCGCCCAGAGTGGGACAGTAGTCCTCGTCCCCCAACCCCGCTGTGCGATCAGGGAGGGGATGTGGAGAGGAGAGGGAAGAGTTTCCTGGAGGAGGAACGGCGCCCAGAGCCTGGGGATCCGCAACCCCAGTTCCGGCCGCCAGATGGCAGGCTCCAGCCGTCATTCCGAACGCAGGGTGCACAGCAAGAAGGGTGGGGCGGGCGTCACGGGGGACCTACCTGGTCTTGCTGTCTGGAGGAGGGGCTTCCCAGAGCAGGTGTCCTTCAAGCGGGAAGTAAAAACCTGAAGAGAAAGGGGGTGGGAAGTGTGTGCGAAGGCCCTGAGGCACAGCATGGAGCAGGGAACTGGACAGAAGCATCGGGATTTTATTTTATCCCACGGGGTGGGGAGGGCATGTGAAACGGAAGGACTTTTGTAAATTGGGAAGAGCTGAGTGTCCAGACCTTCAGCAGCTGCCAAAAGGGGAAACCGAGGCAAGGACTATCTAATCTCAAAGCTGGATTGGAGCTAGAACCAACAGTTCCTGTTTTCCACCCCCAGAAGGGCTGATGCTCCCTCTCCACTTCCTTAAAGTTGTTTTTTGTTTGTTTGTTTTTAAAGTGTGAATATGAAAAATGAAACACCTTGAATGCTAGTTTATATTTTTCAGATCTATTTTCCCTAAACTGTTTTTCTTTGAATCCTGAACCCCAGGCACTCTCTGAACCCCATTTGAGAATGGGCACACTGTGTGGCTGTCTTCAGTGGACCCAGGTGGCCTTCTAAGCACAACTCAGGGCTTGATTCCCTTCCTTTTTTTTTTTTTTTTGTCTTTTGTCTTTTTAAAATTATTTTATTATTACTATCATAATTATTATTATTATTTTGTCTTTTTGCCTTATCTGGGGCTACACCTGCGGCACATGGAAGTTCCCAGGCTAGGGGTCTAACAGGAGCTGTAGCTGCCGGCCTTTGCCACAGCCACAGCAACACGGGATCCAAGCCACGTCTACAACCTACACAACAGCTCACGGCAACGCCGGATCCTTAACCCACTGAGCAAGGCCAGGGATCGAACCCGCAACCTCATGGTTCCTAGTCGGATTCGTTCACCACTGAGCCACGATGGGAACTCCTCTGTCTTTTGTCTTTTTAGGGCGACACCCAAGGCATATGGAGATTCCCAGGCTAGAGGTCAAATGGGAGCTGTAGCTGTTGGCCTACACCACAGCCACAGCAACGCCAGATTCATGCCATGTCTGAGAACTACACCACAGCTTATGGCAACACCAGATCTTTAACCCGCTGAGGGAGGCCAGGGATCAAACCCGAGTTCCTGTGGATACTAGTCAGGTTCCTTAACCACTGAGCCACAACAGGAACTCCTACCCTCTTCCTTCTGAGCACGGGGGCAGATCACTGCTCAGCTTGGGGCCTCAGTTTCCCCACAGCTATGGGATTCAGGCCTGGGTCTGTGGCCTCGTCCTGGGGAAGCAGGGCCTGGAAGTTCCCAAACACCCAGGTTCCAGGACACCAGGGTGGGCCCTGCAGGTGTGGGCTGCAGAAGGACCACTTGTGTAAACAGAACTGTGGCCAGAAGAGCGGAGAGGGGCGCTGACGTGGACACTCAGGCAGGGGCTGGCCAGGACTCCGCTGGAGGGCAGGGCAGCCAGAATGCAGTCCCGGTCCCCTCCCAGGCCTCTCTCTCCCCCTCTCCCCCTCCCCTCCTCCCTTCCCAGGGGACCCAGCTCGCTCAGGCTGCTGTGTGAGGTCAGAGGTCACCCCACCCCCAGCCTGGTTCCGGAATGAAGACCGACCAGTTGTGTCAGAAGGGCAGGACAAAAGCCACACTTTGGGGGCCTCTTGGACCACCCAGTCACCAGACCTCCTTGGTGCCAACATGGCGCCTGGTCCCAGATCTACCAAATCCTAGGCCTGGAGGGCGTGAGGGTGGCAGCAGGAGCAGGATGGGGAAACTGAGGCACAGAGATCTGCACAACCCCTTCCTTCACATGTATAGAGCGCTTCCAGTTTGCAGGCACAGGGGTGGGGGGTGGGTGGCAGCGGCGGGGAGGGCGGGCCCACCAAGAAACCCAGCAGCCTGGCCTTCTGGGGGGCCACCCCATTAAGTGCAGTAATGGTGGAAGGGAAGGCGATGTCTCAAGCGGAAAACCCTCTTCTTTGTCAGGCATCCTTTCATCCAAACCTGCTCCAAGCTGGCTCCCGAGGCTCTGCCCATCAGACGTGGTTTTGAGTTTCACCTCCTGGGAAGCTCCCTGGGCCTCCTACCAAGCACCGAGCAGGAGCGGGAGGCCCAGGAGGCGGAAGGCTCGGCAGGGCTCCGGGAGGCTGGGGGAGGTGGTGGGGCCTGACCCCTCCCTGCATCCCCCTGGGGGCTGTGTGACCTCAGGGCCAATTGCCCTCTCTCTGGGCCTCTCCAGCAAAGGAATGAAGATGCTGGACTGGCCAATCCAGTTTGCCAAAAGGGCCTTAAAAAAAAAAAAATCACTTTTCCTTTACCTGTCTGGGGGGGCGGGCAGGAGGCTCTGAGAGGCAGGTGAGTTAACCTGTCCTCCAGCCCCTGCTGGTCCCAGGCTGGAGGCTGAGACCACGTGATGGGCCGCGTGTGCAGGGAGGCATGAGGCATGGGAGGGGTGAGTTGCTTTTCCTCATTCAACACAGACTTGGGGGCTGACCCAGGCAGGAGGGACCGGTCCGGGCCAGCCATGGCCGGAGAAGGTGGCACGAGGTTGGGTCTGCCTACCACCCGCCATGCTGACCTTGAGTCCATCAAGTCCCCTGGGCATAGTGGGGGCAAGGTGACCGTGGATCGGACACCCAGGAACACTCCAGCTGACATCCTGCAGTGCTGGTTCTCCAAGTGGAGGCTGAGAACGCAGGTGCCCCTCCTGCAAGTGCTGAGCCCAGAGGGCCGAGCAACCCCCCCCCCACCGCCTGGGGGCGCCACGTGAAGTGTGGAACTGTGGACCAAACCATAGTGGGAAGGCTAGGGGGGTGGCTCTGAGGCAAAGACTACCTGGTCTGTGCCCAGTGGGCCTGAGGGGGGGGCTCCTTGCCTTTCCACCTGAAGGCCAGTGTCCCACTGAGTCCAGTAAAACGTGGCCAAGAGGTGGGTGGGCTCCCCACAATGGAGTTTGGGAGCTGAGGCCTCAGATCCCCCCTCCCCCCAGCTCGGTGTTTCAGAGAATATATGAAAAGGAGTTTTCCAGGCAAAGAAGGGAGGCAGGCAGGGGTGGCCATTCCAGTGAGAAGAGCTCGTGCAAAGGCCCAGAGGAAGGCAGGGAGGGTGGCTCCTTAGGGAACCAAGATGAGATCAGCGAGGAGGGGCAGGGGCTTGGATCAGACACCCTAGGAGCCATCAGAACTCTTGGTGGCAGGGCCAGGACGCCTAGCCTAGGGGGCTGGGGGACAGGCTGGGGACACTGGCTCTGCCATGCCTATACCCTCCCCAAATCCCTGGGAGGGGACTATGCATCTATGCATCAGGCCCCCACAGAGGCACTAATGACCATGCCCGCTCACTAGGAGGAGGGTGACACTGAGGGGGAGGGAGCCAGCTGGCATGGAGGTGGGTGCCCTCTGTGGGGGGCCATCCAGGGCACTGTGTCGAGCAGCCCACTGGCCCCACCCACTCAATACCAGGAGCCCCCCTACTTAGTGATGACCGCAGGCATCCCTGGACACGGTGCAGTGGGGGGGGGTGGGGGGGTGGCCAGCACAGTCCCTGGTGGAGGTGGGGCGACACCCAAAAAAACCACCACAGGAGACGTTTTCTGTTAAAAGTCAGAAGTGTTTTGTCTCGTTTTAATATTTCATCAGCTTTACAGGGTTACAATTGTCTTAAATATTTCTGAAGTTTAAATACAATCTGCATAATAATGTTATAAAATGTAAACTTTCAGTGTTCTTTTAAATTTCAAAATCACACTTTTTTTTTCTTTTTATATTTTTTTTGGTCTTTTTTTCCCCCTCCCTTTTAATACCTGAATGTTCTGCAAAAAACTGAAATAAATCGTCACAGGCTGCCCGGCCGCGGCCAGGGTGCGGCAGGCTGGGCCCGGCCAGAGGTAGAGAGTAGATTTACATCTTTTTATTGGAAGTTTTTTTTCCCCTTTAACCTGAGTTCAGGCGTGGTCCCCACGCCATCTGACAAACCCCAGAGAAACTGAAATTTCACATGTCAGGAATGAAAGGCTGAAATCGTGTTTGCCAAGAAAAAAAAAATGCAGAAGCAAAATTAAGGAAAAGAAAAAAAAAGGGATGGTAGTGGGCAAAAATGCTAAGAGTGAGAAAAGTGACTGTACAAACGCACAACTATTACAAACCAACCCACCACCCGTGCGCGCCCGCCCCCCGCCCGCCCCGGCCGGACGGCCACAGCCCTGCGCCGGCTTAGAGGTCACAGGGAAGGCTCTACTCCAAAGTAGGGGTGCCCCTGTCGACCCTGAGTTTGGGAGTCCCCACCCACGACATGCTGCTAAGACCCATCTATTCCAGAATGAACAGTGCCCAGCCCTAGCCCCCACCCCAGTTTGCATAAGGGGTGCTGACCCAGAAACCCTCCCGTCAGGCGGCGCCGGGCAGGGTGAGAGGGCGGGGCTGCTGGAGGCGGCCCTCGGGGGGCCCGGTTCACGCCTGGGGGATGGGGCGGCCCTCCCCGGCCCACGCCCCCACCTGTCCCCTACAATCAGCATTGCGCAGCAGGCACACCCTGAGTTAGATCTGGGCGGTCCCCCTCCGCGCACTAAGGCCCGCGGGCGCCCAGGTCGCAGGGAGGTGGACCCAGGATAGTACGCACTGAAGCCCTGAGCTGGTGGCTGGGGAGGGGGGCAGCTGGGCGGGGGTTTTGGCATCAAGAGTCAGACCTGAGGTAGAAAGAAACTCGGAGCAGACAGCCCCCCACCCCACAAGGTCGGCAGACTTGAGTGTGGGGTGGGCCCAGAGGGCTACGCATGCTCCGAGGTCAGGTTGGAAGAGAGGAGTAGAACGGGGGTTGGGGGATAGCGAGCAAGCATGGGTGGAGGGCTGATTATGTCTAGGGAAAAAAGGACTCCCCTCCCACAATGATTGTGCCGCTGCCGAAGGAGACGGGAGGGAAGAATCTTCCAGAAGGAAAAGCGGGAGGAAGGCCCTGTGTCCAGCGCCACTCCTCCTGGAAGGGCGAGGGGGGCGGGGGAGGGGGGGCGTCAGAGACCCTGAGATACACCAAAGAAAGGGGCTCCCTCCCAAAGACACAGCTCTGCGCCACACGAAGGCAAACCCCTGTGAGACCGGGAGCTCAGGACCACACCCCCAACGTCTCCAAGGCAACAAGGTGACACCTGCGTTGAGGCACTGGGGGAGTGGGCCTGCCCCTCTGGGCTCCTTAGGCCCGGCTCCCCGGGGCCCAATTAGAGATTCCAGGTTCACCCTGGGGACAGCCGAGCTAATCCCACCCTTTCCCCAACCCCAGAGAAAAGTGAAAAAGCACTACCGTGTGGGAACCACAGCCCTACCCAACCACCAGGTCCCCCAGGACCCCAAATCCCGCCCAGCCGCCGTGCACGGACGCCCTGGCCCACCTCCTGCCTGGGGGCGGGGCTAGGTCGTGGAGGGAGGGGCTTCTATTTAGTTCCTTTTGTTACAGCAGGGCACCTGGCCTCCAGCAGGTACGGAAGGGACAGAGTTAGGGAGTTGAGAATGGGGAGGTGGGGTATTCAGGGTGCTGCGGCCCCAAAAACCTAGCCCTGAGCTAAGGCCGGCTCACACCGCCCCCCAGTATCGACAGTCTCCAAAAGCAGTCCTTTCAGGCCTGGGGGTCCCCAGGCTGCATTCATCCCTGAGAAAGGAGCCTGGGACTGACAGGCCGAGTCCCCTCCCAGCACTTTCTCCTTGGAGTTAAGACTTCGGGGTCCCTGAATGACCCACAGCATGAGAAGAGAATAAGCACTGGCGACGCTGTCACCATCTGCCTGCCATTCAGCATTCCTGTGCCCCCTCCCCACGGACCCCCCTGCATGCACTCCCTCCCCCAGCCCGGCCCACAGCACCTGAGTTCATTGGCTCTGCTGGCTCTAGCCCAGGGATCCAGTGTCCTGCGCTGGCCAGCTGCCCACTGCACCACAGGAAACGCACAACCGAACCCAAATCAGTCATGGGAAAAATAAAAAAAGGTATTACTTTTTTTTCCTTTTTTTTTGCTTTTTCAAGTTCAGTTTCCCTGAATGAACACAAATATATAGAGATATATATATCCTTTTCCTAGGTTTGATTCCTCCCCCAAGAATAAAATAGAATATTTACAAAATAAAACCCCCAAAACCTCTTAGAAATCCTATAGAGTTGGAATTTGGCTATTTCTTAAAAAAAAAAAAAAAGTTCCCAAAAGCAACACGCAAAAAAAATTCAACTGATCTTGGCTCAGGGGTTTCATTCAACACAAGGAGCTGGGTGTGGTGAGTGTGTGATGAACAGAAAACAAAACAAACAAAAAAACATAAAAATGAAAAAACACAGTGCAGGGATGTATGAGGTAAACAGGATCGGCCTGTCCATATCAGACACCAGACACCAGTCCATGGGGGTCCACCAGGGCTGCGGGAAAGCCCTAGGAGACATCTGCCTCTCTCCTTGCCGATTTCTTTTGCTGTTCTCACAATTCATCTCTCTGAATGTCCGAAACCTGAGTAATTCAAGTGTTCCTTGGTTTTCCCCTGTTTTATTAAATTTTCTTTATATATATATATGTATATATATTTTTCTCTTCTTTTTGGCGTTAGCTGTGGCTCCTATGTGGATCTCTCCCCTCCCCACCCGTATCTTCCGCCATCCCGGCCCCTGCTTGGCCCACCTCGACCCCCCTGCCCAGTCTGGCAGGCTCCCAGGGTGGGGAGTGTTGCGGTTAAGGCAATGAGTTATTTGAGGTAGATGTGGTGGGTGCAGACAACCCTGCTGGCCCAGCCTGGCTGCCTGCACTGCTGCCGCCGCTGCTGCTGCCGCTGGTCCCACTGTTTCCTCCCCGGCTGCTGCCACCTCCACCTTTGCTGGGAGCTGAGGGTGGTGTGGGGGCTGGTGGCTGGGCGAACAGCACTCCTGGTACAAGGACAGGAGGAGAGACAAGTGATGAGAATTAAAAAGATCGTGTGACAGGTACAAGGGATTCCTGCAAAATCCACCTGAACCAGACAGGACACCAATAGTCTCCTACCATGGTGGGGTCGGCACAGCAACCAAACTATCCCAGATCGACAGCACCACCTGGTGGCCGGTAGGCGCTATGGGCCTGATCACACTTTTTTGAGGTTTTCTTTGCTTTTTCTTTTAAGGTCACACCTGAGGCATATGGAAGTTCCCAGGCTAAGGGTCTAAGTGGAGCTACAGCTGCTGGCCTATGCCACAGTCATGGCAACGCCAAATCCGAGCTGCGTCTGTGACCTACACCACAGTTTACAGCAATGCCAGATTTTTAACCCACTGAGTGAGGCCAGGGATCGAACCCGGAAGCTCATGGTTCCTAGTTGGATTTGTTTCCGCTGCGCCACAATGGGAACTCCTTGAACACATTTTTTAATGTTTATTTTTTTGCCTTTTTTTTAGGTCTGCACATGTGGCATATGAAGTTCCCAGGCTAGGGGTTGAATGGAAGCTGCAACTACTGGCCTAGTTTATAGCCACAGCAACGAGGGATCTGAGCCACGTCTGTGACCTACACCACAGTTCACAGCAACGAGGGATATTTAACCCACTGAACGAGGCCAGGGATCGAACCCACATCCACATGGACACTAGTCTGTGTTCATTATTGCTGAGCCACAATGAGAACTCCTGATCATTTTTCAGAAGGAACTTGCAAACATCACTTGCAACAGGATAAATAACACATAACGTGCATTTCTGAGCACTTTCTATGTGCCGAGCACTGTTCTAAGTATTCAACATAGGCTATTTCACTCGAGTCTCATAAGGGAGGAGGTCTGGGCTCAAGCAGGCCACATGGGGGCAACGAGAACTTTGGAGACATGGTCAGGGTGGGTGTGGGGGCTGGGTGGTCCTACCTGTGTACATGATTCCATTAATCTCTACTGACATACTAATACTGTTGCTGCCATTGGTGCTGGTCAGGTTTGCAGCTGAGTCCTGGCGGCTCTCAGAGGCTGAGGGAAGAAGAAAAACCACCCTTTGTCATCACGAACCCACCTGTGTCATGTGGGTCACCACCCCCACAGACGAGAAACTTCACAGAGCTATGGACTGGATCTGTCTGCAGTGCATTCAGAAGGTACTCAATAAATACTTGAGAATGTAGCTGTCCTTTTTTTTTTTCTTTTTTTGGCCTGTGCCCGAGGCATGCTGAAGTTTACAGGCCAAGGATCATGCCACAGCAGTGACCCAAGCCACAGCAGTGATAATACCGGACCCTTAACCTGCTGAGCCACCAGGGAAGTCTAGCATTTTCCGTTTTAAAATATTGCCAAGTTGTCACCTATTTGCACCCCCAGCAGCAGGACCAAGGGGGCCCATTTCCCCACATCCTGATCAACATTTGATATTATCAAACTCTAATGGGTGAAAACAGGTATCCTCTCTTTAACTTGCAGATCCCCAACCAGATAGAGGTGAACAGTTTTTCCTATCGATTTACTAGTCATGGCTGCCCACTTCTTCTACTGGTTTGTTTGCCTTTCTTTCTCATTGATTGGCAGGCACTCTTTACGTATGTTGGCTGCAAGGCCCTCATCTCGTTCCACATGCAGGAAGCACAGTGGGTCTGAGTGTTGGGGTGGTACCTTGGCTGTTGATCCGGATGCTCATTGGTAGCTGGGCTGTCATGGCCAGAAAGTTCTGCTGTAGCGCTCGCTGCATGAGCCGCTGTTGCTCCTCTGCCACCAGGGCCATCTTCTTCTCTGGAGGCTCCCCGGACTCCAGCTTCTCCCGGAGCTGCTCCAGGGCAGCAGCCTGTGCCGCCACGGCTGCCTGAGCTGCTGCTGCCTGGGCCGCCACCACAGGGTGGCCTGCCAGGGAGACCGGCAGGCGGCCAGGGACTGTGATGGGGATGGCTGAGTCCTCCTCTAGAAGGGAGAGAAAAGGAGTTGGTGGCCAGAAGGGAACAGAGGTGGTCCGGTGCCTGCTTCCCACCCAAGGCAGAAATATACACCCTTGAATACATCCACTGATGGGGTGCTTACTCCTTCTCCAGAGAAGTGGATTGGATAGGTTTTTGGATAGGCCCAAAGGCTGTAAGATCCTTTCTTTCTTTTTTTGCTTTTTTTTTGTCTTTGTCATTTTAGGGCCGCACCCACGGCATGTGGAGGTTCCCAGGCTAGGGGTCTAACAGGAGCTGCAGCCGCCAGCCTTAACCACAGCCACAGAAACGCGGGATCCGAGCCACATCTGTGACCTACACCACAGCTCACGGCAACGCCAGATCCTTAACCCACTGAGCAAGGCCAGGGATCGAACCCACAACCTCATGGTTCCTAGTTGGATTGGTTTCCACTGAGCCACGATGGGAACTTCAAAAATTTTTTTTTCTTTTGGGCCGCACCCACGGCACATGGAAGTTCCCAGGCTAGTGACTGAATCAGAGTTACAGCTTCCGCCCTACGCCACAGCCACAGCAACGCAGGATCTGAGTCACGTCTGTGACGTACACCACAGCTCACAGCAACGCCGGATCCCTAACCCACTGAGCAAAGGCCAGGGATTGAACCTACATCCTTATGGATACTAGTCAGGCTTGTTACTGCTGAACCACAACGGGAACTTCCACTTTTTTTTTTTTTTTAAATATGGTTATACCTGAAACGTACGGAAATTTCTAGGCCATGGATCGAATCTGAGCTGAAGCTGAGGCCTATGCCACAGCTGCGGCAACAGAGTCCGTTAACCCATTGCACTGGGCCAAGGATCAAACCCACACACCTCCACAGCAACCAAAGCCACTGCAGCCAAATTCTTGAGCCACTGTGCCACAGCGGGGACTTCAAGATCCTTTCTTATATCAGGCTGACATCAGGTACTATTATAATAGTAACATAGATCACGGTAACAATAGTAGTTACAGTAACATTATCATAGTTGTATTAAGCATTAGCATTATATAGAGACTATAATAGAATGTATTTCATATAATACTAAACTACAAGTATAAAACAGTCAACAAGTCCCTACTATACAGCAGAGGAAATTATACTCAATATCTTGTAATAACCTATAAGAATATATAAAAGAATATATATCATGGAGTTCCTGTCGTGGCTCAGTGGTTAATGAATCCGACTAGGAACCATGAGATTGCGAGTTCGATCCCTGGCCTTACTCAGTGGGTTAAGAATCTGGCGTTGCCGTGAGCTGTGGTGTAGGTCACAGATGTGGCCTGGATCCTGCATTGCTATGGCTGTGGCGTAGGCCAGCGGCTACAGCTCTGATTTGCCCCCTAGCCTGGGAAACTCTATATGCTGTGAGTGTGGCCCTAGAAAAGACAAAAAAAAAAAAAAGAAAATCTATCTATCTATCTATCTATCTATCTGTCTGTCTGTCTTTATCTATCTATGTGTATAACAATCACTTTACACTTGAAACAAATACAACACTATAAATCAACTATATTTCAATAAAAAAAACTGGGGGGCTGTGCCCATAGCATGCGGAAGTTCTCAGGCCAGGGATCGAACCTGTACCACAGCAGTGACCTCAGCTGCTGCAGTGACAAGGCTGAATCCTTAACCCACTAGGCCACCAGGGAACTCCCTTCAATCCAAAAAAAAAAAAAAAAACTAGCTACAAGAAAAGCTCACCACATGGCTTACTTATCTAAAGCACTTAAAAAGGAACCTTCTCAACAACCCCATGTCTATCTAGACACCCTTATCTCCCTCCATTTTACCACTGAGGAAACCAAGGCTCAGAGAGGATGAGTAACTTTCCTGAGGCCACAGAACTAAAGAAGGGCTGAGCTTAATTAGAACCCATGCAGCCCAACTCCAGAACCAGCTCCTAACCACGCCCCTCTCCCGGGCTGGAAACGTTCCCACCACTGGTCCCACTGTGACCTGTTGTCTCTTCTTCTCCCGACTCGTCCTGTGTCTACCCCTGGTAGCCGGCACTGCCTCTCCACGCTGGGTCCCCTGCCCCGGAGTTTCTGCAGCCCTCCCTGCTCGCCTCCTCTGCTGGACTCAGCCGAAAGCCCGCCTCCTCAGGGTCCCCCTCAGACCGTCACAACCGGCTTCTCCTGGCTTGCTTGTGAGCTCCACCGGGTCCCGCCGGCTCCAGCACGGGACCTCGCACATGACGAATGCCTCACCACATTCACGGGCACCCTGGAACTCCCCGTTCACCTTAGATCTGACCAGTCCCCCTTTTTGGGGGAGTCAGGATTGCCTCAGACCCCAGCCAAGCCACACAGCCTGTGTGGCAGATGAGAAATACGAACTCAGACAGGCGTAGCCACCTGCTGAGGCCAGATCGCCACATGTGCTGGGGGTGCTTCTGTGTTAGGAAGGATCCAGAGGCTTGGGAGGAGAGACCGACTGGCTGGTGATGTTTGCCATGAATGGGGACTAAAGGTGGGGCTATCAGGTAGCTGGAGAATCAGGCCTGTTGAATGCTGGGCATTTTACATGCTGAAGGCTCCCCTTCAGTTCTACAAAGAAGGCAAAATCTCCCCACTTGACCTGCTAAAAAGCTGGGCTGAGAAAGGGCAGAGAGCAGTTCCTGTGGTGGCGCAGTGGTAATAAACCTGACTAGTATCCATGAGGATGCGGGTTTATGCCTGGCCTTGATCAGTGGGTTAAGGATCTGGTGTCACCATAGCTTGCGGCGTAGGTTGCGGATGTGGCTCGGTTCCCGAGTAGCTGTGGCTGTGGCTGTGGCTGTGGTGTAGGCCAGCACCTGCAGCTCTGATTCAGCCCCTAGCCTGGGAACTTCCATTTGCTGCGGGTGTAGCCCTAAAAGAACGGAAAAACAGAAAAGAAGGAGAAAGGGCAGGGAGCTGCCCAGGGGCTCTGGGGATGGTTTACGGGTCAATTCAATAGATCCACCCTACGCTGCTGGCATCTGCTGGGACTGTGTGTCAAGAAGGATTCTAGGAGTTCCTGCTGTGGTGCAACAGGATCAGCGGTGTCTCTGCAGTGCCAGGACGCAGGTTCGCTCTCTGGCCTGGCACAGTGGGTTAAAGGATTTCGTGTTGCTGAAGCTGCGGTGTAGGTCACAACTGCAGCTTGGATCTGATCCCCGGCCTGGGAACTCAATATGCCACAGGGCAGTCAAAAAAGAAAAAAAAAAGTAAAAGATAAAAAAAGAACTCTAAAGCTCAAAGTGAAAAGCATACAGTGATCAACGAGTAATATCTGTCATGTGAAAAGGACCAGAAATACCTATAGTGATTAAAAGCATCAGTCAGAGGCAGAAGGCCAGTGCTAATAATAAACAATTAGCGATGCCTGCCACAGGATGGGGAAAGGCTAATAATGTCTCAAGGAATAGTATCTGCCTCAATGTAGACTGGGAAAACAGTGATTAATTTTAGTAATGTCTGCCATGGGCATAGGATGGGGAAATTGCGCTTGATTTGCAATGTCTGCATTGCCATAGAACTGGAGGAGAAAACTATTGATTCATGACGTCTGTGAAAGGCACAGGTTTAGGGGATACACATTGGCTAGAGATGACTGCCTGCTGTGGGGTTGGAAAAATGGCAATTGATTAGCAATGTCTGCCATGGGCAGCACATTTGAAGGTTGGCTGCCCTCTTCCATGCCAACTTTGTGGTCTGTCATCCTGGTTACCCAGAGCGGGGGGGGGGGGGTGAAGGCATTCCCCCCTTGCATCACACTACCAGGCTGAAGCTGAGTCAGGTTCAGGCCCCAGGCCCCGTGCAGCCCTCACCTTTCTTGATCTTGGGGGCAGGAGTGATGGAGCTGCCGTTGGTACTGGCAGCCAGGCCCAGGGAGGGCACAGGCAGCTTGGACGAAGAGAGCATGCTATGGGCCCCGCCTGGCGAGTAGGCGAAGAGGGAGCCCCCAAAGCTCTGGCGCCGGCCCTCCCTCCGGTTGCTGTCGATGGCCGCCTGGAGCTCGTTGGGGTTGCTGAGGCCACGCTTCTCGCACTCGTAGGGATACAGGTACTTCATGTACCTGTTGGTAGGGGCGAGGGGACAGAATGGCAGTTGGGCCACCTCCGGGGTTTGCATGAAGCAGAGACCCCGAGGTGGCACCACCACCCCAGCCCCATCATATGTCACTGCCTGGGAAACACCCGGTGCCCTCTGAGCCACAGTCTCTGCTTATGCTGTTCCCCGTGTCTCGATGCCGTCCCATCCCCATGACTAGCACTGGCTCATCCTCTAAGACTCAACTAGCACAGCCTGGGGCCAGGACATCCTGTGACCCCCACCCCGATGGCCCCCTCCCTCGGGCTTGCACTGGCAGCCCCTGGCCTCGGTGGGGACTCACTGGGTGCGCAGGGTGAAGGCAGCACTGGTGATGGACGTGGGCAGGTTGAGGCCCTTGGTGATCTCGCGCCACAGCTTCTTGTTGATGACCTCCACCAGGCCGCCCTTCTCCGTCACCAGCACGTACAGCATGAACAGGTCCAGCACCTGCTTGGCCATGATGGGGATGCGGTTGACGGGCGTCCCTGTGGGAGGGCAAAAGTGCACTGAGGTGGGTGCTGTGGTGCCCCTACCCCCTCCCAGTACTGCTGACTCAGGGCAGGTCACTCTCTGGGGGCCGTCCCGGGTGCTGTGGGGCCTGGAGCAGAATCCCTGCCCCACCCACTGGGCGCTAGGAGCCCCCAGTGTGACGACCGCCCACGTCTCAGACGTCACCCAGTGTCCCCTGGGGACAGGGGCACCCAGGGGAGACCCCTGCTTGAGAGCCCTGAGGAGGGAGCTCTGCCTCAGTTTCTCAGTAAGTGACCTGGTCTCACGCTGACTTCACCTGGGGGAGATGAAGGGGCTCTGGGGGGCCACGCTGGGGGCCGGCATGAGAAACACAGCCTCTGTTATTCCTACTACAGGCACAACAGCTGCCACACAGCTCTGCTGTGCTCCCTGAGGCCCTCTGCCTCCAGGTCCCCGGGGCTCTGCGGCGGGGGAGGGAGGGCTGGGATAATCCACTTGGCACTTTAGAGAGTGGGGAGGTGGGCGGCCTGGGGCGGGAGGCCCCCCCCGCCGACAGGCCGGCCCTTCTCTTCTGCCCACCCTCATGCCCCAAGCCTCTGCACACACTGTCCCCCTCTCACCTACAAGTCCCCAGCTGTGGGAGACCTTCCGTCTCGGTCCGCCTGCCTGGCACCTTCCTGGCCGAGGGTGGAGACGCCCCCCTTTAAACCTTCCTTGCTGGCAGTGAAATTCTCTCTACTGTCTGGGGCCCCCATCCACTGTCCTGCTCACATGGGGTCCCCCGGTGCCCAGCCTGACATACAGTAGGTGCTCAATAAACACTGGAGGCTGACATCCCAGCCCCAGGGGCACGCGGGCTGCCCCTGCAGAGGCGGAGCGGAGGGAGGCCCAGGATGGGACCCCCCCCTAAGCCGGACATCCCGGAACCACCTCCTGCCAACCTCGGCCACTTCCAGGCCCTTCCCAGGTTGCAAAATCCCCAACCAATGAAGACGAGCTGGGGGGAAGGGCGGGGATGATGGGCCTCAGACCCCCCTCCACCCCGCCCACTTGAGCTTCCAGCCCAGGAAGGAGGGAGAAAAGTAACACCAGGTGTCAGTGGCGCAGCCGGCCCTGGAGATGGGCCACCCTGACGCTGGTTTAGGCTCTGCGCTGGGAAAAAGAACCGAAGGGATTACACGGAAGGCCCTCCTGGGCCCCTGGGCCCTGGCTCTGCAGCGGGCGGGGCCTGGGCGGATGTTTATAGAAGGAGAGGGGGCTGGGAGAGCACAGAGCGGCATTGATGGAGGCAGGCAGTGGGGGCGATAAGGAAGGGCGGAGAGGTTGTCAAGGAAACAGCAGGAGGGTGGGGTGCAGGCAGGACCCCCTCCTCCATTTCCAGCCCCTAAAGAATTCTGAGATTTGGTTGGAGGTTTTTGCAATGTGAGGAAAACATTACTTTCCTTCTAGAGTGAAAAGGTAGGGGCTTATGGGATGCAAGATATTATGTCCAGATTCTCAGTCCCAAAGCCCCCTCCGCAATTACAGAGGAAAGAACAGTGGGGAAGAGAGGGCCTTGGAACTGGGTTTTGAGGGATGCATAGGAGTTTGTTGCTTCCTGCTCTCCAGGAACACCTGGCTTGGTGAGGGAGACAGGGCTGAACACAGACAGTTGGAAGCCTGGTCTGGCCAGGGGCTGGGGCCCCCAAAGACCCCAGCCTCACCTACACTCCACTCTGGGGCAGCTCACCACAATTCCTTCGTGGCTCCAGGCCGGAGAGCTTGGAGCCCCATTGCTGGGGGGGGAGGGGGCTCGGGCAGGTGTAGACAGGAAGATAAAGGGCGAGGCAGGATCTCTCTGACCACCCAGTGGGCAGGAGGCCTGGCTAGGCCTGGACCGGACGATAACCAGAGAGGGGCCCCCACCCCAGAACCAGCACAGGAGGGGTTAACGTTGAGGCCGTGTCCCCCTCCCCTTTCATCTCCTTCCTGAGCCTGGCTGGGCCTGTGTTTACAGAAGCTGCTGGCAGGGAGGGGCAGCCAGAGGCCCTGGACAAAGAAGCCGCCAGGCTGGCCCCTGCAGCCAGGAGACCCGGCACCCCCCAGTCCCTCCCCTTCCTGCCTCTGTGGCTGAGGCCGCACCCCCTCTCCAGGCCTCAGTTTCCTCCCCTGAACAGTGGGGCTCTTCATAGCCCCTGCTGGGGGCTGGCAGGGTAGGGTGCATGAGCCCCACGCTGCAGTGGGTGCCCCTAGCGAGCCCCTCCACCACCATCCAGCTGGCAAGGTCAGACCTGGGTCTCTCTGATCCCGGGCAGCGTGAAGCTGCCCGCCACCCCACCCCATCTTCTCTGGGCCTGGCTCACCGTGCATGCTCCCATTGTACCCCAGTGTCCCCTCATGCCTGGCCTCTGTCCCTCGTCACTGTTCTCAAGGTGGTGTCTGGCATCTGCCTCACCCCAGACTCCAGGGGGTGGGCGAATAGAGGTGGCCTGGGCCGGGTCACTGCTGGTGCCTAATAACTGTGGCCCCAGCACTTGGCCTGTCCAGGGCACTGCCATACGGAGGAAAGCGTTTGTGGCCCATCTTACAGATGGTGAAACAGAGGTCCTGGCACCCATCTGCCTGCCTGGGAATCCAACCCTGCTCCCCAAAGAGAGGTTGGCCCCACTGTGGGGGATCCTGGACTGTCAGTTCTTGGCTTGGGGATCTGAGACGCCCCTACCCAAGGGCTTCCACTATAGATCCTCACAACTACCTCCTCCATTGGCCCCTCAGGGTTGGGCTGTGCCTCCCCCATCAGACCTGCAGGGCCGGGCTAGGTCTCCTCTGTCAGATACCCATGGCAGGAGTCTGCTTCTTCTCTGACTTGTCACCCCCACCACAGAGACATCCTTGGATGCCTCCAGCCACGGAGAACTCATTCACTGCCACCCTGACACACCCGCCCCGGGCTGTAGCCAGCAAGGCCTCCTCCCACAGGCTCATTTCCCGTGACTTCCCACAGGCAGGCCTTACCTCGCTTCTGCATGAAGCTGAACAAGTCGTCTAGGAACTCCTTCCTCTTGGGGTCCCCGTCCAATTCGTAGAGCTGCGAGGGCAGGGAGGGGGCGGGTTAGTGGATGCGGGTGCTACGTCCACATGGCACGGAGGGCCAGCCGAGGGGACTGCCCCAGGGGTCCCAGCCCCAGATCCCTGGCCCCCCCACCAGAGTCCAAACATCTTCCGTGCAGATGGTAAGCCTGGCCGCCACTGCCTGATGAGGACATGGAGATACCTGCCCCGGGGCGGCCGCAGCAGCTGACCACACGCTCAGCTTGAACAACAGATCTCTCACGGTTCCGTAGGCCAGATGCCTGAGAACCAGGAGTAGCGGGGCCGCGCTCTGGAGCCTCCAGGGGAGGGTTCCTCCTGCCCCTTCCAGCTTCTGGGGCCCAGGAGTCCTGGGTTTGTAGCTGCCTCAGCCCAGCCTCTGCCCCGTCCTGCGTGGCCTCCCTGTGTGTCAGTGTCCAAATCCCTCTCTTCTCAAGCGCCCACTCGCTGGCAGGCGAGCCAGCCTTGTCTCCATCCCTCAGCACATCTGCAAAGACACTAGTCCCCAATGGGGTCCCATTCACAGGCACCTGGGGCTCAGGCTTGATATGTCATTTTGGGAGACACAGTTAGTCCCACCCCAACAATCGACACCATGAGGATGGTGGATGTCCCCGCAGAGTCAACCAAGTCCCACGCGTGTGTTCCACTTTGTAGATGAAGCACAGAGGCAGGCCTGAGACGTGAGCCAGGAGTCTCGGGCTCTGACCTGGGCACCCCCTGCCTGGGTTCCAGTCATCGAGGAGGGAGGGCCTTGGTCTAGGGCCTCAGGGGGTCCCCACCTCACTGACCATCAGCTCCCAGGTGCTGGCGGGCAGGGGGAAGCCAGCAGACATAATTAGACAGTCGAGTTGTGGAGGGGAGATTTGCTGGCGGGGGGGCCATGCAAAGAGCAGGCTTCAAATTAAGCTCCAGGGAATCCAGCCCCCGTGGCCGCCTGGACAGAGGGAGCAGGGCTGTGGGGGGCCTTGAAACCACCAATTAGCTCCAGCTGGAATAATCTGTCATCAGGGCCCAGGGGAGGCAGGGTCCTTGGCGTGGTGATCTTGCCCCTCCCAGGGCCTCAGTTTCCCCACCTGTGCAATGGAAACAAGATGCGGCCTGTAGGGCACGGGCTGGGGGAGCCAGGAGCACAGACCTGGGTGGTCGAGGCCAGGCCTTTGTCTCCACCCTGCCTGAGCCAGGCAGGCCAGTTGCATTCCAACATTGATTTATGATGGCCAGAGAGGCCCTGGACTTCCCCCTGCCTGAGGGGCGTGGGGCCTGCAGGTGGAAAGTCCTGTGGGCGTGCCCCCGCCCAGCCCCCTCCACCGGCCCAGCCCCCACGGCCCCCCAGCCCTAGATGCGCCCCTCACCCACTCTTCCCCAGCCCCGTCATCAGAGCCGCATGATCCACGCACTGGTCTGGTTTCCTGTCCAGCTGGCCTGGTGGAATGTCGGGGATTTTGTGTTTTGTGTCCAGTGCCAATAAGGGGGCCGAGCACACAGCAGTTGCTTAATAAGTGCTCATTACGTGAACCCCGATTTTCTCAGCTGCAATGTGGCCAGAGAAGAAAGAAATCAGGCTCGTGAGGGAACTACCCTCAAATTCCCATCCATTCGGAACCACATGAAAATGGGTCTTTGCAGATGTCATTAAGACCAGGTCCCAGAATAGGTGGCACTGAATCCAGTGACTGGTGTCCTTACATGAGGACAGGGCTATAGACACAGGGAGACGAGGCAGAGGCTGGGCCGATGCGGCCACAGGCCAAGGGGCACCTGGGACCCCCAGAAGCCTGAAAAGGTGGGAGGGCTCCCCCACCCCCACCCCAGAGCCTCTGAGGGAAGCATGGCCCTGCCACACCCTGACCTCGGACTAAGAGTAAACCCCTGTCGTTCTAGGCCACCCAGTTCGCGGTTATCTGTTAGACCCTCTGGGAAGCTCACTCAGGAGCCGGTGAAGCTCAGACCCTTCCTGCAGGGGGACGCACCCCCCCAAAACCCTCTCCAAGCCCAGCCCCCATGAGACATTGCAGGGCCCCTCCTTCCTCAGTGTCCCTATCTTTTGAGGACAGTAGGCCATGGATACCCAAGCTTCACCCCGAGCTTTTGGAACAATCACGACCCCCATGCTCCAGGTGGAGAAACTGAGGCTCAGGGCAGAGAGCAGCGAGCAGAGCAGGCAGAGCCAGCTTCGGGGGGAGTGGCCATCAACCCCCAGGCCAAATGGTGGGCGGGCAGCGGCCAGACCCCCCACCCCCTGGTGCTGGGGCATTGTGTGAGGCCATAAAGGGGCTGGGCAGGCCCCCAGCTGCCAGCAGAGGAGGCCGCTTTAATGGCTGTTGCTGTGGGCAGCCGGCAACAAAGACGGCAACAAAGACGGCAGTAAAGGCCGCCCTAGCTTTATGGGGCTCTGGCCCCAAGTTCCACACCCCTGCGGGGCGTGTCCTGCCCATCAGGCCTCAGAGATGGGGGAGCTGGGTGCCGTGTCCAGGCCCCGCCTCGCGAGCCGCTGAGCCCAGCTGCCAGCTCTTACGAGGCTTTCAGACCACAGAACTGGGCTGCACCCAGGCCTCGGGCCAACCTGGTTCTCCGGTGGACAGCCTGCCCCTTTCCTGACAAACCAGAGCTGCAAACCCAGGCTGCAGGTTGGGTCAAACCTCAGGAAAGCCCTCCCTCAGGCCGAGGCCTGAGATCAGCTGTCCCCCTGCCCCCCTCCCCCCAACCAAGGCCCTATTTTCCTGGGGCCACTGGGCACTCTGGTCACGGGGTCAGGCTCCTGCACCTGCCTGTTCTGAAGACACCTCACCTCCCTGGGCCACGAGGTCCCCAAGACCCGCAGGCTCCGCTCCCAGCTGACCTCTCACCGGCCTCTTGCTGCTTCTCAAAACCCGCCAGGGGCAGTGGTCCTGCGGCCGGGCTTTGACCTGGCAGCTCCTCGCCTGGAATGCATCCTGTCTTGGCTGTGCCCCAGGGCTCCCTGTGGGCCGAGCAGGCGCTGTGTTCCCACCTGCAGCAGGTAGCTCTCCTCTGCTCCCCACCCCCGCCCCCGTCCCGTCCCACCAAGCTGAGCTGCGTGGGTTTACACACCGTCCCCTGCACCACGGGGCCGTGGAGATTTACACGCTGGTCTGGTCTCCTGCCCGTCTGCTCTGGTAGAGCGTTTAGGATCTTATCTGTTTCGTTTCCAGTGTCTAGAACTAGGCACACAGCAGTTGCTTAATAAATGCTCCTTAAATGGACCTAGATTTCTTTTCTTTTCTTTTTTTTTTTGTCTTTTTGCCTTTCCTAGGGCCGCACTTGCGGCATATGGAGGTTCCCAGGCTAGGGGTCTAACAGGAGCTGTAGTCGCCGGCCTATGCCACAGCCACAGCAACGTGGGATCTGAGCCGCGTCTGTGACCTACACCACAGCTCTTGGCAACGTGGGATCCTTAACCCACTGAGCAAGGCCAGGGATCAAACCCACAACCTCATGTATTCCTAGTCGGATTCATTAACCACTAAGCCATGACAGGAACTCCAAATGGACCTAGATTTCTTAGAATAATGTGGGGAGGGGACCCCTGTATCCTCTCCCAAATCTGAGATGTGTCCGTGCATGACCCACGCTCTGGGCCAGCCGCGTCTCAGCAGCGGGCAGGCAAGGGTCTGGAGGTGCGGGGCGTCTGCCCCACTGGGTTCACCTCCTGCCCAAGCCTCCGGGAGGTGAGTGTGGACAAATCCGGGCTGGGGGCCTCCCCTCCTGATTTCTACCTGCCAGTCGGGGCCCCTGCCCAGTGACGGTGTCCACCTACTTATCCGCCCACGTGTCCGTCCTCCCCGCCCCCACACCACCCACTTCACAGAGGGAAAACTGAGGTACAGACCAGGCAGAGGCAAGCAGCCAGAGGGGCCTTCCCGGGTGGTCTGAAGGAGTCCCCCCATGGCTCCCCATAGCCCCCACCAAGGATTTCACTTCCCTTGCGGTCACTGCTGGCTTGTCACCTCTCTGCCCTCATGTCCCTTGGCTTGGGCGCCTTGGGCCTGGTACTGCTTTCTGAGCCACACTGGCAGGGCCTCACCTCAGGGCCTTCCAGCCGTGCTCCTTCCCCTGGAATGCCGTTTTCTAGGTCTCTCCGGGGCTCCTCCTCTCCTCCCTGACCCCTTCCCCTGCCTCAGTTTCCTACGCAACAAAGGCACAGCCCAGCCTCATGCTGCGTGTGCATTTCTCAGCAGACACTTGACCACTGTTGGTAGATGATGAGCACGAAAGGCCAAAAGGCCAGACACCTGCCTAGCCCTGGGCCCAGCGCTGGGGGAGGGAGGCCTGGGGGAGGAAGGAGGGACCCTCCGGGTGACACGCCCCCCCTCCACTCCCCAGCCAAGGAGGGCGAGGGGCAGGTCTGCAGGAGGAAGCAGATAAAGCAGGCAGGCCGGGCTCAGGTGGTGGGCGGGGGAGGGGCCGGGAGGAAAAAGTGCGATAACTTTCCCCTCCCCCAAGTGCCGAGGGGCAAACAGGAAATTCTTGTTTGTGGCGAACCCTGAGCATTTTCACCACCACCGGCTGAGTGAGGCTCCCGGCTGCAGGTCAGCGGGTTGTGCTGCTGACCAGGCCGAGATCACCCCCCCACACCACTGGGGGGAAGCCCCCCATAGCTGCCCTGCGAGGAAGAATAGCAGACCCCTTGGGAGTGGAAGAGGAGGCCCTCGGCCCCCAGCAAACTGCGGCGGGCGGGGGGGGGGGGGACCTGCAGCGGGGAGGGATGCCGCTAGGGCTACACGCGGAGAGGACTCTCCTGGGCAGTGGCGCCCGCATCCCCAGCCCCGGCAGACAGTGCGGGGGCCCAGGGCAGCATTGGGCCAAGGCCAAGAGGCCCCAGCTGTAAAGTAACTGCCAGCCCCAGGGCCCCCAGGAGGACCTTTGCCCCTTAACAGTGTCTGCTCAGCCCCCTCCCGCCACGCAGGTGGCTCCAAAGTCCACAGGGCCCCACCTCGGATGGAGGCCACCATGCAGCCAGGACAGGGACCAAAATCAGGAGAAACCGGGGTTTAGGGGAACAGCGAGCCCCAGCCCCAGAGGACAGCCTTCTCCTTGGCAGACACGGATGTGGCAGAGGGGGCTCAGAGCTTGGGAACAGATTTAACAAGGCCGTTTTTGCACTTTTGTACCATGTGGCTGACAGCGAGCTGCACACTGACATGTCCCCCATGGTCTCCCCCCGCCCCGCCCGCAGTGGAACAGCGAGAACACAGGCCATCCTGGAGCCCTAAGCATTAGAGGGGCTCTGGGAAAAGGGGACGAACAGAGGAGATGGAGAATGGGCGAGGCTGCGGGCAGGGCCTTGATGCCTTATATCGCTCCTGCTTTGCCCCAAATCTTTAAAAAATATATATTTATGGAGATCAAAGTCACGTAACGCGGAATTCACCATTTTAAAGTGAACAACTCATTATTAGCCTTTAGTGCATCCACACACTTGTACAACCTTCACCTCTCTCTAGTTCCAGAACATTCCATCTCCCCAAAAGAAGCCCCATCTCCACCAGCAGTCACCTTACCCTCCCTCCCCAGCCCCTGACAACCAGGAACCCACCCTCTGTGTCTGTGGATGTGCCTGTTCTGGACGTTTCCCATCCAGGGAGTCACACCCTGTGTGTCCTTCTGTGTCTGCTTCCCTCACTGAGCATCGTGGTCTCCAGGTCTGTCCACGTGGCAGCGAGTGTCTGGTGCTGCTTCTCTCTTTTTCATGGCTGAGCGATGCTCCCGTGTGTGGAGGGACATGTATGTTTATTCATTCACCATTGATGATGGGCATTTGGGTTATTTCCACTTTGGGGCTGTTATTATGAATCATGCTATTAAGAACATACTGTGTGTGATCTCACCTATTTCTACATGCTTTGGGTTTGGATAAGAATCGATTCATTGTGATTCCTGTGGGCAAACTGAAACTTCAGGGAAAGGGCGGAGAAGGCTGCACAGTTTTTATCTCCCGTGTCCCCCCACAGGACACCCAGGAGAACCAGGACACTTCCTCCTCGAAGCCTCCCAGGGCCGAAGGTGTGGGGAGCTTCTAAGCTTTACCTCAATGTCAGGTTGTCTCCTCTCTTCCAAGCTGCCCTTGGCTCCCTGGTGCTGTCAGGAGACCCAGACCTCCTGCCCGCCAGGCTGGGGACTGTGGCGCTGGCCCCCAGGGCACTTAAACCTTGTCCCCCTCCAGGGCTGGTCCCCCTGCTCCCAGCCCGGTCTTGCCTGGAGCTTCTGCACCGCCGGTCTCCCACCGGCACCCTCTCCTCCACCCTTAGCCTCACTGGCTCCTGCTCTGACACCCAAGCCCAGGCAGTGCCCCCAACAACCCTCTCTGCACCCCCAGCCCGTGCATGTCACGGCTCAGGTGATTTTGCGCCTATTCGGGGGCCGCTTTCTTTCCCTTCTTTCTTCCCACTGGGATGAGAGTCCCCAGGGCAGAATCGGGAACAGTAGGTGGGCGCGGTATACAGCAGGCGCCCACTAAGGGAGGCAAGGAGGAAGAGGGCACACCCCTCGGCTCTTCCTCGGTGCTCAGCCCAGATGGCCCCCCACTCCCCGTGGCCTCTTGCTGATAAAGCCCCTCCCCGCATTATCTGGGCCTGGGGCCTGAGCCCAGGATGACTCAGCATCGGCAGCCGTTGCCCAGGTGGGCTGAGATCGTCCCTGGGGGCCACCCCGCTGTCCCCATTCACAGAACCGCCCACGCCCCGGCCACCACGCAGGGAGGCACAGGCGGGGCGGGGCCAGCACCGCACGCCTCCCACGGCCCGGCCCCTCCCCTCGCGCCCGCTCTGAGGCGGGCGGAGGGCTCCGTGCACACCTGGTGATCAGGTCTCGGTCCGGACCCGGTGCTGCCCCAACAAGCTGCCAAGCCTCCGAAGGCTGTATTCGCCGTCCCTGTCCTCCACCGCTGCCCACAACCGAGAGGACGTGCTCTGGTCCCTGGTTTTGCCCCCTTCCCAGAGACCCCGGGTGGGGACGGACAGATGGATGTGCAGACGAAGTCAGGTCCACGGTGGGGCTGTGGGAAGAACCCAGAATCTAGAACCCTCCTTGTCTGTTCTCTGGGCCTCAGTTTACCCACCTAGGAGGGTGGGGGATGGAGTGACCTGATCAGGAAGGAAGGCCTGAGCTCTGGGGGTGAGGGAGTGGGGCAGGCAGCAGGGGCTCCCGCCCTCACCACGGATAAGAGGTGGATGCCAAGTGCGAGCTGGGCCAGCGCTCAGGGTCTTGGCCAGGTCTATCCATTCTGCAGCCATGACTGAGCACCTCTGTATGTTAAAGCCTTTGCTGGAAGCTGGGGACATAACATGCCCAAGACACAAAGACGCCCCTTGGGAGCCCAGGGCCAGTAAGGGGGATAGGAGAAGGCATGCACAGGCACCAGGAGGTTGGGGGAGAGGGGACTGGAGCCCGGCATATCTACTCCGGGGCTGGGGAAGGGCAGGCTTGCTTGCTTGCAGGCTTGCTTGCTACTGCATACAGTAGGGGCTTAAATCGATGTCCGCTGGACAACCTCGGACTCCTTCCACAAATTGCCCTCCCAGTGCACCTGACCCTTGGGGCCCGCCCCCACCCGAGCGCAGGGCCACACGGCCCTTTCATTTCCCGTCAGCACTCCAGGCCTGCAGGGGCCCCGCTGGGCCCGCAGGAAATTGGGGAAGTGATTCTGGGCAGGGCAGAAACATCTGCCCATTTGGCCACCACCCCCCCACTCCCTCCACCAATCGGCATGTGTCCCCTCTCCGAAAATACATGGCACCCCCACCCACGATGCAGATATTAATACAGTTCCAGAAACGAGTCACAGAGCCTGACCACAAAGCGGACAATTAAAAGTGCTTCTTTCTGGATTTCCGGATGGTGAGGTTCCGGGGAAGGGCCCTGCTCTCCGGGTCTGCCTTTCATGTGATGGGGCAGGGCCCTTTGGAGCCTCAGTCTTCTCATCTGTAAAGTGAGCAGGGCTGCACCTGGTGCATCCAGGTGGGAGGCGAGGGGATCATTGAAGCAGACATTGTAAAGAGGAGAGTCTGGCTCTGGGAGGATGGGGGGCCTGTGGCGGGGGGGAGCCACATGTCGCAGTTGAGGACACCAGCAGGCCTGGCCTTGTAGACGTATCCAGGATGCGGAGCAACAGAGAGAAACTTCTAGGAAGGCAGTTGCTGGCATGCAAATGACATGCAAATCTGGGCGGGCGGCCTCTAGTCCACCTGGGAGCCCCCCACCCACAGGCCTGGCTCTGAGCAGATGGCCATCGGCATAGAAGCCCATCTCACTGACAGGGAAACAGAGGTGCTGAGAGAAGGCTGCAGAACTGGACTCGAACTCAGGACTGAGCCCCCTGCTGCCTCTGGGGTTCCTCAGAGACTTGCTGGGTGCACTTGCTGGGCACCAGGCAAATGCTTTGGAGTCAGAAAACCAAAAATTCAGAAACTTCTCCCTCCTCCGGTCCCCCGCCCCCCCGCAGTAATGAACCGGATGTTCCATGCTGCTCTCGGGGCATTTCGGGCAGGGGTCCTGCCCACCCCCTCAGCTAGAACAGCACAGTCCTGCTGCCTTGTGGCTGCTGGCTCAGAGCTGCCTAGGGTTCCAAGCCCTGCACCCAGGACTTGGTACTCGGGAATTAAAAATCCCGCGGTGGCGTTTCTTCTCAAAAGAAACAGCTCTGTTTCCCTATAGTAGAGCCATGGGCAGCCGTGAAAACGCCCGAAGGGACTTTCCCAGTGGTTCAGTTGTTCAGAATGATCTACCTGGCCAGGGGCTCAGGTCCCGGTCGCTGTGTCTCTGAACGTAAGTGCAGCAGGATCAGGGCAGATCGCGGCCCCTCCCTGGCTGTGCTGACCAGGTCCCCAACCGTCACGGGGCAGCCCACAGACAACGCAGTAAGGAGTGGGGCTGCACCCCACCTCCTGCCCAGGAGTCAAGAGGAAGTGGCCCCGGACGGCTCAGGGTCTGGCGTCCCCACCGGGCACACCCGCAGGAGCCTCTGCTGGACCCCAGGCCGAGGGCAAGAGAACAGAACCCTGCCCCATGGTGGCCAGCGGGCTCAGGGTGCCACCAAACCTACTTTCAGACTGCAGGAGGGGACCCAGTTCCTGGAACATCCTACCTCCCCAGGGACACTGCCCCAGTGAAAGGAGCCATGAGATGCAGGTGGGCGCCCACCACGGCCCGCCCTCCTCTGCCAGGACCCTCAGTGACCAGCAACGAATGATGACCACGAAGCACCAGCTCAGACACTGCCCCTGTTCTCCAGATGGGGAAGCGGTACCCAGAAGGATATCAAGAGCTCGGCCGGGATCCCCCCAAGTGGCAATGGGACCAAAGAAAAGGATAACCTCAGCGGTGCCCTCAGGCCCCACTTCCGGTCTAAGAACTGGACACCCCACCAGGGGGTGCACTGACCAGCTGGAGGGGACAGGGAGGGGCCTGGTGGGCCAAGGGCCAGGCAGCGTGCCAGCCGGGCCAGGGGCCATGGCCAGGCCAGAAGAGGGCGGTAGCTGTGCCCATGCATGCAGTTGGCAGGGTGCTCAGTGGCCGCTCCTGGGAAGACAGCAGATGAGGAGTAATTACGGGGTGATGGGGTGTGTGTGGGGAATCGGATGGGGTGGGAGATACAGAGACAGGAAAGGAAAAGGACAGAGACAGAGATGAGAGACATGAGGGAGATGGGAGCCAGAGACCCGAGGACAGACAGACGCGGCCAGGTTCCAAGCCTGGATCCCTGGTGAGAAGCAGGGTGGCCTGGGGGTGGGAGGCAGCTTGAGTCCTGGGAAAAAACTTATGCGGCTTGTCCTAAAAGCGGGGGACAAAGAGGAGAAGTAAGGGGCAGCAGCCCTTTGGCCTGGGGGTGTCCCCCAGAGTAGGGGCCTCACCAGTTGTAAGATCTACATTGGAAGCAATGAGGTGGGGGGTTAGGGGGCACAGCCTAACAGGGCAGAGGCTGGGGTGGCCACAGGGCCCCTCAGAGACCCCTCATGGGACAGACAGGGCACTGACCAGCATGGCCCCTCCTGGTCACTCCAGCCTGAACAGAGATGCCAGCCCCAGCCCCGCAGACACCAGCAGGATGTACACCCCCAACCTTGAGAGAAACCCCAGCCCCACCCAGACATACCACACGGCCCCCTACCTGGACACCCCCATGGCCAACACACGGACACCCCCCACCCATCTGGACACATTCCCCGGTCCCCACACATGGACCCTCCTGCTGTGCCCATGGCCTGTCCACGGCCCAGCAGGTCCTGCCATCCCGCTGTGGTCTCCACCGCACATGGACACGCCCAGCCAGCCAGACACAGACACACAAACAGACACGCCCTCGCCCGCTGGCTGGCTCACTGATAATGGCCCCAGACGGCCCGCCCTCGGCCGCCGCACCCACCCGGCCCACTGGGCCCCACACCCCCACTGCCACGCCGCCACTGGGGGCGGCCGCTTCTGCCTGCTTTGTTCCCATGTGCAGCCCTGCTGCCCGGAGTAGGCCTGGCATGCAGGCTTGTGGGTGGGCCTGACCCAGACGCACGCAGAGGCCCTGGCCTCTCTGCCGGGGGCTGCACAGTCGGGGTCCCCAGCCCCAAACCAACCCCTAAAAGAGGTTCTGGGGCTGGCTGGGGTCAAGGCCTCTGAGAATCTGCCTAGCACTGCCAAGCCCTGAGGGTCAGCGGCCCAAGCCCCTGCTGAGCTTTCGTGTTCATTTCCATGGGGGCCAGAGATCGGGGGTGGGGGGGCTCAGAACAGGGGTTCATGCTCACAGTTTGGGAGTCCAGACACCTGGAATCACAGTGTGGAGGGGCCTCGCCTCCGGAAGCGCCGGGGAGAGTCCTTCCTGCCCCTTCTAGCTTCTGGAGGCCCTAGTGTCACATCACCCTACCCACGCCTCTGTCTTCAAATGGCCGTTTTTCTGTCTCTACGGCTCTCTTCTTTTTATCAGGACAGCAGTCACGGGATCCAGGGCCACACCAGTCCAGTGTGACCTCATCTTAACTACATCACATCTGTCAAGACCCTATTCCCAAACAAGGTCCCGTTCTGAGCTGCAGGGGAGACGTGAGTTTTGGGGAGCACCATTCACCCCTGACGTATTTCTTCCTGGAATATGTGGTTTTCTTTGTCCTTCGTCCCTCATCTGGAAGGCAGGGATCCCCAAGGCCACAGGCCTGCAGGGGTGGCTGGCGGTGCTGACTCTCTGTCCTCCCCGCCCCCCTGCCCCTCGGCCCACAAGACCCCCGCCAGACCTGACCAAGGGGCAAGACTTCGGCCCACACTGGGGCCTTCAATAGGCAGATTGGTTACCGTTTAACCCTGTGACCCCCGATTGTCCTCTGGCTGAGCGCAGCTGGGCGAGCAGAGAAGGGCGGTCCGGCCCCGCCCCCGCGCGTGCCCACCCACAACCTGCACCCCCAGCTGCCCCCTGACCCCGCCCACAGCGCGACCCAGCAGTGGACAGCGTCCGCAGATGGGGTCACCAGGCCTTCCAGAGAGCCCAGGTCGCCTCTCCAAGTCTCCATGGGTGGTGCTGGCTGGGATCAGAAAGCTCAGTGGGTTGAAGGGTCTTTGTATCAGGCGGGGAAACCAAGGCACAGAGCTGGTGAGCCCTGCCCAGTGCCCCCTAACAGCACCCCCAGATCAGAGAGGGTACACCCCTGCCCAAGATCACATAGCACGTGAAGGAAGAAGGGATAGAAACTGGCAGCGGGACCCCCAGCAGCCCTGAGGCCCTGGTCACACCTCCCTGCTCCCTGGGGCTGTGTCAGCAAGGCGGCTCGGGAACCTATGCGGGCAGGTGCGGGCGGCTGACCTGTGCCCGGGCCACCTATGTGAACCACTGACCAGAGCGACATGGCTTTCTGGCTAATGGTTAATGCTCCCCACTGCAACCTCACACTCCCAGACATGGGGCTGGTGGGGTCGGTGGGGGCGTGCAAGGCTCACTCATCAGCAAACACAGATGCCCCAATGCGCACACGTACACACAGACACGTGTGACTGCGGAGTCCCAGGCACACAGCTGGGGCAAACAAAACATCCACCGAAGACAGTCACCCATCACATATGGACATGTGGAAACATGCACGGCCCTGGGGTCAACACACTCTGTGATACACAAGCTCAGATCCCAAGGCTCACTCAACAACACATGCACGCAGGTAGGGGCCACATCACGGGGTGTGCACGCAGCTGGACACTAACGTTCAGACACGGGGACACACGAGCAGGTTTCTAAGATGACAGAGAAAAGACGGCCCACGTGGCTCCAGATCAGGCACATGGATACACAGAAGGCCACAGCACCAGGACGTGCATGGTTACGGATACCACAGGGGGTCTCAAGATGCCCCAGAGCCCGACTCACACGGTGACCCTCCAGACACTCCCCCCACCCACGCACGGGACCGCGCACAGCCACCATGACCTCCCACGCCCACATCAGAAGCTGGACCCTCATGCTGGCCCGTGCCCATGCCCTGCCCGGCCGAGTGCCAACGCTCTGTCTACCCAGCACCACTCCCTCCAGCAGCCGCGTGTGTTATTAGAAAGCGTGGGGAGGGGCCAGGCGCTTGGCAGCAGCCGCCAGGGTGGGGAACCGCGGTGGGCGTGGGGCCAGGCCACAGTGGCGGTGACCCCATGGCGGTGACCGGGCTGCCGGGCGGCGGCGCCAGAGCCAGATAAGGTTCTTCCGGCTGAGTCAGTGTGGTTCCCGGGGCTGGCACGGGCGGGGGCACGGTGCCAGGGCTGGCAGGCGGGCACCCTCCCCGCGCCCGCCACGGCCCTGCTGGCTCTGTGCCAGCAGCCGCAGCAGCTTTGATGAGGCAGGCGCTGCCCCAGGCAGGCAAGGCCAGGCCCCCAAGGGGCTTCCCGGCACAGGTCCCGCCCCCAGCACAGGGCCCAGGGCCCCCGGCGCCCCAGGAAGACTCCTGGCGCCGGAGCTGGCCCCTGGCCCACTGTGTCCCGGGCACACTGGATTAACTCACTGGGCTCAGAACCCAGTGCCTGCCCTCCAGCCTTTGCCCATGCCGTCCCCTATGCACAGAACATGCGCCTCCACCGGAAAAAATTCTCATCCTTCTCCCTGCAGTGGGCCCCACAGACCCAGCTGTAGTGCTGGCCTCTTCCACTCCTGTTTAAACCGTGGACCCCAGAGACATTTCCCAGCATCTCCCCTCCCCCAGGTCTAAACTCTGCTCAGGCCCCCTTTTAGACCACCATTGGTCTGCCCTGATGTTCTGCCCCTCCCACTTTATGCTCTAACCCTACCATTCCAAGATGCAGACACTAACCCTTCTCTATCTGGCCAACTCTTACATACCCTGCAAAGCCCCAGCTCCAAAGCCCACTGCTCTGGCCTCCCCAGCCTCTGGGGACTCCCAGGCAGGATGAAGAAAAAACATCTGCCACTTCCTCCTGGAGCCCCGGCAATTCCCACTCCCCACCCCCATCCCACCCAACCCCTGGGCAACTCTCATGAGCCCAGAAATGTTCACTGCAGTGTTTACAACAGGGGGACGGGAACACAGACCAGCGTGTTGGTGTCGGCCCCACAGGGGAATCTGCATCAGTTTTAAAGAACCAGGTTACCCGGAACATGGATAAAGCAGACAGACACAGGGTGAAGATGGCAGGGAGAAACGAGAGGAGCGGCCTATCCAGTTCAGTGTTTGGCGGACCCTCGCAGCAACGCCGCCCCCCGAAAGATCACATTTCTGTGTAAATGGACAGAAAAAGGCCAGGAAAAACCATGGCTGAAGCCAGCAGGGTCAGGGCGGGGGCTGGCACGCCTCAGGCCTCACTGGAACCCTTCCCTTTCTTTCCCCATGGTGTCAAATGATACTTCTGGGATCAAAAGGGGGCTTTAAAAACATGTGTGTGTGCGTGTGTGCGTGTGTGTGTGTGTGTGTGTGTGTATATATGTACTTTAAAAAATCTATATGAGTTGAAAGGACCTGAAAAAAATGAAACATGACCCCAGTCTCTTGCTGAGGGTGCATCTGAGGCCCACAGCTTCACCCCAAGTTGCCTGAGCCCATTTCGAGGCGACGCATTGGGAGAACACCAAAGACAGGAATGCCATAGGCTCTGGGAGGCCCCAGGGACGGGGAGGGGAAGGGGGCTGGGTGGGGCTCAAACCAAGGACGTGGCAGCCTCTTGGGGCCAGAGCCTGAGGCTTCTGGTGCCTTTCCTGCCTGGGGGGTCTATGTGTGTCCAGGCACCGGGTCCTGACACGCTGCTGTGGGGTCCTGGACCAACCAGTCCTATTTCAGACAAAGAAACAAGGCTCAGAGAGCCTCCCAGGCTCCCCCCAAACCTGCAGCCAGTAGGGGTTGCCCCTGCTCCTCACCGTCTATCCCAGTAGACCCTGGGGTCAAATCCTCCCCCATGTGACCATGGGCAAGCAGCTTGCCTGCTCTGTGCCTCGGTTTCCCTGTCTGCACACCGGCAATGCCCCCTCCACTACTGTGGGATCCAGTAAGGGTACATGAGACCCTGGGAGACGCTCCATATGCTGCCCATGCGTAGTGAGGAGACACATACCAGCTAGAATGGTCACCTCTACACCTCTGAGCTCATTTACAAGTTGTGGTAGAGTGGACGTGACCTCGGAAAGCAGGGAAAAAAATATCCCAACATTTAACGCAAACCAAAACCACAGTGAGATAGCACCACACCCCCACCAGGATGGCTGGAATCAAAGTCATAACCACAAATGGTGGCGAGGACGTGGAGAAGCTGGAAGCCTCATGTGGCTGGTGGGGATGTAAAAGGGAGCAGCCACCGTAAACGGCAGCAACGCCTCGGAAGGTTAAATGCAGAGTTGCCATACGATGCAGCAACCTTACTCCTAGGTACATGCCCACGAGAACCGAAACACACTTCATGCAAACACTCCTACGTGCATGTTCATAGCAGCCAAAGGAGAAACAACGCAAATACCCATCAGTGGGTGATGGATAAACAGTGTGGTCCCTCCACACATGGGAGCGTCATTCAGCCGTGAAAAGGAGAGAAGCACTGACACGCCTACAACGTGAACGGACCTGGAGACCACGACGCTCAGTGACAGAAGCAGACACAGAAGGACACACAGGGTGTGATTCCACGGATGGGAAACGTCCAGAACAGATACCATCCACAGACACAGAGAGTGGGTTCCTGGTTGTCAGAGGCTGGGGATAACAACTAAAGCCTACATTTATTTATTTATTTATTTATGCTTTTTAGGGCCGCACCCGTGGCATGTGGAAGTTCCCAGGCTAGGGGTCTAATCGCAACTACAGCTGCCGGCCTACATCAGAGCCACAGCAATGCAGGATCCGAGCTGCGATTGCGACCTACCCCAGAGCTCACGGCAACGCTGGATCCTTAACCCACTGAGCAAGGTCAGGGATCAAACCCGCAACCTTATTGTTCCTAGTTGGATTCATTAACCACTGAGCCACGATGGGAACTCCTAAAGGCTACATTTAAATAGGCTTATTTTTGAGGTAACAAAAACGTCCTAAAATTGAACTGCGGTGACGGCTGCACAACCTTGCGAATATACTAAAACCTCTACATCGCATTCTCACTGGGTGAATTCTGTGCTTTGTGAATTTTACACCAATTAAGCTGTTAAAAATCCCAACATTCGTGTTGTTGAGAGTAAGGAGTCAAACCCTCAAGTGGCTGAAAAGCTGCGTTAAGAGCCTGCCGGTTGACAGATCCCACAAAGGCACTTTTCTAGAGAGCCCAGGAGCAGCCCTGCTGGTGACAGGAAGCTACCAGGACAGTACCAGGATGCCACATCTGATGGCAGCAGGCTGAGATCCTAATCGCCACCTGTGACATACTGCGATCCTGGCCAGCGCCGGCCTTTGACAGTGCGTGTCCCTGGGGCCCCACGGCAGCACAGCTCCAGGCTTTCAAGGAAAGATTCCGTGGCCATGAGCCTGCTGCTCTGGCCCCTCCCCGGCCTGGCTGCCCCCCAGACCCCATAGCAGACGGCAGAATTTCACGGCTGTCAAAGGTTTTCGGCGGAAGTCAGGCCCAGGCCCTGCCAAGACCGGAGAGGAAGAGGCAGAGATGGTGCCAAGCAGGCGGCTGGCCGGCCCGGCTGCCACGTGCCAGGAAGGGGGTGGGGCAGGCGCCAGAGTCAACACAGCCCCCGCCTCCCCCTCGCCCAGACATCTGCTGGGCTGGCTGGGCCCAGGCCACTGTTGACACTGGCTGCACAGGTGCCTGGCCAGCTGGACCCACCACGAACTGGCGGCCAAGAATGAGATCCCAGCAGCAGGGCAGCTCCCAGCCCAGCCACCCACCCTCTCGGAATCCAGTCCCACTCACTGAGGGACCCAGCCCACTGGCACCTGGCCCACACACACAAGCCAAGCCGCGTCCTACCTCAGGGCCTTTGCACGGGCCGTTTCCTCTGCCAGCCGCACCACAGCCCTGTGTATGAGCACCCTTTGACAAGGCTGGGGCAAATCTTTGTCCCAGGAGGCCTGCCCTGTGTCCCCAGCATCCCCAGCCATCCCCAGGCCATCACCTCCACCGCCTTGGCTTCCTCCCCATCTGTTTACCAACCTTCTCCACACCCCCAACAGGAGAGCTGGGCTTCTAGCAGGTGCTTTATAAACACGAGACTGATGGCAGTGAGACTGTTGACAGCACGACACAGATTCCCTGCCCACTTCTGGTCTCAGTTTCCCCACCTGTGACCCAACCCTGGGTGTCTTAAGACATCATCATTATGTCCCAGACAAGCAGGACAATGGCCCCGGGAGGGCCTTTGTTCCTGACATGCCCAGGGGGCTCTGCGGTCAGGTCATCTGACCCCTGGGCCCTGCCTGGCCTGGCCACTCCAAATCCGCTCCCACCCACAATGGGGCAAAGGCTGGGGCTGCTAGGCAGGGCTGGGGGGCCTATCAACCCCCAAGGGCTGTGGCCTGTGCCTCCCTCTGGCCTGCCCGTGACCCTGTAGTGGGGGGGGTGTCTGTCCAGCTCTGCCCCCAGCCTGGGGCTCCCTGAGGGTCAGGCTCAGGGCAGATGGCAAATATTCAGCGAATCCCCCCCCCCTTTTTTTTGGGCCACACCCTCGGCATACGAAAGTTCCCAGGCTAGAGGTCGAATCAGAGCCAGCCTACGCCACAGCCACAGCAACGCTGGATCCGAGCCTACACCACAGCTCATGGCAACGCTAGATCCTTAACCCACCAAGCGAGGCCAGGGATCGAACCCGCATCCTCATGGATCCTAGTCAGGTTCGTTAACCGCTGAGCCATGCGGGGAACTCCCAGTGAATCCTTAAATATAACTCACACACAAAGTTCCGACTGTGTTACTTCAACCCCCGGGGGACGTCAGGAGCCCAGTTTGGGGGGGCGGGGTGCAGGGGAAGAACCAGTCCCCTCAAGGCTTTGCCTGTTTTCCATTAACAGGACAAGATGGACACCAGCCCAGCCACAGGTGGCCCCTGCCTGCGGAATGGGAGGGACACCAAGGCAGAGGGCAGGATGGGCCCTCTGTCCACAAGGAGGGGCAGAGCCCCCTAGGCTGGACAGGGCAGCCCGGGCCACGTGTGGGCAGCAGCCGACACGCCCCAAGGAGATGACGTCCACCGGCTGTCATTCCACCCTCCGGCACTGTGCCGTCAGCGAGCCGTGAGCCAGCGGGAAGCCAGGCAGCCCCACCCAGCCTGAGGTGCCTGGGCAGGGGACTGTCTTCCTCCCATTCCTTGGGCCGGCCTCCTGCTGCTGGCCATGCCCACCGTGGGGCACTGCTCCCTGTCTCTGTACCTCTCTGTCACTTGCATCACAGCCCCTGGCTTGCGCCCCTCACGTGTATGTCCAACATCCAGCTCTGCACTTTATCTGAGTTTCCGGAGGGTGGCCGGGGTGCCAGCACCCTTTGTCCCAAGGGAGGAGCCCTCCAGGGTAGCTGGGCCTCATGCTTCCTGCAGAAGGGCCACTGCTGATTCTGGAAGCGAGTGTGGTGGGTGCCGCCCTGGGGCTTCACACAGCTACCTCCCAGCTCCCAAGCGCTTGGCGAGTCCCACAGCTCCACTGAGCCCAGGTCACCAGCGTCTACTGTCGGAGGTCGGGGCAGGGCCCAGCTGGCCTCGGGCTGGAATGCACGCCCAGCCGCCGCCCGGCCGCCATCTGCTTTCCATCTGCCCAGCCCAGCGAGGCCCGACTTCAAAGGATCCCCCGCCCGGCCACTTCCTCTGCCCTGGCCGCCTGCGGGGAAGGCACCAGGACAGCCTGCTTCCTCCCCACCCCTCCGCAGCCCAGAGAGCGCTTGCTGTCCACACCAGCGGGGCCATCCCCGCTCGACCCCACGTCCACAGACCAGACTCTAGGTCACTGACAAGGCCTCCGGCCTCGAGTCCCTCAGTCCCCACGCCTCTGCCCACTGCGGGCTGTACCCCCCGCCCCCACCCCCACCCCCACAGCCATTCCCTCCACTTAAAACCTCCTCCTCGCTCCTCTGCTTATCCTTCCGCGCAGACACCCCGACTTTCCCCTCCTGGCTCGCGTCCCCACGTCCATGCTTTCGACGGCTGGCCCGTGCCACCCGTGTGACACACTCTCTGTTGCGGCTTCCATGGGATGCCCGGCACCCCGCACACCCAGGCGTGTGCCCAGTGGCCGTTGAGGGCTGGTCGACAGAAGGATCCAGCACCCGCCCCCTGCAGCCCCGTCATGTCGCACGGCCCACCTGCTTGAACTGCTCCTCGTAGGTCCAGTCCCCGTGGTCAGGTGGCTGCAGCTGGGGAGCCACGTGGGCAGCCCCTCCGGGGTGGGCTGGGCCAGCCCCCGGGCGCTCCTGGCCTCCCAGAGCCCGGGGCCCGCTGTCTCCGCGGAAGGTCTGGAGTGGCTGGGCCCTGCGGGGGAACAGGGCTGTGGGGCCTAGGCCGGCAGAGCCCGGAGGCCCGAGCCCCTCCTCGTCCTCATAGTCCTCGTCCTCCTCGTCCTCCTCCTCGTCCCCCAAGTCTTCCTCCAGATCCTCCTCCTCCTCCTCCCATTTTGGCTTCCTGGGTGGACACAGAGCGCACAGGTCAGGGGAGCAGGCACCAGCTCGTCCCAAGTCCCGGGGCAAGGCCCGCGCCCCCTCCCAGCCTCAGTTTCCCTGTCTGGACGTGGGCGAGCAAGCCACTGCCTGCCTGCTCAGGCTGCCAAAAGCACCTGGAAGCATGACCTGCTTAGGGGGTGGGCCACGTCCCTCTGGTTCCCAAGCAGCCCTGAGCAGCTAGAGCTGCCCCTTTGGCATAAACCCCAGCCTCCGCCCACCTGCTAACCCCGCCTCCCTGCCCTCCACTGCACAGGCTTCCTTGCTGAGCCTTGAAAATACCAACCCAGTTCCTACTTCAAGGCCTTTGTGCAGGCTGTTCCCTCTGCCAGGCGTGCTGTTCCCTTCTCCCCCTCGCCTTATAGGAAGACCTTCACCCACAATTCCCCAGTGTTGATCCCAGCCCCAACCACACGCCTCCCCAAGATCCCTGCTTTATTTTCTTGGCAGCCCTGATGACAGCTTACAAATCATCCTGCTTCTTTGCTTGTTAAACGTTTTCCCAGAAGGATTCCACCTGGTCTTGCCAGCGCCAGTGGGATGCGTGCCACTGGGGTCTGATGCAGCCCAGGGCCTGCATCAGACCCCAGTGGGATGCGTCCATGAGCCAATCGACACCCAATATGTGCAGGCTGCACTTTATGTGCCCTCACCACTAAATCTGCTATAGCCTCGCCAGGTGATGGAGGCCACTGGCCATGTGTAGCCTACTTCTGCTTAAATTACAAAGAAATAAAGCTACAGATCCCTGGCTACACCGGCTACATTTCTTTTTCCTTTTTTTTGTCATTTTTGTCATTTTAGGGCCACGCCCGCGGCATATGGAGGTTCCCAGGCTAGGGGTCTAATCGGAGCTGTAACTGCCGGCCCACGCCACAGCCACAGCGATGCCAGATCCAAGCCGTGTCTGCGACCTACACCACAGCTCACAGCAATGCCGGATCCTTAACCCACTGAGCGAGGCCAGGGATCGAACCTGCAACCTCATGGTTCCCAGACAGATTTGTTAACCACTGAGCCACGACGGGAACTCCTGGACACTTTTCAAATGCCTGTCCACCTTTGGGGACTGGTGACTCCCTCCCTGGGTGGTGCAGATGGAGAGGCGTCCACTGTCACCCAGACAGTTCTAAAAGACAGCACACTCCTGGTGGTCAGCAGGACAGGGGTTGTGTCCTTCTTCTATGGCTGTGTCCCCAGGGCCCAGCACGGCCAGCACACCGAAAGTGCTCAAAAACAGCATATGGAGCCCACAGACCCCCACTCACAGGTCATCGTCTGAGCCTGCATCCTCGAAGTGGCTGTCGCCTTCGGGGAGGCCCGCTGCATCTCTGCCTCGGCCAGGAGAGGCTGGTGCCTCCTCCTGGGCCGGGTCCTCATCCTCTGAGCCAGGGGGCCCGTCCTCTGAGCCTCCAGGGCTGGGCGTGTGCCCGAGGCCAGCAGCAGCAGCCCGCATGGCAGCCAGCGCGGCCATCTGTGCCCGTTGCATTCGGGTATTCTCAGGCTCCCTGTCCTCGTCCGGGGCGGCCCTGGCACGAGCCAGGGGGCCGGCTGGGGGCTCAGGCGGTGGCGGTGGCTGCCGGGCTTCCAGCTCCTGGCGCGCCCGCTGCTGCCGCTGCAGGAGCGTCTCCATCACAGCCTGCAGCTTCATGGCCCTGCGGGCCGGGCCGCCCCGGGCACCAGGGGTGGGCGGCGGGGGCGGCCCCTGTGGGGAGGGGGCCCGGCCGCACTGCAGTGTGGGGGCCGCGGGGGAGCCGGGGCAGTGCAGGGTGGCAGGGGGGCAGGGGCGGGGGCCGCAGGACTCAGGCTGAGGGCTGGCGGGGCATGCCAGTGGCAGGGGGGCAATGCCTCCTTCTCACACCAGGGGTGGCTGGCTGGTAGTTCATTCACGTTTTTGCAGAAACCTGTGGGTGACAAAAGAGACTGTTAGCCCAATCATCCCCACTGAGGTCAGACCTCAAAGGCCTCTGGGAAAATCCCTTCCATCCACGCCCATCAGGGTACAAACCTGGAGGCCTCCCTGGAAGCGGAGGACCATGGTGTCCCCATCCACCCCCTTCTGTCCACCTTCCAGAGGGCTGGGAAGTGTGGATACCCACACTGAACTCCCGAGGGTCTTGAAGCGACCCCCACCAGTCCAGGCCCCAGAGAAACACGCAGTCAACGAAGAAACCAACAAAATCGCCGGGGAAAGAACTTGCATTATGGCTTCATAAACAGAGCAGGGAGACAGACTGTTCCTGGCCTTTGATTGGCTACAGCCGGCCACTGGGCACCAGAGTCCAGGTGGGTCCTGGGTTCTGATTCCAAGTTCTAGGTGCTGCTCATGGCTGTGCTGGTGCAGCCTGGCCCAGGGGGGCTCCAGGCAACCTCCTTTCTCACAGGCACGATGGCTGACCCAGACTGAGCACTTGCTGTATACGGGCCCTGAGCTAAAGCATGTTCTCATCCCATCCCTAAACCTCAGTCCCTTGAGACCTTGGTTTTCCCATCTGCAAAATGGTGCCCTAATAGTACCCATGTCACTGTGCTCCACAGGGATGAAGTGAGTCGGCGATGGTAAAGGCGGGTACGCAGCAGGCACCACGTGGGTGTTAAGGAAGGAGGCTCTTGATGGTCCCCATTTTATGGATGAGGAAGCGAGGCTCAGAGCTGCCCTGCTGCAGGTCACACAGCAGGGTCCAAAGCAAGGCTGGGATTCAAACCCAGGTCCAGGTGATGTCAGAGCATCCCACACGGCCCCCATGTGTTCTCTGCAGGGAGCTCCCCTGCCCTTTGAGACCCCAGTTAGGGCCAAGGTCCCAAAATGCAACAGGCTCTGCCCCTACCCTGGGGTCCCTTCAGACCACTGCCAACTCTCATTGCCAGGGCCTTGGATGGGCTCTGGGCACAGACATCACAAATCCTGGCACAGTCCAGCACCACTAAAGTCAGGACACAGGTCCCACCCAACCCCCCCACCCACACCCAGGCCACACCCCCACCCCCGCCCAGGCCGCCAATAAAACAGACCAGGCAGAACCCAACAGGCCCGGCAATGACACCCCAGATGGGTACACCACGGGGACAGTGTGGGGACAGCAGGATCCAGCAGCCACCACAAATAGCAGATGGATCCCCAGTAGTTCCTGGGGCAAAGGGGGCCCCCACACAGGCAGGCCAGTGGGCAGAGGCTCTGGCTGCTGGCACTCGCAGGGGCACTAGGTTGCCCACCCTGCCAGCCCCTCTTCTGACCTGCTAAGAGAAGCCTGACCCCACCCAGGGAAGTCTTCTAGTGTAGACTGTCTTAGCCTCCCCAGTGATGGGAGGGTCCTTTCTCCCGTCCCTGGGGCCTCCAGCAGGACAGGTGAAAGGGGGGGGCAGGTGGGCACCCCTATGGGGAAGGGAGGAGAGACCCATCCCCAAAGGCCTCAGCACCCAGCAGGGCAGGGGTCCCAGAGCACAAAGACCCTCTCGGAGGCCACAGAGCTGGAGAGTGACCAGCCAGCCTGTCCTTAGAAGCAGCACAACAGCACCCAGCCCCCACACCCCAGGGACAGGCGGTCACCCCTCCACCAGCCCCAAGAAGTGCTGAGGGGACATTTCTCACCCAGTGTCTAGTCTGGTCTGCTGCCCCTCCCCCACCTTTGACAACTTCTAGACGAGCCCCCCCTCCCCACGGAAACGCTCTAGGCAACGCCCCCCCTCTTTGGGGGGCAGAAGGAAGAAGCCTGAGGAAGCCACTCCCCCCCCAGCCGCCCCCCCCAACCCAGGCCTGCTGGGTTTAATGACCCTTCCGGGTCTTCGGGTGGGGGAGGGGAGCAAGGCAGTCCACGTTGGGGCTGGTGGAGGGGGCAGGTGGGAACCCCAAACTCCAAACCCCCCTGGGCCTGGGCCTGGGCCCCCTAGGACTGCCATTAACCTTAACCTGGTGACGCCCACCCACTTCAGACCCCTCCCCCCAAGAGCCCTTTGTCCTCCAACCCTACCCCCACTTTATGACAACCCCAGGAGAGCGGCATTCCCTGGCAGGGACCGGGAGGGATGGGGGGGTACTGGGTGGTCGCTGGGACCTGGCTGGACGGAGCCAGAGAGGGATGGGGCCACACCCTCCCCCCCAATGCCTCCCGGAGAGAGAGGTCACCCGCTCGGCGCAGGGCTTGCAAAACATGGTTATTTAAAGAGTTGTGCAAGGCTGGGGCCCGCGGGTGGCGAAAGGGGGCCCTCACTCCACGAAGGGAAGAGGAGGGGGAGGGCGGGGCAGAAAGCTGAGGAGGGGGCTAGGAGAGTCCGGAGGGGGCAGCCCGGAGGAAGTGAGAAAAGAAACACTGAAGAGGGAGAAGAAATAAGACGACAGAAACCCCAGTCCGATTTCAAAGGCTTCTTGGAAAGCGGCTGATTTGCATGGTGGGGGGGGGGCAGCCCCTCCGGGCCGGCGACTAAAAACGGAAGATTATTGACAAACCCGCCGCCTGGGGTCCGCGGAACGTTGGAATTGACCAACGCGCACTCCCCGCGCTTCCTGCGCCCGCTTTTGTGTCTGGGGGTACTGGACAGAGCGGGGGGGGGCTCTTCCTGGGGATCCCTGCCAGAGAGTCAAGGCCCGGGTCGAGCACACCCCTGGCCACGGGCACCATGGTGTCCCCTCCAGGGGCCCCTTTCTGCCCCACAGCCGACACTTTATAAATACACCATCCAACCTGGAGAGGGTCGCCAGGGAACTGCCCTCCCCACCCGGCGCTCCCGCTTCCCTCAGGGCTCCGGAATAAAACAACCGATTCCAAGGAGAATAAATGAAGTAACCCAGACCATAGCCCCCCGCGCGCGCAAAGAGACCATTTTCTTCCGCTGGGGCTGGGGGGGTGGGGTGCGGAGCACACTCTAGACCCTTGGTGTTACGCCCGCGCCCGCCCGGTGCAATATGGTAGGGGGTGAAGTCTCCAAGGGGGTGCTCAGGGAAAACCACCCCAACTCCTGCCCACTGGGATCGCCTTCCCGGGCCTGGACCCCCACCCACGTCTCTAACCAAGTTTGGGGACCACCCCCCTTATTGGCTTCCAGGGCGCGCGGCGCCCACCCGAGACGAAACCGCGATTTAAAAGGCCGGCCCACCCCCCGCCCCAACCTCACCGCGCGGGGCCCGCTCGGGGGGCGCATGCCCCACGCCTGGCGTCCGGCCCTGCCCCGGCCGCGCCTGGCCTCCGGCCCGGGCCGCGAGCTGCGCGCTGCTGGCTCCCGGCCACCGCCGGGTTTGTGCCGCGCGCCGACTCACCGAGTTGTCGGCCGAGTCCGCGTCTACACCCCCCACCGACCCGATTGGTAAAAGTCTCCCCGCGCGCGGCCTCCCCCGCCCCTCCCCTCCCCCCCACAGGCGCGCTCACCGCCCCGCAGACAAATCACCGGGTGACAAATCGCTCTCAGATGCAAATACCTCGCCGGTGATTCAGCGCCGGGGCCCGGGACGCGGGGAGGGGTCTCGCGAGGCCCCCTCCCCCTTCCCGGACGCCCCCTCGCCCCCCGCGCTCGGTCGGACGAAGCTCGACCAGCCCAAGAAGTGTTGGGGAGGGGGAGAGAGTGGACGGAAAATTTCTGGTCACTGCCCCTTTAAGTGATAATAAATAATAAAAGGGAAGGGGAACAGGGACGCTGGAAGCCCCGCCCCCATCTAGGGACAGTGGGCAAAGTGCGCGCTGCGGCCTGGAGCGCACAGAACGCCGAGGGAGCGGGCGGGGCTGGGAGCGCCCCAGGAGGAGGGGAGGTTAGGAAATTGAACCTCCGCATGGACGGGCTTAGGAGACCCGAGCCCGTTCGGGGAACTCCTCCCCATCTTACCGAGCACCTAGGATAGATCTACCCGGCTCAGAGTTTCACCTCTGCCCCTTAGACTAAGCAACTTGAGCAAGCGGCTTCACCGCCCCCCCCCCCCCCCCCCCCCCCCCCCCCCCCCGCCAACCCCGCTAGTGGTGCCTCTGTTTCTCTGTCTGCAAAATGGGCATTAGAGACCTGGTAAAGAAAGGAGCCGCGGTGACCGGGAAAGAGAGCAGGGCTGGATGGCTGGATCGGATCGGAAGGAGGGGCCCTGCCCTGGTGGCTCTGCGCGTGTGGGGAGGGGTCTGGGAGAGGGCGCGGCTGCCAGACCCCGTGGCTGGGAGGGCACCGTGCTGGCAAAGGCGTAGGGGTGGGAAAGTGCGTCCTGGATCCCTGGGAGAGCTCATCGCTGAATCCTGAAGACCCTTATCCCCGACGGTCACCACCTCTTGGGAACCTGACTACCCACACCCTCCAACAGGAGAGACATGGTTATCTTCTTGGTAATAGTAGTTCAATAATAATAATAATTTACATGTTCTGAGCTTTTGGTTATTAGGCCATGCGACCAACACATGAGGTTCACATTATCGTGTAGTGGACACTTAATATCTCCATTTCAGAGAGCGGGAGACAGAGGCCCAGAGTAGGTTACTGGGAAGGTGGGTGTGGGGGCGAGCCCTCAGGTATGTGTGAGCCCCTGAGGCCACCCTTGGGAGTTAATCTCAGGGGCCGAGGCTCCAGCCCAGATAAGACCACAATAGGAGCATGGAGGGCAGGTGGGGGCCAACCAGAGGGCTGCCACTTCTCAAGGGCCCGCACTGGAGGGGCTGGAGTCCCTACTCTTGATGGGGGGGTGCAGCCCCCTCTTCTATGGTGCACAGCTTGACCATCTTCTGGGGTACTCCCCAACACATCACCCACCCCCACTGCAGGCCTACTCTCTGGGGGACTCCTAAGCCAGGGGATAGTGCAGGGGAGCACCCCCACCACAAGGCCAGAGCTCTGCCTGCCCCTTTCTGGAACCCAACCTTCCAGCCCCTGGGCTGCTTGTGCGGAATGGCAGCAGGTGGCTGGGAGGCTTTCACCTTTAGGTTATTAAACAGCCAAGCCCAGCTGCCCCTTCTGCCCCGACACCAGAGGGGGTGGGGACAACTGGCCCAGGATCAGGGAGAGTTAGGAGACCCAGGGGAGTTGGGGGAGGAAAGCCACCCTTTAAGGGCCAGGTGCCAGGTCAGCTCCAAAGTGAAGGTGAGCCCCACTCCACCAAAGAGTCAAACAGATCAGAATGTATCCCCTGTGGAGTTCCCGTCCGTGGCTCAGTGGTTAATGAATCCGACTAGTGAACCATAAGGTTGAGGGTTCAGTTCCTGGCCCTGCTCAGTGGGTTAAGGATCTGGCATTGCCGTGAGCTGTGGTGTAAGTTGCAGATGCGGCTCAGATCCCATCCCGTGTTGCTATGGCTGTGGCGAAGGCTGGCGGCTACAGCTCCTGTTAGACCCCTAGTGTGGGAACATCCATATGCCATGGCTGTGGCCCTAGATAAGGCAAAAAAAACAAACAAACAAAAAAAAAAGAATGTATCCCCCATCCCAGCCCACCCCCCAGGTGCTTGGGCCTCAGTTTCCACTTCTCTAAAATGGGTCAATTTTATTCCTTCTATGGTAGTTTAGAGGATTACGGTACCCTCTGTTCAAAGGGAGGAGGACAAGAAGGAAAGTAGCCCAAAGGGCACAGGTGTGCTGCTCTGTCCCCCAGTTCCCAGAGGGAAGTGGCTAAGTCACTGGGTACAACTTGCCCAGAGGCGCCTGGCCCAGGAGGGTGAGGGGCTGCAGGATGCAGTGGAGGGGACCTATTTTTAGCCCAGGGAGGGATCTGGGAATTGATACTAGATTTGCTCATTCAAACTGGGATGGGCAGCAGGCCCAGGATCCACCTGGGTCCTGGCTGTGTGATTTTAGGTTAGTGTAGACCCCACTCTGGTCTCCATTTCTCAAGCTGGGAAAAGGGTATAGCTACCCCAGCCCTATAAGTTTTCCTGGCCAAACCAGTTTGTGGGGCCCCTGTAAAAACCAGCCTAACCCTTATTTAGCCTCTCAAGGGGCCACTCATCCTGCCCTCCATCCAGGAATGGAGAGATATCTTTTTAAAAGGTCACCCAGGTTTGGGAGTTTCTGTTGTGGCACAGCAGAAATGAATCCAACTAGTATCCATGAGGATGCGGGTTCAATCCCTGGCCTCACTCAGTGGATTAAAGATGCAGCGTTGCCATGAGCTGTGGTATAGGTGGCAGACATAACTTGGATCCCACGTTGCTGTGGCTGTGGCATAGGCTGGCAGCCATAGCTCCGATTTGATCCCTAACCTGGGAACTTCCATATGCTGCTTGTGCGCCCCAAAAAGCAAAAATAAAGTAAAATAAAAGTTCAAGAGTTCCTATCATGGCACAGTAGAAATGAATCCAACTAGGAACCATGAGGTTGAGGGTTCGATCCCTGGCCTCGATCAGTTGGTTAAGGATCTGGTGTTGCTGTGAGCTGTGGTGTAGGCCGGAAGCTGTAGCTCCGATTCCACCCCTAGCCTGGGAACCTCCATATGCCAAGGATCCGGCCCTAAAGAGCAAAAAAATAAATAAATAAATAAATAATAAAAGTTCACCCAGGGAGGAGTTCCCTTCGTGGCTCGGTGGTTAACGAATCCGACTAAGAACCATGAGGTTGTGGGTTCGATCCCTGGGCTTGCTCAGTGGGTTAAGGATCCGGCGTTGCCGTGAGCTGTGGTGAAGGTTGCAGACGTGGCTTGGATCCTGTGTGGCTGTGGCGAAGGCCGGCAGCTACAGCTCCTGTTAGACCCCTAGCCTGGGAACCTCCATATGCCACGGTTGCGGCTCCACATAAAAAGGCAAAAAGACAAAAAAAAAAAAATGTTCACCGAGGGAGCTCCCAAGTGGCCCTGTGGCTAAGGATCCAGTATTGTCACTGCTGTGGCTCAGGTAAGGTTTGATCCCTGGTTGGGGAACTTCTAAATGCCAAGGGCACAGCCCAAAACAAAGAACAAACAAATTAACAACAACAACAAAAAAAAAATCACAAAATTCACCCATGTGTTCCCACTGTGGCACAGTATGTTGAATCCAACTGCAGCAGCTTGGGTCACTGAGGAGGCACAGGTTTGTTTCCCAGGCCTACACAGTAGGTTAAAGTATCTGATGATGCCACAGCTGTGTCCTAGGTTGTAGCTAGATTCTGGATTCAATTCCTTCCTGGCCCCAGAACCTCCCTATGCCTTGGGTGTGGCCATAAAACAACAACAAAAAAAGTTCACCTAGATCCCATATTGCCTGACTTCCCACAAATTTCTGCCTCAGGGCCTTTGCACTGGCCATTCCACTGCCTGGCACACCTTTCCCGTGATTGCCCTGCTGTGCTTTCTCAATCAGCCTGGAACTTCAGCTCAGTGTCAAGTGTGCCCCTGTTTTATCTTCATCCGGGAGCTTTTATTTCAAGACAACTGTATTTATTTAACTTACCCAGCCTTGATCGCAGCTGGCTGCATCTGCAGTCCTGAGGCTGGGCCGGGCACATCGCAGATGCTCCATAAACGGTGCTGGGATGGATGAATTCAAATGTTCCTTTCCTTCCTCCCGCATGCCACAGTATTTTTGGTGTCTCTCCACACCGAGGAGGAGGGTAAGTTGAACGATTCACCATCCCAGCCTCAAAAAAAAAAAAAAAAAGGCCTGGAAGAGATGTTCAAACCCCTGAATCCCCGACCTTCTCATCTAACCATCTAACCAACACCTGGCCTCCAGGTTGCCTTGTCCCTGTGAGCCAGGGGCTATGCAAATATCATTTTAACTTATTTTGAAGTAAGAAGAGAGTTCCCACTGCAGCCCAGTGGGTTAAGTGTCCAGCGTTGCTACAGCTACAGCTACAGCTCTGGCCCAGGAACTTCCATATGCTTCAGTTGTGGCCAAGAGAAAGAAAATACATAAATTAAGAAGAAAAAAAGCAAGGAGAGTTAAAAGGGATATAGAGTAAGGAATCCAGCCTAAATTAATGTCTTTATCCCAACGCAGCTGTGAAATGTTATTTATTAATATTTTCTCATGGAAGGGGCCCAGAAAACGCAGGGCATTCATAATGCCGCCCTGCTTGACCCATTTTGCAGCGGGGATACTTCTAGCGGGGGGGGGGGTCCAGGTTGGGGTCCCTGTATGCGACTCCCCAGGCACTGGGGTTCCTCCGCGGGGTGCGAGCGCCGCCTGCCGAGCACCTGCGGGCTGCAGTGCGGGACGGCGCCGGCGCCATCATGCGTGGCTCCCTCCGGAGGCCGCCAGGGGGCACCATCTCCCCTGAAATCGGGCTTCCCGGGTCAGACCGGGAAACCGGAGCCTGAGGAGCCCTTCTTGTGATTCCTTTGGGGTGCTTTGCGGTAGAGAGGTCAGACAAAAGATAGGATTTGCAGTCATATCTGAATTTCAAATAATCAACTAATAACTTTAAGTATATCCCAAATTTTGCACAGGACATAATTAAGCTAAAATTGTTTTCATTGTCTATCTGAGATTGAAATTAACCCCTCTTCTGGTTCACCCAGACCTCCGGGGCTTATCCCTTTGCCTTGTATCTGGTGCTTCCTCCACCTCAGCCCCTCCCAGATTGGATGCTCTGGCCTACAGAAACGAATCCAACTAGGAACCATGAGGTTGAGGGTTTGATCCCTGGCCTCGCTCAGTGGGTTAACATCTGGCGTTGCCTTGAACTCTGGTGTAGGTTGCAGACGCGGCTCGGATCCCGCGTTGCTGTGGCTGTGGTGTAGGCCAGCAGCTGTATCTCCAATTGGACCCCTAGCCTGGGAATCTCCATATGCCGCAGATGTGGTCCTAAAAAAAGACAAAATAATAATAATAATAATAAATTAAAAAAAAAAGAAGTTTTCATTTCCCTGAGACAGGTATCTGAGAGTCCTTCTTTAACTGTTTTTGTTTGTTTGATCTTGCCTGTGGAATGTCAAAATTTCAGGCCAGGGTTGGAATCTTCACATCAGTAACCCAAACAACTCCAGTAACACTGCTGGATCCTTAATCCACTAAGCCGCCAAGGAACACTCGGCCTTTTTTTTTTTTTTCCACAGAGAAATCCTGTCACTCTCTCTGCCCACATCACTGCTTTTAATCAGTCCCACTGTGTGCTGAACCCTGAGGGTGCACTGGGGAGCAATTCAGACATAGACCCGGCAGGTACAGAACAAGGATATCAAAGCTGAGACAGCACTGGGCCCAGATGAGGTGGCTAAGCCAGCCTGGTGGGGGCCCAGAGGGCTTCCTGGAGGAGGAGGCAGCTGAGTTGAGACTTGATGGATGAGTGAGGGTGCACTATGTGCAAAGGCCCACAAGCAAGAAGAGTGACAGCAGGTGGGGAAGCCACAGGGAGACTGGGAGTTGGGGGTGGGAGAGGAGAGAAAGGGAGGTGGGCAGAGCCTGCAGGTAAAGGTGCAGTTTCACCCTCGCATCCAGCCCAATACAGAGGCCAGGACAATTTCAGAATGTCCTTTCCTTCCCACCTGACATCTTTGCAAATTTGGACTTCTTGGAGGCCTAGAATGTCCCCAAATAACTTGAGAGCATGGAGACCCTCCAAGAGGTGGGCAGATGTCCTTCAGGGTGACAAGCCTGAGGCCTGCCTGGACCTGACCCTCTCCTGCCCCCTCCAAGAGTTGGGTCCACTCCCCCACAACCTTGAATCTGGATGCAACTCTGACAGCTCCTGACGATTCAACCTGGAAGAGGTGATGTTTTGGGCCTTAAGAAGGTGTGCAGGGAGTTCCTGTCTTGGCTCAGTAGAAACGAATCTGAATAGCATCCATGAGGATGCAGGGTCTTATCCTGGCCTCGCTCAGTGAATTAATGATCCGATGTTGCCATGAGCTGTGGTGTAGTTCGCAGACACCGCTCATATGGGGCATTGCTGTGGCTGTGGTGTAGGCCAGAAGCTGTAGCTCCAATTTGACCCCTAGCCTGGGAACTTCCATATGCCCTGGGTGTGGCCCTAAAAAGCAAAAAGAGAAAAAAAGAAAGAAAAAGAAGCTTTGTGTTTCCCATCTCCACTTGGAAGCTTCTGCCAAGGAGTAAGTCTGACTTTCCCCATCTGCCATGTTAGGAGGAAGCCCAGACAGCCAGTGGAGGAGGAGCTGCCTGCCATGAGAGCAAACCTTCTCTCCCCTTCCTGGTCCAGCCAACACCCCATGGGTCACAAGAACCACCCACATGGGAACAATCCAAATGTCTATGACAGATGATTGGATTAGGAAGATGTGGGATATATACACAATGGAATACTACTCAGCCATAAAAAAGAATAAAATAATGCCATCTGCAGCAACATGGATGGAACTAGAGACTCATACTGAGTGAAGTAAGTCAGAAAGAGAAAGACAAATACCACATGGTATCACTTATATCTGGAATCTAATATACTGCACAAATGATCCTTTCTACAGAAAAGAAAATCATGGACTTGGAGAACAGACTTGTGGTTGCCAAGGGGGAGGGGGAGGGAGCGGGATGGTCTGGGAGTCTGGGGTTAATAGATGTAGACTATTGCCTTTGGGATGGAAAGGCAAGGAGATTCTGCTGTATAGCACCAGGAACTATGTCTAACCACTTGCGAAGAATCTATATATGTATGTGTAACCAGGTCACCACGTTGTACAGTTAAGAAATTGACAGAAAACTGTAAAACAGCTATAACGAAAAAATAAGTCATTATATTAAATAAATAATTTAAAAAAAAAGAACCGCCCAGCTAAGCTCTCTCACTCACAGGGTCATGAGAGATAATAGACGGCTGTTGTTCTACGTTTTTTTCCTTCTTTTTGCTGTACCCATGGCCAGGGATAGAACCGGTGTCATGGTAGTGATGACACAGAATTCTTAACTGCTAGGTCACCAGGGAATCCCTGTGGTCACTTCTTAATATCTCTGAAAATGGGATGAATCGACATTTTTGCAGTCAACTCCAAGGCAGTGTGGGAAAACTTCTATTGATGCTCCCTTGAAAGTTCCAGAAAGTGCCAACATCAAAGCATCTTCAAGTTCAGGAAACAGAAATAGTAATTACGATATCGATAGCCGCAAATATCATAGGAAATTTGTACCAAATGTTACAAGAGCACAAAACATTTTCACTATTTTTATCTTGGACGAAACAAACACCAGACATTAATAATAATAGCAGCTGCTCTTCAAACAGCGCCAGCTCCAGTGGGGAGAGGGCTCAGAGATGGGCAGCGTGTTCTCTCACGACACTCAGCGTGCGCCGCCCGGCTTCGAGGCCCTGGCGGGGGCCGGGTGGGCGGCCAGGCGGTGCAGCTCGGCTTGGGGGGCGGCTGGGCCGGAGGGTCCAGACCTCCAGGGACGCCGGGGACGCTGGGAAGCGCAGGGGCAGACGCGGCGGAAGGCCTGACGAAAGTGGGAGCCCAGGAAGGCGTAGAGCAGCGGGTTCAGCGCCGAGTTGCTGTAGGACATGCAGTGCGCCCAGATCTTGAGCGCGTAAGCTGCGTAGCTGCGCGGATGCCAGGCGCCCGCGGGGCCAAGCGCCTGCAGCACCAGGAACAGCTGGATGGGGCCCCAGCAGGCGGCAAAGAGCAGGACCACGGCCGCCACCAGCCGCGAGACCTTGGCCCGCACAGCGCCCGCTCGCTCCGCCAGCAGCCGCGCCTGGGGATGGGAAAGGCGGTAGGAGCGAAGGCTAAGGGCTGGCGGGGGCTGCACCCTAGAGGGTCCCCCGGGCCACGCCCCCAGGCGCCTCACTCCCCGCGCGGTCCCTGCCCCATCCCCCAGCCGCGCACCTGCAGGGAGCCGTCGGTAGGCGCGGGGCGCGCGGCGGCCCGGCCCAGGTGGCGCAGCATGGCCCCGTAGCAGGCACAGGTGGCGACCAGCGGCAGCAGGTAGAGCGCCAGGAGGTTGTAGAGCGCGAAGGCGCGCTCGAGGGCGCGGCTGGGGAAGGCCTCGCTGCAGTAGGTGCGCGGTCCCGGCGAGAGGCGGTGCAGGGCTAGCACCGGCGCCGACACGGCCGCCGAACCTGCACCACAGGACCGGTTAAAGACCTTGCCTGGGGAACAAGGGGCGCGAGAGGGCCAGGGCCCCGTCTCCCCGTGCCTCCCCGGGGCAGCATGCTTAAGCGCCTCCGAGGAGCGGGTCGCCCCAGGTCCGCGCCCTTGGTGGCCCTTGCAGGGAGTGCCTTTGAGCCCATTTCCCGGATGCACGAACGAGGTCCCAGAGAGGCAGTGGACGGGTGAGCTCAGAGCACGAAGACTTGTCCCCCACCCCCACCCTGAGGGGGCCCCGGGCATCACTCACCCACCCAGATGCTAAGGCTGATGGTTAGCGCCAGGCGTGGAGTGCGGCGGTGCAGGGCGCGCAGTGGGAACACAGTCACATACCAGCGGTCCACGCTCATGGCGGTCAGGGTGACGCATGTGGCCTGCACTGAGACCTGGGAGGGCCCCCGCGTGGGGGACCCCACATGTGATCTGCCCTGCCTGGGGCCTGCCCTGTCCTGTCCGCACCCACCTTGTTGATCCCCCACTGTGTAGCCACTCAAGGACAGGCAGAACATGTCCTGGGAGGGTCTCCAGGGCCAAGTTGAAGGGGCAGAAGAAAAGCCCAGGGTGGTGGGGAAGGCAGAGACAAGGAGAGGCAGGGGGCAAGAGGCAGCAAAGCCCAGAGCAGGGGCCACCGCACTGCCACTCCCATGATCCTCTATCTGTGTCCTTCCCCAATGCCTCGTCCTCTCAATCACTCTGTCCAGGCTCCACCTGCCACAGCTCCACCACCCAGACTCTACCCGGACCTGTCCCCACTCCCCGCTCTGCTGCAGGCCCCAGCCTCTCCTCGCCCCGCGCCCACCCAGCTGCCTCCCCTGGCTCCCAGACCCCTGGCCCAGCCCGTGCACCTGCTGGATGTAGTTGAGGAACTTGCACATGAAGTCGCCCAGCACCCAGGCTGGCAGAGGGTAGAGCAGAGCAGTAAAGGGCACGCAGCACAGCAGGAACATCAAATCCGTGATGGCCAGGTTGGCTGCGGGGGGCAGGGGGTTGTCGCAAGGGTGCTGGATGTGGGGTGCAGCACAGTGGCCCCCAGTTCCCTGGCCCAACCCCCTGGGCCTCTCCTTTGTCCTAGTGACCAGCAGGGTGGCTGGGGAGGCCCCCAGAGAGGTGTCAACATCCTTGAGCAGAGAAGTTGAAGCTCCTCCAGTCTCACCCTTTTATATTTCAAACATCTCCCAGCACGGGCTTCACAGCCATTCAAGCAACAGTGGGCCCCACTCACCCCGTCCGGGCTGGGAGAACCTGAGCAGACCTCTGACCCTCTGAGCCTCAGTTTTCTGATCTACAAATTGGGTAGAATGGTATTGCCACAGAATGGAGAGCACTCACCTGGGGCTGGCACCCCCACCCCCATCACACGGTTGTACAAAATGAACCCTCTGTGGCAGAGGTCCCAAACTGGGTTCCTGCAGGCCACGCAGTCTTCCCTCCCATTCCTTTTATTCATTGGACACTGTGTTATAAGAACCACATTTCAGAGTTCCCGTAGTGGCTCAGTGGAAACGAATCTGACTAGTATATATGCGGATACAGGTTCAGTCCCTGGGCTCGCTCAGTGGGTTACAGATCCAGCGTTGCTGTGAGCTGTGGTGTAGGTCAAAGACACAGCTTGGATCTGGCATTGCTGTGATTGTGGTGTAGGCCAGCAGCTACAGCTCTGATTCGACCCCTAGCTGGGAACTTCCATATGTGGTGGGTACAGCCCTAAAAAGACAAAAAGAAGAAGAAGAAAATAAGAAGAACCACATTTCAATTCAATCAGACATCTTCCTTGAGCGGCAAGATCTAGCTGTCCATGTGCCACGCTCTCCAACCTCACTTTAAACTACACCAGCCAGCATGGAAAGCTCAAACGCCAGAGTTGGCGACCTCTAGCTTAAGGTACAGGGACAATAGGGAGAGGACAAGGAGCCCTGAATAGGACAGACCCTATCTTGGGAGGGCACTGCTAGGGGTAGCCCCTGGCCACCCTGCCCTCGTGGCGACCCCTGATTGCCAGCAGGTACCCGGCCGCTCCCAGCGCTCACCGATGTAGAAGTTGGTCACCGTCCGCATCTGCTTGTGGCGGCAGATGACGAAGATGACAAGCGAGTTCCCCACCAGGCCAAGCAGCATCAGCGCACCAAAGAAGAGTGGCACAAGCCAGGCGTCCACGGGCCACGGCATGGGGGCTGGGCCACCTGAGGCGTTGGCACCACAGCCGGGGCAGCCAGATGCATTGGCCAGAACCCACCAGGGGGCATTGGTCCCAGATGTGGCCACCGCATGCATCGCTTCGCCGTACTCTTCCTCCAGGCTGCCCTCCAGGATTGCGCTCTGGGAATCGCTGCAATGACAAATGACACTCCTCCCTCCTGGCCACTACAAGGTCTGGAGCTCGCTGCGATGACAGATGACACTCCTCCTGTCGCCACAAGGTCTGGAGCCAGTCTCAGTGGGACTCAGGAGCTCCTCTGTTCCCACTGCAGCTGCTGCATATTTATAACCTGCATCCCACCTTGTCTCCGCCTTCCCACCCCTCCTGCAGCCGCTGGCCACACCCTCCCCCGCCTGTGTGCCCACCCTTCCCCCTCCCTCCCTCTTCTTCCCCCTCCTTCTGCACGGTCTGGGTGAGAGCACAGGAGGCGGGTAAGGGTAGGCTTCTTAGAGGCTGTGTGGACCCAAGAAGGACCAATCCTGGGGGGAGGGGAACATTAGAGTCTCACCCAGCAGGAAGAGCATGGGAACAAAGCCACAGAGAAAAGGGAATGAGGCTTGTTCCAGGCTATGACAGTGACCTTCCACCAGACTGGGGCTCCAGGAAAGTAGGTCCAGGCTGGTGGTGACAAGCCCTGAGTGTCTGCTGCCAGATTTTGTTCCAGGACACTGGGGAGCCACAGAAGGTTCAGGGTAAGGGAGGGATGCCCCAGATCTAGTGTTTGGAAGAGGCCTGTTCTTTGAGTTCCACTGAAGCTCAGTGGTAAGGAACCCGACTAGTATCCATGAGGACGCAGGTTTGACTCCCTGGCCTTACTCAGTGGGTTAAGGATTATTGCCGTGAGCTGTGATGTAGGTTGCAGATGTGGCTTGGATCCCGCGTTGCTGTGGCTGTGGTGTAGGCGGGCAGCTGCAGCTCCAGTTCAACCCCTAGCTTGGGAATTTCCAATGCCACGGGTGCGGCCCTAAAAAAAAAGATGCCTGTTCTTTAAATAACTCAATCTCTTGGGGACTTTGTGGCAAATCAGACCCCTAGGGAATGTCCACCTCCCACCTAATGGGCAGATGTCCGCACTGGGGCCACAGACACCTGTGCTGCTGGTGGCAGGAACCAGATTTATAAAGGTTAAGTTTACAAAGGATAAATTTGATCCCTCAATCCCACACAGAACTGTACCCCCAAACTGTGAGGCATGCAGCAGGGTACCAGGCTGTTCTGGCCATCATGGAGTACAAAGCAACAGGAGAAAAGATGCTGCGGTGTAGAAAAGACTAAAAAAGGAGTTCCCTGGTGGCTCAATGGGTTAAGGATCCAGCATTGTCACTGCTGTGGTGTGGGTTCAATGCCTGGCCCTGGGAACTTCCATATCTACAGGTGCAGCCAAAAATACATAAATAAGAAAAGACTAAAAGGGGCGGGGAGAGGAGTTCCAGTTGTGGCTCAGCAGGAAGTACAAGAAATCTGGGGAGGAGCCACTTCCCTGCTCACCTTTTTCATAACTTCAACACCATTGTTTTTGTTTTGTTTTTGGTTTTTAGGGCTGAATCTGTGGCATATGGAGGTTCCCAGGCTAGGGGTCAAATCAGAGCTACAGCTGCTGGCCTAAGCCACAGCCACAGCAACACCAGATCCGAGCTATATCTGTGACCTACACCACAGCTCACGGCAACGCTGGATCCTTAACCCACCGAGCAAGGTCAGGGATCGAACCCGCAGTATCACAGTTCCTAGTCGGATCTGTTTCTGCTTCACCACGACGGGAACTCCTTCAACATCATTCTTTTTTTATTTTTATTTTTTTTTGTCTTTTTGCCTTATCTAGGGCCGCACCCGCAGCATATGGCGGTTCCCAGGCTAGGGGTCTAACAGGAGCTGTAGCTGCTGGCCTTCGACACAGCCACAGCAACGCGGGATCCAAGCCATGTCTGCGACCTACACCACAGCTCACGGCAACGCCAGATCCTTAACCCACTGAGCGAGGCCAGGGATCGAACCCTCGACTTCATGGTTCCTAGTCAGATTCGTTAACCACTGAGCCACGAAGGGAACTCCTAATTCTCTGTTCTAAACCCTTCCCTGGCTTCCCATTGCCCCTGAGTCAAAAACCAGATCTGTCATCAAAGGGCCACCAGTCTCATTGATCTGCCCTTCCTGGAAACCCCCAGCCTCTACCATCCCCCTGCTCTGGCCATTGTGGATGCCCCAGAGCCTTTGCACCGACGGTTCTCTCTGCCTGGCACACCCTTCCCACTTTTGAAACCTGCCAGGCGCCTTTCCAAAAGTCTCCTCTTCCCTAGCCCACTGTGTGTGTGTGTGAGGGGGTGTCTGTTGCATCACTGCCAGAACTGCAGAGCCTTGCTTCCCTCCCCAGAGAAGGTGGGCATTTGCTAAATGAAAAAACTAAAAGGCAGAAGGAGTTGGGGCTAGCTTTCTTCTGTTTTTAGGGATGAGTAAACTGGCTCTCATCCAGGCTCTCGGGCTGCACTCTTACAGAGAGAGGACCGGGAGCGACTGGTGGAAGCAAAGCCCTGTTGGTGCTGGGTGGGGGCAGCGCGGGTCATTTCATGTGCCAAGCCTCAGAAAGGGACGTCCCCTCTCCTCCTCTTTACCCCGGCCTCACTTTCCCTATCTGCCCTCCTACAGCTGGGTGCCCTGCCCACATCCCAGCCTGGGCGCAGGGAGAGTCGCGGCCTTCCGCCTCAGTGTCCCCGTCTGTTCCCCGCTCTGGATGTCTTCCCCTCACCCCTGCAGCCCGGGTTTGGCGGGGATGTAGGAGCGGTCCCTGTGCGCCCCCCGGGGGGGTTGGGTGTCCTCCTCCCCTCGTCCAACCCCCCGCAGCTCGGGTCCAGCCGGGACGTGGCCATGGTCCCCGTGCCCAGTCTCAGGGTCCCCGTCCGTGCCCGGCGCTGGATGTACTCGGCCCGCAGCCCGGCTCTGGCGGGGACCGGGCCAAGGTTCCTGCCCGGCGCGTCCAGCCTCCAGGCTCCGCCCCGGCCCGCCTCCGGGCGACCGTCACTTCCTGCCCGGCCCCGAGAAGGCCCTGCCGGGCGGCGGCGAACACAGCGGCGTCCGAGCTATGGTAGCGTTGGAGAACCCGGAGGGCGGCCCGGAGGCGGCGGCGGCGGCGGCGGGGGTCTCCCCGGGCGGGCGGCGGACGCTGTGAGTGCGGCGGGCAGGCGGGCGGGGCGCACTCCCGGGCTGCGGGGCCCCGTCCCTCGTCACCCTCCCCGGCGGCAGCCCCGGGCCCGCTCCGCCCCTTCTCCTCGGGGTTCCCCCACGCAGCGGGGCGCGGGGTGGGGGGCTTTATTGTTAGTGGCGTTTACCCGGGGGGACCCCATCTCCTTCACGCTGGGCATTTGCCAGGGCGGAGGGGGACACATCCGTGTCTCCCTTAAAGACCCCCGGGCGCTGAAGCCTCCGGGCTTCGGGGGTCCCGGGCGCCGGGTCGCGAGCTCGGGTGAGGTGGTGCCATTGCGCGCGGTGTACCCGGAAAACCGTGCTGGTGTAGTTCTGGTTATTTACCCACTTGCCGCTGTTCCTGTCTCCAAGCCAGGCGTTTATTCACCCCCGAGCCAGTCCCGTGTACCCCTCGGGGTTGTCAGTCCCCCCACCTCCTGGTGGACAGGCCCTTTGTTTTTCTCCAGATATCCCAATTAAAGAGGGGCTTAACGACCCGGGCGCGTCTGCCCCGGGAGGCAGACCGGGAGGAGGTGGGGCGGCCCCATATGGTTATGTCCCCCGTGGGTCACAGATTTCTTTCTAACCTGGGTATTTATGTAGAAACCTGGGTTGGCCTCCCTGACTGCTTGGGTTCCAATTCTGCCTCCTCCAGTGTGCCTGTCCAAGTGGCCTGGGTGGGTTATTTCCCCTTCCATCCCTCAGTTTCCCCATCTGCAAAATGAAATAACAGTGCCCCTGCCAGAGTGGCTGGGGTCAGTGACCCCTGAACTTGGAGGTGCCCAGCAAAGGGGAGGATCCATTCTTTAGTCATTATCTTAAATATCTTACTGTTTTAGCTGTTTCATTTTCCCATTTTAAGATGACTTTGTCATTTTACTATTTTATTATTGCTTTATTATTACATTTGTTATTGCTTTATTATCTCCACCTGGATCTTGAGGCAGAGGCCATAGCCGGCTCTACTGATGTGGGTCTTTATCCACTTTTGAGGGAGCTTAACCGCCCAAAGTGGGTATTTACCTACCAAGTGGGTCCCTCTGACCTGCCCTCAGGTCTCTTCACTTCCATGTCCTGGGAGGGGGGGTGGCCACTGCCCCATGCGTAGGCCCCACCCTAGCCTGAGTCACCTCCGCCCTCCTTGATTTCCTGTACCAGGAAATTGGTTCCTCTCTGGCCTGTTCCTGGGGGAGGGGCTGGTGCCAGAGCAGGTGTATCTCTGCCCAGGGGGTGGGTGTCAAAGGGCCCCTCCTCAAACCCTGGGGAGCAGCACTGGGAGGGCAAAAGAACCCGTTCTCCCCAAAGCTGTCCTCACAGCTGTCCCACAGGTGGGCCTGTCGACCCCTGTGGACACTGGCCACTGCCACCCTGTAGACACTTACCAAGGCCTGCTGGATCCAGGAAGCCTCTGGGCCCCATCTGGGTCCTCAGTTTCCCCATCTGTAAAGTGGTCTCTTTGCAGGGCCGGGTAGGGGCAGCCAACAAACTGGCCCTTGGGTGAATGTGTAAACAAGTTCTGATGTTCATTCGACAAACAGCTGCTGAGCACCCCCTATGGGTCAGGTACTGGGGATACAGCAGGGCCCAAAGAGGACCCTGTCGTTATCATTCTGGGCTAGTGAAGGAGATGGGAAGTGGGAGTAAACAGCTAGGACCGGCTGGTTTCCTATGCAACTGATGAAGCTGGAAATGGGCTGATTGGGGTCCTTGAGGGGTGGGGTACTTTCTACCAGGAGGTGTTGAGCCCAAGAAAGGGTGCTTCAGGTAGGAGGCTGAACATGTGCAAAGGCCCTGAGGCAGGCTGTTCCTGAGCTGTTTAAGATGCAGTAAACAGGGCCCGTGCCTGGAGCAGAGGGAGTGAGGGAGAGAGATGGGCCAGTGTTGCCATTCTGATATGGATGTATTTTACATAAAGTTTAGGCTGGTGTCCACCCTGCTTCCGCAGCGTTCATTACAAATCTGACTGGCTGGGCTTTCGTCTGCTGCACCCTGCCCTCTCCCTTTTTGAGGTGGGGGGCTCCGACCCTGCAGTCAGCCCCAAGGCTCCTGCTGGGATCTGGTTAGAGCCAGCAAGCTTGAGCTGGTGGTGGGACTCAATTTTCAGTGCTCAGTTCGGCCCTGGAGGTTCATGAGAGTGTAGCCTGTGGGACAAGGCACCAGACCTGGACCTGGTAGGAAACCTGCAGTGCCACGGGGTGCCGTGGGTGGTGGGGGAGCAGGGCAGGGAGTGGCTGGGTCCTAGCCAGGTGTGCGGATCTCTGGGTTTGACCCCCTCAGACGGCTATGGCCCCAGGAGGGAAGCAGGAGGCTGGACGGATCAGGGGAGTGCCCCTTTTCAGACCAGTTTCAAATCCTGGTTCTGCCCTGGCCCCCAGGTGACGGGAGCCCCATTTCTTGGAGCCCCGTTATTCTGAGGGCCCAGGCTCCCTCTCTGCATTGCACCCTGCTCTGAGGTTCCCCTACAGCTCCCCCCGGATGTGGCCTTGTTATCAGCCCCGCCAGGCCACTGTCCTGGACGCCATCCAGCAGCTGGGGCGGGGATACAGGCACTGGAGCCTGGAGTGGGGGTGCCCGGGCCTCAGGAAGGTTGTGTCCATCCCCAGAGGTGTTGGCTCTGTTCTGACTTGATTTGCTCCGTCCTGTCCCAGTTGCCCTCTGCACTTGTGGGATCTTGGGACAATGACTTTGCCCCCCTGGTTTGCAAATCTGTATAATGGGCGTCAGAAAAATAGCACTTGCCTCCTGGGGGCGATGGTAAAGGTGATCGCCAGAATCTGTGGTGTGGCCTGGGGTGAGCTCCCCATCACAGGAGGAAACCAAGCAAGTGACAACTTGGCAGATGTGTGTCCCAAGTGCTCCTCTTGGACCCACAATCACTGGCGGGGGGCCAGTCTCATCTCCAGTTTGCAGAGGCTCCATGTCACACAGTGAAGCATTGCAGCTGGGCTTCAAACCAGGGCTAAGATTCCAGGTGCAGCCCCTGCCTCTGCCTGTGGGTGTCCCATTGATGGGACCCTGTGCAGACATGAGGGTCCCACAGTTTTCATAGATCTTTGCCTCAAGTGTCATCCATGGAGCTGCCCCACCCAGACCTCAGAGAAGGCAGGGCTCATCCGCCTGTTTGCTTTGTGATCAAAATGTAACAGCTTTCTAGGAGTTCCCATTGTGGCTCAGCAGTAACGAATCTGACTAGTATCCATGATGAATGCAGGTTCAATTCCTGGCCTCGCTCAGTGGGTTAAGGATCTTGGCTACTGTGAATAATGCTGCAATGAACTTACGGGTGCATGTATCTTTTTCAGTGAAAGTTTCGTCCATGGAGTTCCCTTTGTGGCTCAGTGGTTAATGAATCCGACTAGGAACCATGAGATTGCGGGTTTGATCCCTGGCCTTGCTCAGTGGGTTAAGGATCCAGCACTGTGGTGAGCTGTGGTGTAGGTCACAGACACGGCTCGGACCCCTCGTGGCTGTGGCTGCGGTGTTGACCGGCAGCTACAGCTCCTTTTAGACCCCTAGCCTGGGAACCTCCATATGCCATGGGCATGGCCCTAGAAAAGACCAAAAAAAAAAAATGTTTTGTCCAGATATATGCCCAAGAGCAGGATGGCTGGGTCATATGGTAATTCTATATTTAGTTTGCTGAGGTACCTCCATACTGTTTTCCACAGTGGTTGCACCAATTTATATTCCCACCAGCAGTGTAGGAGGGGTCCTTTTTCTCCACACCCTCTCCAGCATTTGTTATTTATTGACTTGTTAATGATGGCCATTCTGACCAGTGTGAGGTGGAACCTCATAGTAGTTTTGATTTTCATTTCTCTAATAATTAGTGATTTTGAGCATTTTTTCATGTGGTTGTTGGCTATCTGTATGTCTTCTTTGGAGAAATGTCTGTTCAGTTCTTTTGCCCGTTTTTCAGCTGGGTTGCTGGTTTTTTTTGCTGTGGAGTTGTAGAAGTTGTTTGTCTGTTTTAGAGATTAAACCCTTGTCAGTTGCATCATTGGAAACTATTTTCTCCAATTCCGTAGGTTGTCTTTTTTTTTTTTATATATGATTTCTTTTGCTGCACAAAAGCTTGTCAGTTTAATTAGGTACCATTGGTTTATTTTTGTTTTTATTTCTGCCGCTTTGGGAGACTGAACACATTTATATGGTTGATGTCAGAGAATGTTTTGCCTCTGTTCTCTTCTAGGAGTTTGATGGTGTCTCTCCTAGCCTTGTTGAGGCCCCTTGTCCCACTGTCCTAGGGTTTCACAGCATTTTCCAGAGACTGTTGGTGGGGGAGGAGTCATACCTCTGTTTTTAATGTGTGTCTAGGGAACTTTGAACACTGCGGAAGTTTGGGTGGAATTTTGGACTCTGGGTTCCACTCAGTCCTGGAATCGTGGTGTTTTGTCAGAGAACTGGTTTGGCAGTTATTTTTTGGAGCGCCTACTGTCTGGCGAGCGTGGCTGCCCACGCTGTGGGCTCAGAGGGCACCAAGCCCTGCCCTGCCCGCACGGTGGGCGCTGAGATAGAATGGGTGACCGTCAGGAGAGCAAAGCAGTGAGGGGTTCGGTCCTCCTGAGGAGGTTCGAACAGAAGCCAAAAAGGAGATGGGAGAAAGCTCCCCGGAATCCAGGACCTATTCACCGGGTGGGGGCACAGCCTGGCAAAGGCCTGGGGCAGGGCTGCCTGCTGGCCTGGAGCAGAGTGAGCGGGCGAGGGACTTGGGCACTGAGGAAGGGTCACCACCAGCAGTTACCTGGTGGGTGCAGTGGTTAAAGATCTGGCATTGATGGAGTTGCCATCGTGGCTCAGCGGTTAACGAACCCGACTAGCATCCATGAGGACGTGGGTTCGATACCCTGGCTTTGCTCAGTGGGTTATGGATCTGGAGTTGCCATGAGCTGTGGTGTAGGTTGCAGACACGGCTCAGATCCTGCATTGCTGTGGCTCTGACATAGGCCAGAGGCTACAGCTGCTGTGGGTGTGGCCCTAAAAGACAAAAAGACCAAAAAAAAAAAAATCTGGCACTGTCACTGCAGCAGCTTGGGTGGGTGGCTGCTGTGGTGTGGATTTGATTGATCCCTGGCCCAGGAACTTCCACATGTCTCAGGCAAAGCTAAAAAAAAAAAAAAAGGAATCTACCATGAGCCCCTCAGCATGAGGGCTTCTGAGCCTCGTGGGGCCATCCTGTGAGCCTGTGATCAGGGGCTGACCAAAAGAAGAGCTTCTTGCCTCTTGCCAGAAGTTTCCATTAAGTATCCCCCTCTTTCCCTCATGTGGCTGCCTGCTGGCTGGCTTGGCCCTCAGGTCCCTGCAGGAGGCCTGCCCCGGCTGCTAATCTGTCTCCAGGATTAGTGCCCTGTGCTCAGCGGGGGCCTGTCCAGCCGCACCCCCATCCAGGCCCCTGAGCTCACAGCACATGGGCTCCGGGCCACCTCCTTAGTTTCTGGGGGCCGTTCCCCAGTTCACCTGCTGCTGCAGGTGGGGCTGCTCTGGCAAATCAAGTCTCGAGAAACTCCCAGACCAGGGAGCTTCTGGGTCTCCCTGGCTTGTAGCTAAAACCTGGCAGCCTAGGGGAGCCAGGAACCCTTTTCTCGGCCGCCCACCTCATGGGAGGCTTCCCTTCTCTGAGTCTGGGTTTGCTGATCCATCCTCAACTGTACCTGCGTCCCAGGTAACATGATGATGAGACAGAATGAAATTTTTTTTTGTCTTTTTAGGGCCGCACCCGCGGCATGTGGAGGTTCCCAGGCTAGGGGTCTAACAGGAGCTGTAGCTGCCGGTCTAAGTCACAGCCATAGCAATGCGGGATCTGAGCCGCGTCTGTGACCCACACCACAGCTCACGGCAATGCTGGATCCTTAACCCACTGAGCAAGGCCAGGGATTGAACCTGTGTCCTCATGGGTACTAGTCAGATTCATTTTTGCTGAGCCACGATGGGAACTCCCAGAATGAAATTTTAAAGATCCGTGGGACAGGGGTGAGCCTCCCATTGCTGAGGGAAACCAAGCAGGGGTGGTTGTGAGAGAGTGGCTATGGTAGGGATCTACCTGGGGGTCCTGGCCAGCCTTGGCCCTGAGGACTGCCCCCCCCCAACCCTGGCCCACAGGCCCCTTCCGGGCTGCCTGCCTGCTCTAGCCAGCTCCCAGGTGAAGAGGCTCTCGGCCTCCAAGCGGAAGCAACACTTCATCAACCAGGCTGTGCGGAACTCAGACCTCGTGCCCAAGGCCAAGGGGCGGAAGAGCCTCCAGCGCCTGGAGAACAGTGAGCAGGGGTCGAGGGGCGCCTCCTGGGGGCTCCTAGGCCTCAGACAAGAGTGGTGTGCATGTTGGTATTATCAGTTGCCCTTACCCTCAGTCTGGTCCTGAGCTGAATGATGAGAGGGATCTCAGGGCATTGGAACTGGGGCTTTAAAGGATGTGTAGGAGTTAAACAAGCCCAGCCAGGGCGAAGTAGGAGGAGTTCTGGAGGCTGGACGGTTTCTGTGCCTTCTGGGAAAGACAGCTGGAGTGTGCTGAAGGGGAGGCTGGTGTGAGCCAGAAAGTAAAGGCCTGAAATAGAGAGGTGGGGGGAGGAAAGATGGTCCTTTGTTCCTCTGGAGCCTGGAGGCCCCAGCCCAGAGACCATATGTTTCCATCTAGCCCAGTACCTCCTGACCCTGCTGGAGACCAATGGAGGCACACCTGGCCTGGAGGATGGGGACCTGGCACCCCCCGCGGCGCCTGGCATCTTCGCAGAGGCCTGCAGCAATGAGACCTACATTGAGGTGGGGCTCCATGTCTCCCCCTGAGCTCTGTGTCCCGCCCTGGGCGCCTGTGCTCAGAACGCCAACCCCTCCAGAGAGGGAGACCCACACCAGACCTTTCAGCAACTGTGGTTTATGTACTTGTCACACTTGAAATCGCTGATGTAATGGGAGTGTATCGGGGCCATGTTGATCCCCCCCCGCCTCCCGCCACAAGTGGGTTGCAGGTGCCCCCATGAACTCTTGGCCGGCCCGGTGGCCCACTGTGTCCGTGACGAGTATGTCCGAGCACCTAGGGGCCCTCCATATGCACTGGCCAAATGGGGAAACTGAGGCTAGGGGCTCTGCAGTCGTCGGCTCAGGGCCTGCCTGCCTCTCTTCCAGGTCTGGAACGACTTCATGAACCGCTCTGGGGAGGAGCAGGAGCGGGTTCTCCGCTACCTGGAGGATGAGGGCAAGAGCAAGACGCGGAGGAGGGGGCCCGGCCGCGCAGAAGACCGGAGGAGAGGTGGGCCTGGGTGTGGGTTGCAGAGCCCAGGAGGCTGGTGGAGGCCTGGACTACAGTGTGTGGGCGGGGCCAGGGCCGGGTGGGAGGAGCCTGGTGTGTGCGCACAGGGCCCGCTGCTCCCTCCAAGCGTTTGCCCCAACCCTTGGACTCTTGCAGAGGACCCAGCCTACACGCCTCGCGAGTGCTTCCAGCGCATCAGCCGGCGTCTGCGAGCCGTCCTTAAACGAAGCCGCATCCCCATGGTGAGTACCAGCCTGGCCTCCTCTCTTTCCACTTGCCCGGTCTTTTTTTGAGGGCCTTTTTTCTCAGCTTTGCAACTGGGGGCAGGGTGAGGGGAGACCAGTAACCCAGTGAACAGAACGTGGTGTGATAGAGACAGGGCAGGCTACAGACCAGTGTGATCAGAGTGCAGGACCCAGGGCTGGGCAAGGGCTTTCCTTGAGAGGGGGAGGGGCAGGGGCAATGAAGGTGGGTACTGAAGGATGTATAGGAGTTCACCAGGCAGAAAGCTCAGGCATTCAAATGTGTGAATATGTCTAAGTGCCTGGTGTCCTTGGAAACAGTTAAGCAGCCTCGTGTGGGAGGTCAGAGGCCGCATTTTAGCCCAGAGCTTTGGGCTCCAAGGGCTGCCGTGGGCGTGGGGGGCTAGACAGCTCGGCCAGTATCCCACTGTTGGCCTGACCCCTGGATTCACCTCTCCTGTAGGAAACGCTGGAGACCTGGGAGGAGCGGCTGCTGAGGTTCTTCTCTGTGTCCCCACAGGCCGTGTACACGGCCATGCTGGACAACAGGTGACTGGGCAGGGTGGGCGTGGTGAGCGCCCATGGTGTCCAGTGCTGGCCACTCACCACCTGTTCCTCTGCAGCTTTGAGAGGCTCCTGCTTCATGCTGTCTGCCAGTACATGGACCTCATCTCAGCCAGTAAGTGCCTGGCAGCCCCCAGGCCCCCAGTTGGCCCAACAGTTATGGGAGCCAAGGCCAGGTGGGGTCAGGCGTCCGGGTGAGGAGGGAACCATGAGCAGAGAGGTGGCCGTGGGCCGCTGTGCTCACTCCTCGCAGGCTCCCCTGCCTCTGGCCCCACCTTGGTGCTGATGTGGACACAAACGCCCTTCATCTCGTCTTCAGGGCTGGGGGGTTGGGGGCTGATGACCCTGAGATGAGATGAGGGGACCCAAGTGTCAGCAGCGTTCTCATTTATCCGTGGCCACCCTCCACAGGGCAACACGTGTGCGGTCTGGCACATACACTCCCTCCCAGCAGGGTCCTCACAGTTCCTCTGTGTCCCATTGGGTCCTCGCTCCCCACGCTCATCTCTCTGCCTAAAGTTGCTGAGGAGATGGTTTCCATGGCAACCCCAGGATTGGTCCCCCCCCCCTCCCCCGCCGGGAGATGCAGCCCCTATGCCTGCTTTGTTCCTACAGGCTCAGGTTGAAGGGGCTGGGCTGGGGGCGTTTCTCTGCCTGAACACAGGAGGGGGGCCCTGGCCAGATGGGCAGCAGGGGAGAGGGAATAGTCTGGGCGAGGCCCCAAGGTGGACCCAGCTTGGGTTGTGCATGGCTCAGGTTCAGTCAAGTTTAGGCATGATGGGGGCTGGGAGAGAGGTTGATGGGGGTGGGCCACCTGGGGCCTTGAAGCTTCCTAGTCCCCTCTGTGGACAGGGAGGGAGTAGGGAGACTCAGGGTGGGGCGGGGTGGGACCCCAGTTCAGTCCCCTTGGCTTCAGATCTGTGTCTCCCTGTGTCTCTAGGACATGAGATAGGTGACAGAGAGGCAATCACGGCTTGCAGGACGAAGGCAGGCCGGCCAGATGAGCTGGTCTCAGTGCCACACCCTGGGACATGGGGGTCAGGACAGCCAGACCCCAGGCCCAGCTCATGGGGACCTCTGGCAGGGAGGGCCGAGGGCTCGGCTATGCCACGACTTCCCTTCTTCCCTTCGTGGCTGTCCCCTCTGCAGGTGCCGACCTGGAGGGCAAGCGGCAGATGAAGGTCAGCAATCGGCACCTGGACTTCCTGCCCCCGGGGCTGCTCCTGTCCGCGTACCTGGAACAGCGCAGCTGATGGTGGCCCCACGGTGCTCCCGCCGCCCGTCCGCCTGGCGCCAAGACCTCCCATACCATCTGCTGAAATACCTTTATTATTTTTAGAATTTCCCCTTGGAAATATGCTCCTCCTCTTAGGGTCACTCCCTCCCGGCCCAGCTTCCCAGATGTGCTGGTGGCTGGGCTGCCCCAAACTCCCCGGCTAGGCCACTTCCATGTCCCTTCCTCAGTCAGCATTTTTGGCTCCTTCTGAGCTTAAGCGAGGAGCGAGAGGCTGGATTTTTATCATTTTTAATGAATTTGGTGTGATTTGTTGTAGATTTTTAAATTTCCCTTTTGAGAAGAAAAACCAAGAACTCGCCCCGAGTGATAACTTGGGGGGCTTCATTCCAGCTTGACCCCCTCCCAGTATGTGGCATGGGTGGGGGTCTCTGGGGCCCTGCTCCTCGCCCCAGGGGCATTATGTTTTATGAGTGTGTGTGTGTGTGTGTGTGTGTGTGTGTGTGTGTGTGTACATGTGTGCTATGTGACCCAGGACAAAGGCTGCATCTTAGAGCTGGTTTCACCCCCTTTTTGGAATGTGTGCTGTTTTCCTGGGCACCGTGTGGTGGCCCTTGGGATCCTGTGTCCCCAAGACATCCCCTACCTTCATACTGGGGGTCTGGGACTTCCAGCCAGAAGCCTCTACCCTCAGACTGTCCTATTTCCCTATTCATGTCCCCTCGTGCCCCGCCCCCCCCCCCGCCTGGCTCTGTGGTGTTCTCATGCTGGTCCCCCTGACCTGGTGCGTGAGTACAGAGCTGGGAGGCTGCCCCCCACCCCGCAGCCTTGCGTATGTGGCTAGTTGTTGTGCTTTGGGAAAAGTGGAGAGTTCAATAAATTTCTGGTGCTCTGGTCTCCGGTTGCAGGGTTTTCCTTTGTGGCAGGGCTGGGTGCATGGACACTCATGGTGCCCTTAGATCGTGGTCATTAAGGGATGCAGGCCTCAGGGTATAAGGCTTGGCACTGAGTGACACCCCATGTAGAGGCAGGTGTGTGGGGTGGGGGAGGGGAGGCAGACAACTGAGAGTGTCATTTTGGCTCAGTCCCTCCCAGGTGCCTAGGCTCAGACCCCAGCTCCACTACTTCCCAGCTGTGTGACCTCCAAAAAGACCACTCGTGTGAGCTTCCTGGGTGGCTGGAACAAAGTACACCATGCTGCCATTTAAAACCACAGGAATTTAGCCTCTTCCAGTTCTGGAGGCCAAGATCAAGGTGACTTAGGGCTGAGTTCCCTCTGGGGGCTCCAGCGGAGGGTCTTTCCTGCCTCTTCCAGATTCCGGCGGCTCTGGCTTCCCTTGGTTTGTGGCCACATCCCTTCAGCCTCTGCCTACATCGTCACATGGTCTTCTTCCCCTGTCTTTAATTTGTGTGTGTCAGCCTGGGTTATCTGCAGTTTTTCCCGATTGCCCTTCTCACTCAGCCCCAATCAGGGGTCCCTGCTGTCCACAGGGCTCCTCACTGCTGATCTTGACCCTGATCTCCACCTCCCTGAAAGTGGAGTATCTCCCTTAGTTACTGGGAATCCTGCAGGTGACATTTGTCTCTTTCCCCCGTGTACTTATTTATTTAACCGTTTATATCAGTACAGATGCCTGGACATTTGCTTTCTAGTTTGGGTTATAACCCAATATCCCTTCATTTTATTGCTCAGATTGCCCCAGGTTTGGCTGTTGGGAGCTCTTTCAGTGGCTCCCCTCTCACTTAGGCACCCCAATCATCGCGGGGTATTTATTTGCGCAATGGGGCTCCCCTCTGTGTATTCCTGCTGCTGCGTTCTAGAGCCAGGCATTTCGCCCAGAAGCCCGGTTCCTTTCACTGGGGCAAGGTTTTCCTAAACCAAGAACTGGACGCTGAGTGTATTGCACTCCATTTTAACAGGCATTTAAAAAAGTTTCAGACATAGATGCTAAATAATGGAAATCCAAATGGCTCAGACAGCGGACGCCAGGAGATTCTGGATTAACCAGTTTGGAGGCTCCCACCTGTGAAGGGGACCGAGTTTCTGGTGCCCGTAGGCCAGCCTGGGTCTCAGGGCCCGGGTGTGGTGGCTCTGGAGGAGTCCACAGGCCGCCTGCTGTGGCACAGGAACTCGGTCCTGCCGCTGCCCTCAGCTGGCTGTCTTCTTTCCACCCCGCTTTCCTGAAAACCCGGCCCCCAGACCTTCGCCCAGGCAGTACCTGCCGCCCGGTGCACACACCTTCCCCGAAATATCAGGAGGTCTTCCCCGAAAGACTTTCCAAACTGGGGAGAGCCCGATAGCAAAGAGAACCAGCTTTTCATTGCGGGCGGCAGGTGAATCCAGAGTGCCCAGAGTGCCCAAGTCCGCTAAAGTCACCTCGCTTATCAAACCCAGTCAATGCACCAGCAGATATCGGTGAAAAGCAAAATATGGAACGCTTCACGAATTTGCGTGTCATCCTTGCGCAGGGGCCATGCTAATCTTCTCTGTATCGTTCCAATTTTAGTATATGTGCTGCCGAAGCGAGCACGACACAAGCCTTCACCCGACCGCTATTTACAGGGCGGAATATAAAATACTTTACACTAAGGGTGAATCCCGTTTAAAGAAAAAATTCAGTAATCCGTCTCTTCTTTTATGACATTGGTGCAACAATAGCTTAAAAAAATGAGGCTACTCACTGAAATTGAGAAAGTGTTCTTCCACCAAATAAAATTCGGGTGACTTTTGGGAAGCTATTAATGAGTGTATGCAAATTATATCGGTAGTGGGGCGGGGCCGGAGCCGCTGCTGTCCCAGAAGTCTCCGGGAAACAACCGCGCTGCGTGGGCGACTCGTTGATCCTGGGAAGATGGCGGCGCCATAGCAGCTGCGTTAGGTCGAGTGCAGGCCGCGGCTGTCCGCTCGGCTGGGGGCACAGGCCATCCCGGTGAGCATGGGGTTGGGGGCTTGGGCGGTCGGCCGGCCTCGGGATGGCGCCTACGGTCGCGGGGAATGCGGCGACTAGCGGGCCGGGGGCGGGGCCTGTAGGATTAGAGAGGGCGGGCCTGGAGACCGAGTGGTGCTGGGTACGCGGCCGGAGCACGTTGGGCGGGATGTGGGGGGTCATGGCGGAAACTTGGGGGGAAGCCTGAGGCGTCCTGGGAATCCCGGCACCCACGAGCAGGGGGAAATCGGGGCGGAACCTGGAACGTGATCAGGGGTCGGGGAGGTCTAAGGCTGTACTGGGGAGGGGCCTGGGGATTCTGGTGGGCTAGAGGGCGGGACCTGGGGACCAGCACCTGGATATTGGGTAGCGGTCCCTGGGGCGGAGCCTGAGATCGCAAAAAGAGGCGGGACTTGGAGGGCTAGGAATTGGAGGTGGTTGCAGGGACCCGGGTTGTTTGGGAGACCCTGGGGAGAAAACAAATTTAGGCTACTCCTGGGGACACAAGGGGCAAATTGGGACTGGTGTCTGGAAAGCAAATGTTTTAGGGGGCGGGGCCGGAGGGCTCAGGCAGAGCTTAAAGACTGCTGTAGGGGCCTCTGGGCAGGGCCTTGGTGTTACCGGACAGGGCTTGAGGAAGCCCGAAGCCTGGGGGCAGTGATTGAGAAAAATGGGTTGGTCATACAGTGTCACTGGGCTCTGGTAATGGTAAAAATAGCCGTAATCGATAATCCAGCACGTAAAGAGCGCCGCGGAAAACGTTCATTGTGTCCGTTGCTGTTGTTATGTACAGTGTCACTGAGCTTCGGTAATGGTTAAAATAGCCGTAATCGATATCCAGCAGATAGTGAGCGCCGTGGAAAACGTTCATTGTGTCCGTTGCTGTTGTTACCTCTGGCAGTGCTGCACTAAGCTGCCGCCTGTCCCCCATCCTGCTTCCTTGCTTCTGCCAAAGGCTCCTCTTTACGGATAGAGCTGTCCCACCTCTCCTCACTGCTTCAATGGTCCCCATCCTTGTTCACCTGGACTAGCGTGGTCGCCCCACCCTGTCCCCAAGCCTTGCCCTCCAGACAGCCAGAGGGGTCTGTGAAACATAAAAAGATCTCAGCTCCCCTGGGCTCCCACCTTACTCAGGGTGAAAGCCCCAGGCCCTGCATGAACCACCCCACCCTTACCTTGCCCCTCCTTTCCGCTCACTCAGTTCCAGCAACATGCGCCCCTGCCTCTCCTTGATCACCCTAGGCTCGGTCTAGCCTCTGGGCCTTTGCATTGGCTGTTCCCCCTGCCTGGGATACCCTTCCTCCAGGCTGCATTCCTGGATCCCTCACACCTACACTGGGGAGGCCTGTGTCAAATGCAGCTCCCCCGCCACACAAATGGTGGGAATTGAGTCCTTCGGTCTCCGCAGTGACCCAGCGTCCAGCACTGCACTATGGGCCCCGAGGCCCTGCGTGAACATCCATGACAAGCTGGTTCTCCCTCCCTCAGGAGCTGGTGACCACCCTCTGTGTGTGACCTTTACTGCTGGGTACCATGGACCTGGCGTATGTCTGCGAGTGGGAGAAATGGCCCAAGAGCACCCACTGCCCGTCGGTGCCCCTAGCCTGTGCCTGGTCCTGCCGCAACCTCATCGCCTTTACCACGGACCTCCGGAACGATGACCAAGGTGCGCCCCCTCCTGGCCCCCCGCGTGGGTTTGTGCCCCAGTGCCCAGAGGCCTCCCTCCAGGCTTGTCCAGTCCCTCAGGGTTCCCTCATGTGGTGAGGGGCCCAGAGGGCACCTGGTGCCAGGGGGCGCTGAGATCACCCCAGGGGGTGGACCGGGCCAGGTGAGGTGGTCCCCGGCCGGTGTGAGGCTCCTGCCTGAGTATTCCATACCTTACATGTCACTGCTTAGCTTCTGAAAGCCTCCGAGGTGCAGCCTGCCTGCCAGGAAAGGAGAAAAACACAGATGTTTAGGATGAGGGGAAAAAAAAAATAGGCATTACCTTCCCCAGAGACGATCTCTGTTAGCATTTTGGGTTGGTTTTTTTCCAGTTCCATTTTCTCTGTCTCTTTTGAAAATGGTTGTAGCCTTGCTGGAGGCAGAGTCGTGGGCCTGCACCGATTAGCCCTGGGGTCATCAGGCACTCGAGGCCCTGCTCTTGTTGCCTGGCTGACGCTGCCCTTCCTTGTAGACCTGACCCGCATGATCCACATCCTGGATACAGAGCACCCCTGGGACGTGCACTCCATCAACTCGGAGCACAGCGAGGCCATCACCTGCCTCGAGTGGGACCAGTCAGGTGAGGGCGGGGCTCATCCTTGATCTCAAATCCCAAGCTTACACACTCTGTCTTTTCCTGGTCACGCCCCCACTGTCCAGAGCTAGGATGCAAGCCCTGTCCCTGTGGCTTTTCAGCCCCTGTTCTTCCCATTTCCGGTGACCAGAGTTGTTCCCCGGACACACCTGTGCCACGCCCCCGCTTGTCTCCCATGCCAGGCCCCAGATGTACTCAGGCGGTGGGCTTTGTGATGTGGGCTTGCCCCCCTCTCCCCCTGCAGGCTCCCGGCTGCTGTCAGCTGATGCTGACGGGCAGATCAAGTGCTGGACCATGGCAGACCACCTGGCCAACAGCTGGGAGAGCCCGGTGGGCAGCCTGGTGGAGGGGGACCCCATCGTGGCCTTGTCCTGGCTGCACAACGGTGTGAAGCTGGCCCTGCACGTGGAAAAGGTGGGTGTCCTGCCTGAGCCAGCAGGTGTGGTGCCTCAGGCTGGCTCCTCCTCTCACACCTTTAGCTCCTCCTGGTCTTTCTCACCTGGGACCACCTCATACCTGCCATCAAGCCGTTAGCCCCTGTGTTTTTCAGTAGGCCACCCATTTAACTGATGGCTTCTGTCCTCAAAAATCCAGCCTACCCTTTGATTTAGCAGTATCCCAGAATTCCTCTGCAGATCCTCTGATTCAGCATCTCATTCAAAGGGAGCTGCCTGGGTCGGGGGACCCCAGAACCCACCTCATCAGCTGGGGCTGACAGCAGGTCATGGCAAAGGGGTCAGTGCGAGCAGGCGTGACAGGGCTGGGCTTGTCCCCAGTGAGAGATGAGGGCACAGCTGCCTCGGGTTCACGTGGCTTGCTTGTCCCGGAGCCAGGAGGCCCTCCTGGATTGATGCTGTGGAGAGGGGCTTTTCTCCTGTTCTTTCATCATGCCCAGCGCCAGGCCCGGGGACGGTGACCGTTGGCCTGTGGCTGCAGTGCATCATGCAGCGGCCGGAGCTGACCCTGCCCCTCCCCCACAGTCGGCCGCCTCCAGCTTTGGCGAGAAGTTCTCTCGTGTCAAGTTCTCGCCCTCACTCACGCTGTTTGGGGGTAAGCCCATGGAGGGCTGGATCGCCGTGACGGTCAGTGGCCTGGTTACTGTGTCCCTGCTCAAGCCCAGCGGGCAGGTGCTGACCTCCACAGAGAGCCTGTGCCGGCTGCGTGGCCGTGTGGCCCTGGCCGACATCGCCTTCACGGGCGGTGGCAACATCGTGGTGGCCACGGCGGATGGCAGCAGCGCGTCCCCAGTACAGTTCTACAAGGTGTGCGTGAGCGTGGTCAGCGAGAAGTGCCGCATCGACACTGAGATCCTGCCCTCGCTCTTCATGCGCTGCACCACCGACCTCAACCGCAGGGACCGCGTCCCCGCCATCACCCACCTCAAGTTCCTGGCCCGCGACATGTCAGAGCAGGTGAGCCCGCTGCCCTGCAGTGTCAGGCCAGGCCCAGTGGGGCCTCACCCACATGCTGGCAGGGCTGGTCCTTCCAGGGGCTCCAGGGGAGAGTCGGTTCCTCCTTTTCCAGCTTCTGGAGGCACCCCATCCCTGTCTCACAGCCCCTTGCTCCATCCTCACAGCCGGCAGCGCGGCCTCTCTCATCTCTCTCTGCCTCTGACCCCCTGCCTCCCTCTTATGAGGACCCTGTGATGACACTGGGCCCCTGGAGGATCCAGGACCATCCCCATCTCAGGGGCCTTAACCCCACGTGCAAAGTCCCCTCTGCCACATGCGGTGACACCACCACAGGTTCTGGGACCAGGTTGGGGATGTTTCTGAGGGTGAGGGTCAGCCAGCCATAGCAGGTTACCCAGGGTCCTGTCATAACCTTGCACTGATAAGCCCTCAGGTTCAGAAGCCCCAGTGCCTCTCCCTGGTCGCCCGCCCACTTTCAGCCATCCGCACGGGGGCAGGTGCAGATGCAGGACAGGTTGGCTTAGTTTGAATCCACTGTAGGGCTGTGAGGCGCCCTCACCCAGCCACTCCCGGCCAGGTGCTGCTCTGCGCGTCCAGCCAGACGACCAGTGTGGTGGAGTGCTGGTCGCTGCGGAAGGAGGGGCTGCCCGTGAACAACATCTTCCAGCAGCTCTCACCCGCGGGTAAGTCTCGCTTGGCCCGCCTGGCTCGTATGCGCAGCACCCTAGCAGACTCCTCGGAAGCCCTGGTTCAGAGCAGGGTACAGGGATGTGAACCGCCCATCCCCGGAGCCCAGAGTCCCCCACCATGACCGCCCTCCCAGCCTTACACACACAGCTGGAGCAGCTGGGAAGCGAGAAAGCCACCCACGGCCCTGGTTCTCCTGCGCCTCTGCCCTGCACACGGGGCCACGTTCCCGCCGATGGACGAGCTAATGGCCCTGGAGTGGCCGAGGAGCTGAGTCAAGAAGCTCCGCTCGGCTCCCCCATCCACCGTTGGCTGCGGAGGAATTAAACGTGAAGAGGGTCACGCTGCCTTTCCTGAGTGACCTCGCAGGGCAGGCAGGGCTGCACGGGGTCTAGGCCTTTCCCGAATCACCCACTGTGTCCTTGAGGCAGCCTCGGGCACTGCTGTCAGGCTGCTCCCAGCCCTGGGACCTGTAATCCCACCCAGCTGCCTGCTGCCCCCCACCCCCACCCTCACCCCCTCCTGCTTGGCCCTGGGACCTTGTCACAAGCAGGACCCTGACTCACGTAGAAGGGCCTCCCATCACCCGATAGTCTGGTCCTCACACAGGCGTCCAGATGCTGGAAGTGCTCGCTGCCGAGCTCACCTGCCACCCACCTCACATTCCAGCCTCACGGCCCCACCTCATTCTTCACCTTTGCCCACACTGGTCCCCTGCCCGACATGCCCATCCTCCCCGTCTCCACCTCAGGCCCCCGCTGTGCCAGCCACAGTCCAGCCCGTGGTTGAGGGCTGGGTGGACACTTGGGTTCAGGTTGAGCTCTGCCTCATATGAGCCATGTGGGCTCGGCAAGCAGCTCTACCTTCGACACTGGGGGGTCCCGCTGTAACTTAGACGCTTCCCTCTGTAACCTGGAAATGCCCAAGGTCGGGTGTGGGATGCTGGGCACTGACTGGCCTGCACGTGCTCCCTCCCCGGACATCCCTGTGCTTATGACCGTTACAGCCCTGCTGTGTCCTCATGTTGGGTACTAGAGTCCATTCTGGCCTCAGGCAGTGTCACCCCTCTCTGGGCCTCAGTCTCCCCAGGACATAACGTTTGCCGAGAGTCCCTTGGGACGGTTGGGTAGAGAGGAACTGTGTCAGAGCCAGCTTTGCCATGCGACACCCCAGCTGTGAGCTCTGGCACACAACACACAGCCCGGATGGTGCCGGCCTGGGCCCCCTCCGTTGCTCCGTCCTGGTCCCCTGTATCTGCTCTCCACCCAGGGCAGCTGGGGCCGCAGACCCCACGGGCCAAGCCCAGGTTGAGGGATCCACCTCACCTCTTGATGGGGGACTTTCTCATCATGCTGAGGGTGTGGGTGCAGGGAGGGGTCCATCTTGGCCCCTTGTCTGTCCAGCTCAGGCTTTGTGGGGAGAGCTGGGGTTCCACCCTGGGCCTCTCAGATCAAAGGGACAGAACACCGAGTGTGAGCTGGCTGAGTCACGAGGGGAATCTGAGGGTAAAGATTTAGGCTGGGCTCCACTTTTCGGTGCTTCTTCACAGGGGCAGGCGTGCTGTCCCCACCAGCTGGCAGCCTCGGCCCAGACAGGCGCCTCCTCCCACCCCCATGAAGGTTTAGGACTGGATCCTGGGGGCCTCCCTATGGGTCACGTTCCGGTCCTAAGCTAGTCAGCTGGCTGGGACCCTGGAGAGGCAGGGTGCTGGGTCAGGGCCGCCCTGTTGTGTTTCAGCCTTGTCCTCACCTTGTTGCTGTCTGTCCCCCGGCTCCCTTTCAGTTGGCGACAAACAGCCAATGATTCTCAAATGGCGGATCCTGTCAGCCACCAACGACCTGGACCGTGTGTCTGCCGTAGCACTGCCCAAGCTGCCCATCTCGCTCACCAACACTGACTTGAAGGTGGCCAGTGACACCCAGTTCTACCCCGGCCTGGGTAGGGCTGTATCCGGGGTTCCCAGGGGGAGGTGGACTCTGGGCTTGGCCTCCCGGATGTAAACACCAAATTCAGGGTCAGATAAGCACAAAGGGCTCTGAGGCCGCTGATAAGCAGTGCTCTTTAATATGTAAAGGGTTGTTAGAAATCAGTAAGGGGGAGTGGGGAACTCGGGGCAAACTTTCCAGCTCAGGGCCCCGAGCCTGGGCCATAGTAGCTGAGATGTCAGTCATGGGTTTGATGTCTGGAGGCCGGCACTGTACGCCCCAGCCTCAGATTACAGGACTCGGGCTCTGGGAGCCCCTGACCTCACTGACCTCCGTTCCACCCTTTGTGTGCCGTGCCTGGGCCCAGGGCCTTTGCACCTGTTGTCCCCTCTGCCTGTTCCTTCATTGTCCCCCTGGAAGTTGCATGTTGACTCACGCAGGGGAGCAGGGGAGATGTACCCAGGAAGCAAGGCTGCTTTCTCTGATGCCCTGGGGCTGTAAACAAGATACAGGGGTGTTGGGGGCAGCTGCCCAGCAGCAGCATGGCGGGCTCTGGCGGCTTGGGGCTCACTGCTCCCCAGGGCAGCCTCTGCCAGGCGTGGCAGCCACTTCTCTGTCCAGAGCTGGACGTGGGCCCCATGGGTGTGTTCCGGGCCCTGCGGTGTGTGTGACCCCATGTGCCTGCAGGGCTGGCCCTGGCCTTTCACGACGGCAGTGTCCACATCGTGCACCGGCTCTCGCTGCAGTCCATGGCCGTTTTCTACAGCTCTGCAGCCCCGCGCTCCGTGGACGAGCAGGCCATCAAGCGTCCTCGGACCACGGGCCCTGCCGTCCATTTCAAGGCCATGCAGCTCTCCTGGACCTCCCTGGCCCTTGTGGGCATTGACAACCACGGCCGGGTAAGTGCTGTTCTGGATGTGTCCATAGACACTGCCTGGTAGAGTGGGCCTGGGAGTTTGGCAGTGTGCCTTCTGGGGGGATCCAGGGAGGGCCCCCACCCCCCCACCCAGGGAGGGCCCCCACCCCCCACCCCTGGGGTCGTTGTGGCTGGATGAGTTGCTTGGGTGTAGAGGGTGCTCAGGAAGTGGGGTCTTTAGGGTGGTTGCTCTTCAAGGAGTCCTAGGTGAGGACTTCCACAACCTGGCATAGCGGTGAGCCTTCCACAGCCTGGCATAGCAGGTGCTCCATGAGCATTGTGCTCTGTCCCCAGAGGAACCTGTCCACAGCCTGGCAGGAGGGCAGGCCGTCCTCTTGCTCACTTTACTCTCACTTACACCCTCATTCACACCACATCACATGTGAGTTCTCTACCCACATTCATGCATACCTGTTTACATACACCCCGTGTGCCTCCCCGCCCACCCCTCTGGAAATGGGCTCCCACAAGTCACTGTTGTGTGCCGTGATTTGCCACAGAAACCTAGGGCTTGCCACGGGCCGGGGCTCCACAGCCCTTGGGCCAGACCCGGCAGGCCTGGACCCCTGTGGGCCCGGCCCTCCCTGCCCACCAGGCCCCGCCCACCCCTCACGGCCCTGCCTCTTCCGGCAGCTGAGCATGTTGCGCATCTCGCCCTCCCTGGGCCACGCTCTGGACGTGGGGCTGGCCCTGCGGCACCTGCTCTTCCTGCTGGAGTACTGCATGGTGACGGGCTACGACTGGTGGGACATCCTGCTGCACGTGCAGCCTGGCATGGTGCAGAGCCTGGTGGAGAAGCTGCACGAGGAGTACACGCGCCAGAAGGCCGAGCTGCAGCAGGTGTGCACGCCCCTCCGCTGCTGCCCAGGCCCCTGTTGGGTGACCCGCAGGTCAGACGCCTGGCTCTTCCCGAGCAGCTGCCTCAGCCAGCGAGTGGGTGGCTGTGGGCCCGACGCTACCTGACTCTGGGTGGCCTTGGAAGCCTTAGCCCCAGTGACAAGGACAATAAACCAGGAGCTAAAGATGGGAGAGCCGGATAGAAAATGATGGTTCAGAGGACACGGCTGTGCACCTGGAAAACCCAGAGGCTCCCTGAGTTTATTGTGGCTGCTGCAGAGATCAGCGCTTTTAAGAGTCTGAAGTTGGCCTCTGTGCCAGCGGTAACCAGTCAGAAGATGAAACAGGAAAGGAAGGTCCGGTTCCCAGCAGCAGCCTGATAAGGCGTGAGGACTGCTGTGTAGACCAGGAAACCGCTCAGAGCCGGGAATGATCAAATTGCTTGCTTATCAAGCCATACGGCGTGTGTGCATTTTTATGCTTCACGTCTTCCAGTTATCCCTGTAAAGACTGGGTTGGGTGATCCCCTGGGGGCCCCTCCCAGGAACGGGGCTGTGACAGCATCCTGGCTCTGCCCACTTCATGGTAGCAGCCCCCCCAGTCAAGATGGCCCAGAGGTGTCTGATATGGGCAGACCCCCTCACAGCTTGAGACCCTGAATCTTAATCTGATTCTGCCGTTGGGGGGGTGAGGCCCAGAGAGGCTTAGCCACTTGTCCCACTGGTCCCTCACCTCGCGCTCTCCTGCCCCTGAGGTGGATACCCCACCTGCTCACGGTGCCCGACCCCGCAGGTCCTCTCCACCCGGATCCTGGCCATGAAGGCCTCACTCTGCAAGCTCTCACCCTGCACGGTGACACGGGTGTGCGACTACCATGCCAAGCTCTTCCTCATTGCCATCAGCTCCACACTCAAGTCGCTGTTGCGCCCACACGTCCTCAACACACCCGACAAGAGTCCCGGTGACCGGCTGACAGAGATCTGCGCCAAAATCACAGACGTTGGTGGGTCCCATCCTGCAGGCTGTCCTGGTGGCCAAGAAGGACCCTCCTAACCCCACCGAGGAGGGCCCCTTGGGCATCTCGTATATATATGCCAGGCCTGGGGACACACTGCATCAGATGAAAACAGGGGAGCAAAGTGACCCAGCCTGGGGGATGGTGTCCATGCAGCACTGCCTGTGCGGAGGCTTGGAGGCTCTCGTAAGCTGCAGGGTGCCGGGTACCAGGGGTCTGAGGGGAAGGTAGGCATTCTGAAGGCCAGGGGGATATGCGGAGCCCTCTATCTGGCCCTTCCTGCCAGGTGTCTTGGGCTCAGCCATTCAGAGCCCACATTTACTTGTTCATGATGGTGTCAGCCTGTCCAGGGAGGTCCCAGCCACCCCTGAATGCTTGTCCCTTCTCAGACATTGACAAGGTCATGATCAACCTCAAAACGGAGGAGTTTGTCCTGGACATGAACACGCTCCAGGCACTCCAGCAGCTCCTGCAGTGGGTAGGAGACTTTGTGCTCTACCTGCTGGCCAGCCTGCCCAACCAGGTGCGCCTAGAAGCCCCTCCTGCTCTGCCCCTGCCCCCCTGAAGCCCCAACCCCTGAGCCCACCCCACCCCGAAGCCCTCTCCACCTACTGAGGTCTCAGGCTGCCTCACACACTGAATACATAGACCAAGGGCTTCTCCCATAGGGCTCCCCACTGCGACCAGGCCACAGCTTTCTGCGGGATGGCACCTCTCTGGGCATGTTGCGTGAGCTGATGGTTGTCATCCGCATCTGGGGCCTGCTGAAGCCTAGCTGCCTGCCAGTGTACACCGCCACCTCAGACACCCAGGACAGCATGTCCCTGCTTTTCCGCCTGCTCACCAAGCTCTGGATCTGCTGTAAGACGCCCGGCTCTCTTCTCCTGTTGCCCTACCAAAATACAAGGCCTGGTTGAGTCGCCCCCACACCAGAGTATAAGCTCTCACAGGTCAAACTGGCTGTCTTGGCCCCCACTGTTTCCCAGCACAGGTCCGGGCACAGTGTGGGAGCTCATTAAACATCAGCCATTCTTAGGGACCTATTTCTCTTGTGTCATCAGGTTGTGTGTTTCTGGGGCCAGGCCCTGTCATTGTTGGATCGATGGTGCCAGAAAGGGGCCCCAGTGCTCCCTACATATTTTTTAAATGAGCGAGTCCCCATTTCACAGAGGAGAAGCCTGGGGCCGTAGAGGGGGTAGAAGCTTGCCAGGGCCACCCAGGAAGTCAGGGCAGGGCTGCCACCTGCATCTGGTGCTCGCTGAACCCCAAGGAGGCCTTGGTGCCTCCTGGGGGGCAGTGCTCTGGCAGGGCCACTGAGCACAGCATCTGCATGGTCCCCTCCCTGCAGGCCGTGATGAGGGCCCCACGAGCGAGCCAGACGAGGCGCTGGTAGACGAGTGCTGTCTCCTGCCCAGCCAGCTGCTCATCCCCAACCTCGACTGGCTGCCTGTCAGCGATGGCCTTGTCAGCCGCCTGCAGCCCAAGCAGCCCCTGCGTCTGCACTTCGGCAAGGCTCCCACTCTGCCTGGCAGTGCCACGACCTTGCAGCTGGACGGCCTCATCAGGTATGTGCCCGCCTCTACCCTGGGGCCTTTGCACGGACTTTCCTTCTGGAAGGGTCTCCCCCAAACCCACCTGACTTCCTCCCTCAGGCCTGCCTCAGGGCTTTTGCACATGCTGTGCCCGCTGCTTCCTTCCAGCTTAACCTAAATGCTGTCCCTCAGGCTCCCCCTCCGCATCACTTCCCTCCATCTAGTGACCTTGGCCTGTACTGACCTGCGCCCTCACTTGTCTGGGTGACATTGTCCTCCCTGTGGTTTGTCATCACCTGCATGGAAGGCCCATGTGGCTGACTTTGGATACTCAGGCTCTAGTCCCTTCCAGCTCAGGCTGACACACGACACCCTCCCCCACCCCCCACCATAATCGCACTGCCTGCCACACCGACTACCTGGCCAGGCCCAAGGCCCCTGGGAATCCTAATCTTTCCAGGGTCTGGAGATGACCTGGGAGCTGTGCCTGCTACGTTAACCCTATAGTGCCCCCACGGCGTGGGCTGGGGTTTGTCCCCACTTTACAGGCAAGTACATTGAGCCTCAGAGGTGCAGTCAGAAAGCAGCTGGGCCACGATCCAAACTCAGGAACCCATGGGCTGTCTCACGTGGCAGGCGCTCACAGTATGAATTCCTAACAGGCCGTCACTAGGAAGGAGCTGAGTGTCCCCACCGCCCTGCTCCAGCTCTGGGCTTTGTTCCTTCAACTTCCAACCTTAGGCATTTTCCTCCTGGTCTTGTAGTGGGAGGAACGGCCTGATGAGTCACACGCTGTGGTTTGTGCTTGGGTTTCGGGGAAAGGTGGCTGGTCACAAAAGGGGTTTTACGCTCTTTCATAAGTTTTTAAATGTGTAATATGAGTATGGCAGGCAGTCTTGCCCCAGGTCCCCTCCCTGGGGGTTCCTGCCAGGCTCTCCGGTGTCACTGAGGTGCCGGGCCTGGGCAGGGTCTGCCGGCACTGGATGGGCGTGTACCGGCCCCGCTCAGGGGAGCTCCCGGTTTCCCCGCAAGTGTGTGCGTCACACACACTCTGCATCTGGAAGATGGGCTGTACCGGCGTGCGTGGGTGGGCCTGCGTGCATGTGTGCGTAAGCGTGCGTGTGTGGGTGGGCCTGTCGGCGTGCGTGGGCCTGCGTGCATGTGAGCGTGCGCGCGTGGGTGGGCCTGCGTGCATGTGTGCGTGAGCGTGCGCGCGTGGGTGGGCCTGCGTGCATGTGTGCGTGAGGGTGCGTGGGTGGGTGGGCCTGCGTGCCCTGCTCTCACGAGCTCTCTGGTCAGGGCGCCGGGCCAGCCCAAGATGGACCACCTGCGGAGGCTGCACCTGGGCGCCTACCCCACAGAGGAGTGCAAGGCCTGCACCAGGTGAGCTCGCCCTCAGTGCTACAGCCAGTGCTGTCCCCATACTGGGCAGCCTCATGCCTCAGTTTCCTTGCGGGTATGTGACGAGTGCTGTGCTGGGCAAACAGGCCCCAGGGTGACACCACTAGGTACAGGCTGAGTCGGGACTTGGATCCCGGTTACCCTCTCCCGTCTACTCAGGGAGGTGAGGGGGCGATATCTGAGCTGATGAAAGGATGTGGAGGCGTTAGCTCAGTGTAGTTAGTGGTGGTGCAGGGAACAGCGTTCCTGGGGTGGAACATAATGTGCAGAGACCCTGTGGCAGGTGGGGGCCCAGCCCCACCCAGTGCCCCGCTTGCACGGCTCTGCCCACAGGTGCGGCTGTGTCACCATGCTCAAGTCGCCCAATAAGACCACGGCTGTCAAACAGTGGGAGCAGCGCTGGATCAAGAACTGCCTGTGCGGAGGGCTCTGGCGGCGGCTGCCTCTCAGTTACCCCTGACTGGCCCCGGTAAGTGGATTCTTTTTTTTTCCCCCCACTTAATATAGTTTTAAGTACTAGTTGGGTAACTTATTTACATTGTTTTAAAGTATAGTTGATTTACAATGTTGCGTTAGTTTTAGATTACAGCACAGTGATTCAGTTATTCGAATATATACATTCTTATTCAGATTCTTTTCCGAATAGGTTATTACAGGCTATTTAATGTAGTTCCTGTGCTGTGCTGTAGGACCTCATTGTTTGTCTGCTTATATATGTGGTGGTCTCTACCTGCAAACCCCAAACTCCTAGTTTATCTCTCCTTACCCACTTCCTCTTTGGTAACAAGTTTGCTTTCTCCATCTGTGACTGTTTTGTAAATAAGTTCATTTGTGTCACATCAGATTCTACATGTAAGTGATATCATACGGTATTTGTCTTTCTCTTTTTCACTTCACTTAGTATGAGAATCTCTGGGTCCATTCATGTTGCTGCAAACGGTGTTATTTCGTTCTGTTTCATGGCTGAGTAATATTCCATTACGTATATGTACCACATCTTCTTAATCCACTCATCTGTCGATGGACATTTAGGTTGTTTCCATGTTTGGCTCTTGCGAGTAGTGCTGTGATGAACAAGGGGGTGCACATATCTTTTTTAATTGCAGTTTTGTCTGGAGATGCCCAGGAGTGGGATTGAAGGATCCCATGGTTATTCTTCGTTTTTTGAGGAACCTCCATACTGTTCTCCATAGAGGCTGCACCAGTTTACATTCCCACCAGTAGTGTAGGAGGGTTCCCTTTTCTCCACACTCTCTTTTGTTATTTGTAGACTTTTTGATGATGGCTGTTCTGACTGGTGTGAGGTACCTCATTGTAGTTTTGATTTGTATTTCTCTAATAATTAGTGATGTTGAACATGTTTTTCACTTGCCTACTGGCCATCCATATTTGTTTCTTGGCGAAGTGTCTTTAGATCTTCTGTCCATTTTTTGTTTGGATAATTTGGGTTTTTTTATCATTGAGCTGTAGGAGGTATTTGTGTATTTTGGAGATGAATCCCTTGTCTGTCATGTCATTTGCAAATATTTTCTCCTGTTCTGTAGGTTGTCTTTTGGTTGTTTATGGTTTCCTTTGCTGTGCAAAATGTAAGTGGGTTCCTGATGGATTTAAAGCAGGCCACGCAGTCCCCTCACCAATGACAGAGCAGCTGCATACTCTGGACCTTCAGTGAGTGCATTAGACAACGCCACCATGAACTGTGCTTTGGGAACCTTTTCAGGCACAGTTAGCGCCCTGTAACCAACAGGGAGGGTGAGGACCTGGCCTGAAGCAGCCTCCAGTTGGCACCCTCAGCCTGGAGGGCACTCCTTTCTTCCTTGGAGCCTAGTGGTGGATCCAGGAGGAGGGTCTGGCTGCATGGTCAACATGCGAACTGGTGATAAGACCTCCCTGCCCTGTGCACAGCTACAGCTCTTGAGCCGCCCCCCAGTGAGCCCAGTCATCTCTCTGGATACCCTTGGTCCCAGCTCAGAAGAGTTCTGGAGAGCCCAGGCCTCTGTCCTTTAGAAGGTCCCCCACGAACCTGCCAGGCACAGTGGCTGCTGGCAGTGACACCAGCAGGGCCCTGCCTCGGTCTCCTCACCTGTAACTGTTGTGCTGTGTGCTTGTGTCCCGTGGACTGTGGCCTGGGCAAGCCCAGCAAATGTCCACACTGGGTTGCAGGTGTCTTCCCAGAGTCCAGGTGCCACCCCATCAGCCCCCTCCCAAGGCTGTGGTTCTGCCCCTGCGGGTTGCTGTCTTACTCTGTCAGCACGTATTGAACCCTCGTGTGTGCGGGCCACAGAGGTTCCTGCACGGCCATGGGCTGCATGTGGCGGATGCCGCCTCCGAGCATCTCTCTCTCTTCCTTCCCTGCTGTCCACCCCCAGGATTCTGGGAGCTCAGGCCTTGTACCCAGGGGTCCTGCCTCTGCGTGAACCACTTTGACCGATTAAGGCCGGCTCCCCGCAGGCCTCTAGGCTCAGTGCAGCCTGTTAAGTGGTAATTGGTTCTTGTTTTCCTCCTGGAGGCTGGCGGGGGGCAGGCCAGGTGGGCACTGTGTTGGGCTTTCAGGGCATGGCTTCGCCCCGGGGGCCCCATTACCAGGGCTGAGGACCTTGTTTGCCGCCTTCCCACCACAACCATGCACTTGATGGCCCTGGCAACTCTGTCCCCTCAGGGTGGCCTCCCCCATGCAGGAGAGGAAGGAGAGCTCCAGGCGGCCCCCGCAGCCCTCCCGCTCAGCCGCCACAGCCTGGAGGAGGCCTTTCTCCCTAGGTCCTGTGTATTTTTTTTTTCAGCTTTTTACTTCATTTGACCATATGTTTTTTAAGAAATTTGCCCTTTTCAAGTTACTCTAAAGCCTTTAAACTAGGTAAATTATTTTAGAAAAATGAGTTTGTTTCTTGCACTCGTATCTGATGGGCTTAAAGTTAAATTGTGGGAGTTTTATACCCGGCCACCACTCTTTGATGGGTCCATCTCCATGTCCCTTCTCCCAGGGTCTGGGGGCTGGCACCTGTTTTGATCTGTCCTGCTCATAGAAGTGGCCCATGTGACCCTGAGGCTGGTGGGGCCTGGCCTGGCTCCTGGGTCCTCATCCTAGAGACTCAGCTCACCCAGGTGGTGGAGTGGGGACGACCCCTGTGCCTGGGTGACCCTGACACTCACAAACCGAGCACAGTGATGGGTGAACGCCGAGTCTGGGGCCGTCTCTGATGGAGCGGCGATAATAGAACCTTCAGGAACTGTTGTGACAAGCCCAGTGGGCATAAATATGCCTGGCTGTTTAGGAGCATCGGGCTCATGGGATGGGGGGGTGCACCTGCCGCGGTCCTTGCTGCAATAGTCTTCTGGACTAAGCGGTGGGGTTTGTGGGTGGTGACATCCCCTGTCCCCACCATGTGTCCACCCAGGTCCACATGGGGTCAATGACAGCAAGTGATGTTGTGACACAGGCAGTTCAGTCCATTGAGCTGCATGTTCCCTGGGCCCTCAGCCTCTCAGAGCCGGGGGCATGGGTATGTGGGGTAAATGAGGAAGCCGAGGCCACAGTCCTCTGGAAATGGAAGTGAGAAGCAGCCTTTGACTCCCTGTGACAGGTGAGGTCCCGTCTGCGGTGGTGGGGACATAGCCACTGGCCACCTCCCTGTGCCTTCCATCAATCTGCCCTCCCCTGTGGCTCAGGGTTGTCCCCTTGCCCCCCACAAGTGCCAGGAGGACTGCTGGAAGAGGCCCCGCAGTGTCGCAGGGTTCTCAAAGGTCCCGCAGTGTGGAAGACATCCAGCCTGTGTCTCCTGCCTGGAAACCCCTGGACCCTCCCCCTCCGCCTGTCCCAGCCACTCCATCTGGTCCTGCACTGACGCTCCAGGCTGGGAGGGTCGGGCCCCAGCTCATCCACAGGACAAGTCTCTTCATCTCTACCCCCATTGCCAGGTAAAATGCAGGGCATGAAGTTAAATTTGAATTTCAGGTGTATACTGAATACATTTCTAGTATAAATCTGTCCCAAATATTACATGAGGTATATTTAGAAAAGTGTATTGTTTTTCTGAAATTCCCACTTGACTGGACATCCTGCATTTTTATTTGCTGAACCTGGTAATCTCCTTGCATTGCCACCCACTGCCACCCAACTGGATCGTTTCAGAGCCACTTACTGGTGACATCGTCTCATTCAAGAAATACCTGCTGGTTGAGTGAGTCTGATGGCTGAATGACCAGCACTTACGTTTCCCTTTCTTCTCTCAGTTAAATGCGTTCAGCTTCTCAAATCACACACGGGGTCCATGAGTACACTGAGCAGGATCCCAGGCTTGTGGTCACAGTGACTGGGTGAGTCCCCTCCCCCACAAGAGAACAGCTGACCAGGTTCCCATGAGCCGGGCTGGGTCTTAGCTGTGTCCACAGCACCTGCCCAGGGCTGGTACACAGTGAGAGCTCAGCAGGCGCTCGTGGATGACTTCATCTCTCAGACCCTCATTCTCTTTTTCAACCAGTGGGAAGTCGGAGACTCCCTTTGTGGACCAGGCTTAATACCTGGAGCCTAGGAGTTCTCTTGTATAGCAAGGTAATGATCAGTCTTCTTTGCTGCTGTGGTGCGGGTTTGATCCCTGACTCGGGAATTTCCACGTGCTGCCAAAAAAAACCCCCAAAACCTAAAGCCTAATAGGTGCTAGGCCTCAAAGACCCCTCATCCAAGTGGGAGAAAAGGCACAGGGCCTTAGGACCCGGGTTCTGTCCTCAGTCACTTCCCAGGAGTACAGTGAGTCCCCTGGACAGTGCGACCGCTCGGGGATACCTGTCAGCTTCCCTGTCAGTGACCTTGCAGCACCTGGGGTTGGCCTGTGAACACAGGTGCCGCGGCTCTCGCCTCAGTTCCAGCCTTTGCTTAGGAGCTTCTGTGTGGCCTCAGGAGAGTCACAGGGTCTCTGAGCCTGTTTCCAGATTTGGGACATGGTTCATAAGAACACAACTTCTCTGCCTACCTAAATCTCAGCCCAGAGCAGGGTCTTGCACACAATAGGCTCTCACGCTCCACTTGAGAAGCAAAGGGGCAGTTGGATGTAAGCCAGACCTAGAGGACCCCCCCCACACCCCCACCCGGACCTCTAGGTTTTGGGGGGGGGGCTCTCCTATTACCAGGAAAGAGTAAGGGCGCCACCCTGTGGCCCAGACGTGGAGCTACTCCTGGCAGCTCCAGCCAGGCATGAAATATGTCCGGTCTCTTGGCTCCGGAGTTTCCCCCGGCCCCAGGCATGCCTTTCTGTGATCTCCTGCCACTGCTACCAGGGTAAAGGTTTTTGTTTGCGGAGTACCCATCGTGGCGCAGCAGAAACGAATCTGACTAGGAACCATGAGGTTGTGGGTTTGATCCCTGGCCTTGCTCAGTGGGTTAACGATCCGGCATTGCTATGAGCTGCAGTGTAGGTCGCAGCCGTAGCTTGGATCCTGTGTTGCTGTGGCTGTGGTGTGGGCCAGCAGCTGTAGCTCTGATTCAGTCCCTAGCCTGGGAACCTCCATATACCACAGGTGCAGCCCTAAAAGGTTGGGCGGGGGGGGGAGCTTTTGTTTGCTGTTTTCCGTAGTCCCTTTGGTCTGTTCACTTCTGTCTGCTCCCACATGCAATGTGAAAGTAATGAAGGTGGTCCGGGAGTTCCCCCTGTGGTGCAGTAGGGTAAGAATCTGACTGTAGCCACTCGGGTTGCTGCAGAGGCTCGGGTTCTATACCTGGAGCAGTGGGTTGTTGCCAGCTGCGGCTAGGATTTAGTCTCTGGCTGGGGGACTTCCATATGCCACTGGTGTGGCCATTAAAAAAAAAGTAAAAGGTTCAAATGCAATAGTGGATGACTTTATTGCTAGGCTCAGTGACCACCACCCCGCCCCTTAGGTCCTCTTTAGGCTGCTGCGCCGTCAGCCATCACTCCGTCGATCCAGGCTGCATAGCTGGCCAGGCGCGTGTAGATGCCCGGTTTCTTGCGGTTGCCACAGACCCGGGAGCCCGAGGTAACCACACCCTCGGCCACGCCCCCGCACACCAGCGGGCCTCCAGAGTCGCCCTGCGTGGGGCGGGGTCGTGAGAAGTGGGTCCAGGTCAGGCTCTACCTGTACTTGTTGCAATTCCGTTCATCCCTACGGCCCCAACCGGCTCTCGCTCAGCAGCCTTCCCAGGCCCAGCCCATCAAGGCTCCGCCTCCCCAACGTTCAGCTCCGCCTCTCAAGCGTCACTCCGCCCTCTGTCGGAGTTCAGCAGCCCCCTCTCCGACCCTGCCCCACTGCTAGCTCGCTCCCGCTTTGTCCTTATCTGCACCCTCTCGCAGATACCACCTCTCCTCCCAACCCTGCCACGCGCACCCAGCCAGTCCCTCTCGTTGACCCTCCTTCACTTCTCAGGCCACGCCCAGTCTCTTAGCTGCCCACATGCCCGCCCCATTCCGGCCCGCCGGCCCTCGCACCTTGCAGCTGTCCCGGCGGTTGCTCTCTGCGCACATCATGCGCTCGGTGATGGTGCCATCGTGGTACGTGCGCAAGTTGCATGTGGCGCGGTCGAGCACAGGTAGGAGCAGGTACTGCAGAAGGTCGGGCCTACGGCCTGTGTGGCTGACCACTCCCCAGCCAGCCACGTCGCAGAGCGTGCCGGCCGGAACTTCGCGGTCCTCTCTCTGCCAGGCCAGGGGCTGCACGGCAGGGCCTAGCTCGGCCTTCTCCGAGAGCTGGGGGTTGGGGTGGAAGCGAGCGTTAGGGGCGGGGCGGGGCCCCGTTGCAGCAGGAAGAACCGCTGCTAGATTTAGCAGACCTTCAGCAGGAGGAGATCGTGGTCGATGGTTTCAGGCCGGCTGTCCGGGTGGGGCACGGCACGGAGCACGTCGTATAGGCGCTTTGAGGGCTCGGGCTTCGACAGGGAGTGAGCGCCCAGGAGAACCTGCAGCTTCCCGTCGGCCCTGGGAGTGGAGTGGCTCACTTCAGAGCCATGTCCCCACCTGATCCCCAGTTCCCCGGTCCTGCTATTTGTCCCGGGCAACTCACACGTCCTCCAGGCAGTGTGCTGCGCTCAGCACCCACTGCTCAGACACCAGGAATCCTCCGCACACGTGCTTGCCGTTCACCTGCACAGATGCCATGTAGGGCCTGGCGTGGGACTTGGCCTCCTGACCGCCCAGGATCCGACCACGGGGCTGTGCCGCTGGAGAATGCAGTTCTGCGTGAGGGTGACTGCAGCCCAGGCCTCAGATTCCCTCTAAAAGAGCGGCTCTGGCACCCTCTGAAATTCCATCCTTGGGATTCTCCCCACAGAGTTGCAAACTCTGGGGGCCCTGGGAGGAATGCCCTAGAGCACAGACTGGGCAGCGGTGGGGAGTGACAGTCTGGGGCAGACTCTGTACCTACACACTGGGCCCAAGGACTTCAATATAGGCACAGACAAGTGGAGCTGATCAGACCCACCACCCTGCCTGTGGTTTGCTCCCAGAGGCTCACTCTACTCACTAGATTCAAAGTTTTGAGAATTGCTTGGGTTTCAGATCCTCTGTTCACGTGGACCCTGCCCCCTCTCTGCCCACCTAGTGGGGCTGGAGGGCCATCCTCTTGAGCGGAGGGGCCCATGGCTGACTGCCCTGCAGGATAGTGGCCCCCAGCTGGCACCCCAGACCCGGGTCTACTCACCACATACAGCTGCTCCGAGGAGGATCAGGGCTGCCAGGTGCCCGGAGCGCACAGCCATGATGCTGCTGTGGCCTCAACAATAGCCCAGGGCAGGGCCCTGGGGTTCTTTTTATGAGGGTGGAACGGGGGCGGGAGCTCCCACAGGCCCTATCTGCCTGGTGGGCAGCGGCCCAGCTGGGCAAAAGGAAGCCGCCTGCTCCCCCCCCCCCCCCCC